>JANIJU010003056.1:97204260-97244002 GCA_025504685.1 Leucosticte australis | reverse complement strand
ATCCATCCATCCATCCATCCATCCATCCATCCATCCATCCATCCATCATCTCCTTATCCACTGAATAGTTCACCCTTCAAATCCAGGTCTCTCCAGTCTGGAGATAAGGTTGATTTTTGGGACTGTGTTAAAGGTAGTACAGAAGTCTAGGTAGATTCAGCAGTCAATCATCTCTTGTTGACCGTGGCAATCACTCCATCATGTGTGGCCGCCAGATTGGCTGCACATGATTTGCCCTTGGTAAAGCCATGCTGGCTGGCAAGGATCACCTCCTCGTCTTCCATGTGCCTTAATGGTGTTTCCATGAAGATCTACTCCATGATTTTCCCAGGCATAGAGGTGAGGCTCACTGCTCTGGAGTTCCCTGGGTATTCCTTTCTTTCCTTTTTAAAAATCAGGGTAATGTTTCCCTTTTTCTAGTCACTGGGGACTTCCCCTACTGACATGACTTTTCAAAGGAGACTGTCAGGGAAAACATCAGCCAGCTTCCTCAGAACCCTGGGATGCATCTCATCAGGTTCCACAGACTTGTGGCAATCCAGGTTCATCAAGGGATTCTGAATCTGCCCTTCGTTTACATTTGGAGGTACTCCACTTGTCCAACCCTCAACTGGATGTTCAAAATAGAGAATCTGGGCATTCCCTAACTAAATGTGATAAGATGTGTCACACATTTTTATCCACAGTATAACCCCAGGGAGTAATTTAATTTTGACATTTAGCTTATCTGGAGGTTGCAGAAACATTGAAACATTTATGATATATTAAAAAAATCTTCAGAGTCGTGTTTTGTCACCTGTACATTTTGTTTAATTTATATTCTTTCTCAGGTGACAAGCAATAGTGAGAACACTTAGGTTTGCCAGGGTGAATATGTGTGCTCTGCTAAGCCCCATGAATTACCAACAACGTTTTCAATAATGAAACACAGCTTTTTAGACACATTAATATATCTTAAAAGCCAGCTGAACATATGAGGGTTTTCAGAGGATGTTTTAAAAGCAAAACTGTAAAGTGTGTTGATTTATGCCTTGCCTTGATATTGAAATGCATTATAATTATCCTAGTCACAGTTTTATGTGGCAACATAGCCATTCCATAAAACATTCCTCCAAAGAGACATTTTAGCCAATACAGCCATTTCTCATAGTATAAAATGTACATGCATATATGTTTACATTATGTGCATATCATTATCAGATTAGTTTGTTGATATTGATGCATGTGAATATGTGTATGTATACATATCAAATATATAAAGAGATATATATGATATATATATAAGGTATGTATTTCTATCTACATAAGTATTGGTCCTAAGAAATCTGTAGCCTCAGATGAAGGCCCCAAAATTTCTGTACTAGAATGTCAGATCTCCATTTTGACAAGTACTCAATTTACTCAAATTATACATTGAAGCCCAAATCTGCATAAGAAGCACAGTGAATTCCCTTCAGTCCTGTGTTCTCTGTTATGACGCAGATTTATGGAATTCTCAGGCTCTGGCATTTTGATGCTCCATTGTATATTTTAATGATTCTCAGTTGCTGGCACCCAATTGTACCAATTCAAGTCAGTAAGTGGGGTGCCTCCACCCTAAACTTCATAGCACAGGAAAGTCTTTGCTTCTCTAGGGGTTTTACAAGGTGCTTGCCCTCCAAATAGAATCATAGAACCAGTGTTGGTTATTAACTCCATTTTCTTCACTGATACTAACTGAACTGTGAACTGTGAACACAGGTAGATTTTAAATCATCAATTTCTACAGTAACCCTGGTCAAAAATTTAAGTCTTTTCAGACCATGTTCTAAATCTTTACTACACCACACCTCTCCTATTAGGTACAAAAATCACATTTTCCCCCTTTTAAACAATAAGTTTTGATCACAGACAGCTTCTATTTGTAGATCACATATGTTAAAATGAAATCTTCAGCAATCTGAGTGCATGCTAGATGTCACCCATTCCCCATTCTAGGTTAATTCCAGCCCTAGGAGTACCATCTTCAAGTCCAAGGGCTTTCCTTCTTTCAATCCTGCATTGCCTCCTGACTTCAGTAGCTGCTGAGGATCTAGCTACACAGAAAAAAGAGTTATCCAGAGTTTTATGGCATGCTTACCCCAGCCTGGTCCTCAAAAATTGATGCAATGTATTCTTCTCTTACGCTTCTGGCTGAATATGTCTGCTCATAATATTTAACAGGGAATGAGAAGCAAATAGTAAGTACAGGTTAACTACATGTAACACAAGTATTTTTGTAATCTTTGAATAAGAAGTACACTGGAATCATTACTGTCATCATAACTGCTGTTTAAACCCAAAAGGTGCCCCTAGAAAAGCAGATTGCTGGCATAGATGAACTTTGAAGGTGTTTCTGACATGGAGTTCATCAAAATGCTCAATTTTTATCTCTGTGCAATGGAACAGGAATGAGATTGAGCTTAATGGCTAGCAATTTAACAATTTAGTAGTTTGGAGGTATATGACCTAGGAAAAGTATCTGTGATTGGCTTTGATCACATTTTGCAGTGTCATAATAATTGCTTAGTATCACTATTAAGCACTTGACAAGCTTTTCATTATAAGTCTGTGTTATTAGGACATTTAAGCTTAAATACATTATCCCTTAACAACTATAGGCTTAATCTAAAGGGAGGAAATGTACTTTGTAATTTTTTTTTTCCAAAGATGAAGTGTATAAAGCTGCAGAGAAAAGGAGGAAACCACTACTTGATCTGATTTTAATATATGATTTAGACTTTTTCACATGTGTCATTGTTGCAAACAAAAAAGGACATACATGAGTAATAAGAATTAAATCTTACCCTGTGCTAATGACCAAAAAAAAAGAAGACATCACTGGAATATGCTACTTTATGAATGATACTTAATCAAACAGTATTTACATAAAGCTAAGCATATGCCTAATTTCCAGCAACATTTTGTTTTGATCTATGAAAGAGGACGAAATTAAAATTTCTTAACAAATACACTAAAGAAACAGACAGTCTAATGGTAGTATTTGTATTTCAGGATCTCATGGCTTTAGATTTAACAATCATTTCTCCAAACTGAAGAAATGTATTTATTTACTAGCCCATTTAATGAAAGATCTTATTTAGAATGCGTAACAGTACAAAAACCAAACTTCACAGTGTTAGTTTGTGTCCTGGTTTCAACTGAGATAGAGTTGATTTTTCTTCTAGGAGCTGATACAGTCTTGTTTTCCAGATCTGGTGTGAGAATATTGCTGATAATACAATGATGTTTTAGTGATTGCTAAATTGTGTTTAAACTAAACAAGAAGGCTGATGGGACACAAAATGTTGAGAGGAGACACAGCCAGGACCAGTTGACCTACACTGGCCAAAGGAATATTCCATAATGTATGGCACCACTCTCAGGATATAAAATAGCAGGGAAGCTGGCAGGGCAGCCACTTCTTGTCAATGGACTGGAAGTGGTGAGCAACTGTTTTCATTTGCTTCACTTGTTTTATACTCTGGTTTTTTTCTCTTTTTTTGTTATTGCTATTTTCTTCTTTTTCTGTCCCATTAAACTGTCTTTATTTCAACTGACAATTTTCTTACTTTTAGACTTCTGATTCTCTCTCCCATCCAGATGGGGGCAGGAGGAGTGACTGAGTGATCTAGTGGCTGGCTAGTTTTAAACCCTTATAGTTTGTGACCTTCTAGAGGAATGTATTGCCTGAAGATTACATTTCAGATGTTTTTCCACATTGTAAGGAAAAGATATAAGTTAGGAAAGAAGAGATGTTCTTGAAATATTTACCTAGTACTATTAATTTCTCAGTAATTATTCACAAATCTTCCAAGACGCTTCTTCTCATGAAACGTCTGACATATCATAAATTGAATATAATATCCAGTATTTTTTTAACATTTGAACAAACATGACAAAAATGGAAAAAATGGATCTAAGGCTGACAACACCTCTAATGTCAATCAACAGTTCTAAGCTGGATCATAAGGAAGAATTTCAGAGTTTTGAGAATATGAAAAGCCATTGGGATTTGCTTAATAATAATAATGAAAAAAGCTTAAATTCCAAAACAGGAAAATTCATGATCATTCCAGAATTTCAAAGGGAATGGGAAAATAGACTCACTAAAAGATAGATAATTTTGCTTTCTTATGTGGCAGTAGAGGAAGAGGAAGAAAATTATTCATTAGATTTTGAATTATGTAAATTCCCATAAAATGACCTGCCAGGAAATGAAAACACATCTCAATTCTGGAAATAGCAAATATGATGTAACAACTATGAACCCATCCAATTACTACAAGCTACATGAGGACAGAATGTGGGAAGGAAAAGACATCCGCTGTACTGAAAACATTAAGTTAGACTTTGGGTACAGGAGAAAGGAAATGAATCAAAACGACACATCAGTATTGAAGATATTAATTATTACCAGATTTTCACACACAATTCCCACAGGTTGTCTGACAAGAGAAATAAATTCAAAATCAAAGCAGGTTATTATTTATGCATAGGTAATAGAAGAGGAAGTTTATCAAAGACAGCCCATTCTCCTGGCAAAGAACAAAGCTCTCCTTTCCTGGCAAGAAGAAGAGTTCTTTTGTCTGGAGAATACTTCTTTTCCGAGAACAGGATTTTCAAGGGATGTGGGTTTTCTGTAATGTCCTTCTGGGAGCTCCCCGATCTAGCTATATTCCAGCTCTACATATTGCATAAAATCAGAACAAGAGTGAAATATTAAAGATTCACTAACATTAGATCTATTACTGCATACTGACTACATATTAAAAAGAAAAAAAAAAAGACTGAATTGACTGAGCCAGCACAGCCATATTCTAAACCTTCAAGACAGAGCCAAACGGAAATGCAAGATCTTGGAAAAAAAAAGAAATAATGATATCTTCATCGATAGAAACAATGAGGTGTAGATATATCAGTTGCAATGAAAATGGAATCCTCATTGCAATCAGCAGAGAAATTGGTGGATGACAAGGTTGCCTAAAGGAGTTATTTTTATATATCACAAATAAGCTGGATAACATATACTGGAAGACTGTGAAGCTCCTGATCCAGAAGCAGTAACAGTCTTATTCACATTCAGCAGACATATACTTATGGTACTTATGATCAATAAACTTCAAATGAGAACAAGAAGGTAGAAGGAATTCAGCAGTTGAAAGACTTCACCAAAAGCAGCATAATTTGTGATTTGTACACTGACTGTGGAAGAAAAATACATATCATTAATGTAGCAAAGGGAACTTAATATGTATCCAGGCCATGTATTGACATATAGGCTTGTAATGTACCTCTTAGAACTAAAGAGGAAATTGAAAGCAAAGTAACATATCTAAGCAGATTTGAGCAGGAAATCTTTTCAAATTATACGTGCAATAAAGTGCCCCTTGTGGAAGAAGTATTATCATCTTAAATCTCTTTTCATCAAAGCTCAATACATACCAGTTTCAGAACTCAGATGCTGTCCTAGGCAGGAAAAGGATTGCCAACCAAAGCACGCTCTGTGAAGTTTTTAACAAGCAATATCAGATGCTGTGTGGATTCCAAACAGGCTGGAGGCTTAGTTTGGCACAGGAACTGTGTTTGCATTGCTTTAAATAGAAAGACTATGGGCTAGTCCCTTTTCCTTAAGCCAATTCCCAGTGGGCATTTCAAATATGCATTCTTGTGTTCTGCTCATCAGTGGTTACATTTACCACCCATAACACTTGGTTGTGGTGGTTAGATACATACCCGACATGTCTCTATGCATATTCATCAGACACTTCAAGACTACAAACATCATCTTTAACTGCTCTGAGAGCTTTCATTAGAAAATATTGATATGAGCTCAACACTGAGATAACTTCTGCTACATGGCACAATAACTTGTACCTACTCATGATTCTTGGCATCAGAGCTACGTATTCTGTCTATGGTTTGTCTGACAGTCTTTGCTGTCTCTGTTTGTTTATAGATCTTCCTCAGTCTTTGTCATGATGTCACTTCAGCTGCCACTTATTGGAAACATTCGACCAGACGGGTAGGAGAGAACACCAAAAAAATTAGGCTTAAACTCAACACTATAGATGCAAGTACAGTCTGTTACCTTTGCAATGTTCTTAAGAAAACTTCTGCAAATTAAAAACACATCCCTTGCAAACATTTCTTATCTGTTGCTTCTTCAGAGTCATGCTTCTTTCAGCCTCTGGGAGTTCAGTTGGATTGGCAAGACACTTTGGGAATAATTACATGAAGCATCCATGCAGTCCCCTATCCCGGCTGTCTATGGGTGATTTACAGTAACAATCTAGGTGGTGGAAGTTGTGGCACAACACAGCTGTCACTCTGATCAGCTGATAGAGGGCAGCAGGCAAGGACAGGTAAAACGTGGCCCATGAAGCTTTTATGGGGATGTCACCTGCAACTTCTGATATTCATTTGCTACTCTCAGTGATCAGCAATAGATTAAGCCATTGTGCAGCCACATGTTGCATGCTGGAGCCTTTAGGAATTCATCTTTAGATGAAAGGGGATGGGATGACAAGTTCTCTTTATCTAAGACTATCAGTACACATGAGGCATCAGCAGGATTTTTCAGGGAGCAAGATACTGCTTTAGTCATATTTTCCAGTGCATTCACTTTGGGACAGTCCTGGCTATCACAGCTTCTCTCTGGAAGGTGCATTCATCCAGCTGACAAAATGTGCAATCGTGGAATAAAATGTATGTGCATAAAACGTGCAGATTATCATAGACTGCTGCACTTAGTGCAATCTATGTGAGATATTTGCAGTGTTTTCAAGGCAAATGAGTATATTTCATGCTATTTGAAATCTTGTATTTTCTATTGGCAAATGCTTCCAAATGCAGATTTCCAAGTAATTATACTGTAATAGGACTAAGTACAGCAATATAGCATTTGCTTTGAGTCACACACAGATTTAAGATGAGGAAGTTTGAAGAATGCTATTCATTTAATAGCTCATAAGAGCCATCCTTACCAGGTGTTGAGTTTTTTGTAGCATGCTAAATACTCATATTTTTAAAAAAACCCAAAATGTTCTTGGTTCACAGTGTTCAGCATTTTCCATATTTTCCATGGTGAGGACCTAAAAATGCAGATTACTGCACTTTTTTTTCTGACATATGCTGTTGTTCCTGAAAGTAACATTAAAAGGGTAGAAATCTCTCTCTGTTTAGTCCATATTCTGTTAAAATTTCTTTATTGTCTCTTGCAATTAGTTTACAAAGCTACATCATCCCCATAAGATCAAATTGTTTCAAGCAAATCACTCTTGGGAGATGGTGAGGCTAGGTGGATCTGATAGCTGAAGTATGAAGGATCAGCCCAAGCCAACTCATACTGCCAAAAGTGGAGATGTAAAAGTAATTTGGAACAAGATAAAAATAAAATAAATTGTTTTGCATTTGTTATACTTTTTCTGCATAGATATGAAATGCACCAGTTGTACTTGGTATTCATGTCAATAAGTTTACTCCATCCTAAAGAAATCACATTGTCAATGCAATCATATGAAAAAGATTATCTCTGAGAATTAAACTAATTGCTAATTTATTTTGTGATGATCTAAGTTAAAATGTGAGAGATTTTTGGCATGCATGTAGAAAAAATATTTTTATATATACAAAAGCTATCATTGACTGCAAGAGAATTTATAACATGTAATATATCTTGTCACAATGGATGGCAGTTTTTACTGAAACACTTACTAATGAGACCATTGGTTTTGGATTCCTTACCCAACAGTATAATTGCAGCCAACTAAAAGGATCTTAAAATTCTTTCAGCAAAGGTGTCAAAACAATTTTCATTCAGTCTGCCTTCAGCATTCACTCCCAATAGCATAGGACAAAAAACCACAGTGCAGGTAAGAACTCACTAAAAATGTTCAAAGTTTTTTTAAAAAGTTAAGTGTATTATTTCCAAGTTAATAAACTGAACACATTCAAGCATGAGGTTCAACTAAGAAAGATATTTTTTATGAAATAACAAATGCATCATAGGTAAAAATCATTCTCAACTACTTTTAAACATGCTTGGAGGCAAATAGCACAAATAAGAAAGGTTCCAACAAGGACTTGGAATGAAATTCAGGTAAAAATCATAATTGCATGCTGAATTTAAAATAATATTGACCTTCATCACTAAAACATGTACTCTGTATTGAATATGTCTGACTAGACTACAATGTGGTGCACAAATTAAAATTAGCATGTGCTTGCCTTTGGTGCAATTCAGTACTGTAGAGCTACTTTTAAGCTTACCACTTCCTTGATATTAGAATTACTGAGCCAGTAGATGACTCAGATTATAAATGGGAATGTTTATATAATGCACTAGGGATTGGTTTAGTGCAGTTTGGCCCTTTTTCACCTATCAAAGTAAATAACAAACTTGCTGTATAAGTCCCTAAATTACTTCAACTTTTCTGCAGCTCCAGTCAGTGTTTTAACCTTATCTAAGAGTTTGCTTTAAGACCATCATAAATGAACCACCAGGGATAAATGCTGTAGGAGTGAGCTTGAAGCAAAATCCTCTCCTGATCAAAATTTCTTGCAGATAATTTGTCAGACTGATTTCCAAAGATTGCTTCTGAGATTGAATGCATTTATGTAGTTATTTCTTAAGATTCATGTAAAAAAATTGTGTAGCTTCACTCGTGCTGTTTCTCTATCAAATTAATTGAAGCCTCTGCAACCAATGTACTTTCTTGTCTGCTGGTATCCCAAAGGCAGACTTGTCAATCACACAATCCCTCTGCTGCTGCTTTGCAGTTGACCTGATTCAGCACTGAAAAGGAGCAAGTGCTTCTATGCAATCAAACTGGAATGTATGGATACCGAAGGGGCCTTGAGAGACTCACTTAGTACCAGGCAATGGAAGTAAGGGAGGCAAGACAGAGTAAGAAAAGATGTGCTGGGGGAAATTGTTGATTTGGAAGTAATATCTTTTTAATGTTTTTCTTTTTTTTTTTCTTTCTTTGCAGAAACATGCAAATTTACAACTAAGGTAATATCTATGCATATATGGCGTGCGTGCCACACATCCCTACCCCCAGGTGTAATTGTAAGAATGTTAGCTGACTTTGGAATAAAATCAAAATATAGATTTGTTTGAAAAACTCTGGATGGCACATTTGACAAACCTGATAGCACCAAGATGCACAAGGGCACATTTCAATGATGATTCAATTTGAACTTAATTTTAAATAATTCAAAACTTGAAAATGAAACACATCAGTCCCAGTGGTTAGAGGGATAATTTTAAACTGAGAAATTTAAAATAATTTAAAATTATGCCTTTTTTTTTTTTTAATTGCACTACTACATTGTCACCCTGATGACTTAAAACTTCAAATTTTAACACTAAAATCACAATTTTTTTCCCCATTTTAGGAAGCTGATTAACTGACAACCCTCAGACATTAAAAACTTATTCTTGGTAATATTATATTAAAAATAACAGTGAGTTAACACATAGAGGACTGCTATGGACAGTCCAGTATGAGAAAATAATCTGTGATTGTTTTCTCAGAAGATATTCACTTCTAAGGAGTACCATATCGGGCCAGCAAGATTGCATGGCATTTTTGCAATGCTTTACAAGTCCTCAGCCTTGGTCTGGATTTGGGTTTGGCAGTCTTACTTATTAGGATGTTTGTGATAGATCAAAGACAGATTTACACAGACATGAATGATGGTCACACAGAGCCCAGCTTTAGGTGTTTACAGCTGGTTTTAATTATCCAAGACTTTCCATATAATTACAGCAAGAGAAGAAATTCCTTTTGTGGATGGTAAGTGTCCTTAAACACTATTCTGAAATTAAAGAAAATGTAGCCTAGGGTGAAGTATTTCTATTAGGAAAAAAAAATGTGTATAAAGTTTCAGAATTCTCTTTAAAAACAAAAATCTGTTATGCTTCCCTCCCCCCTCCCCCCCCAAAATATAATAGATGACAGAAACAGGAATAGTGAAATAAATCAGCAGTTGCCACAAATAATTTATGTACAATGACAAAGCTGAATTTAGATTTTACAGAGGACTATATGGCCAAATTTCTAGGGCCACATTTTTTGGAGTCAAATTAAAGGTTGATTGTGTATAGCATCTTGACTTTTACAGAAGTTTTATGTGATTTATCACTTAAAGACCCATTGAAAAACAGTTGGAGACAGAAATCTGATTAGATGTTGTTTAGAGCCTCAATAAATATTTAGAAAGATAATTCTTACTGAAATTAATGGATATTAAATGCCTTAGAACCACTGAAAATGTAAGCTGTATACACTGATAAAAAAAAAAAAAGATATTACAGGACTAGTTATGTGTTCTTTTAAAAGGCTGGAGTCTGGAACCAGATTAATTTAAACTGATTCCCAATTCATGTTTACTCTCTTTGTAAGAAAAAGAAAGACTTTAAATATTTATCTGAAAAAGACATAAACTCTAGAAAACTGTCCTCAGGCAGTTTAATTACTTATTGCCATATCAGCTTACTTAAATTTGAAATATGTTTCACCTTTTGAAAGAAGGCAATTAAGTCAAGATGGTTATTATCTTTTTATTTTTTTGTCCTCAATTTATTCTCAGAAAGACAGTAGTTCAGAAAAGATTTCAGAATGCACAAGTTAAAAAAAAAATCTGTTCTTACAATAATAGTAATTATTCTGTTTGGAAAGGAAACACCTTGGATGGATTAAAGCCTTTTTGAAGATACCAAAAATTATGTGCAAGGAAAAATTGGTAACAGCTTTCTAGAATGACAAAAGTACATGATTTAGTGTATTCTGTAGGGAATGTAGAGGGATCTCCACATTAATTAGTCTGAATTTTTTTCTGCTTGTACAAATATGATAAATATTCAATTTGTTGTCTGGCAGTTATGAATGCAGGATGCATTTTACTTAAATTTATATCCTCATAAGAAGACTGTTTCCCAGATAAGATGTACATGCAATATCCAGTGATCACATGTAAACAGATCAGTAAGATCAGGGATCCCATCTGGTGTGGACAGAAACAAGGACAAGCATGACACTTGTTCAGCTTATTTTTACTGTGGATAGTGAGAGGTTGCACTAAAGATACACTTCAGTCTCTGTGAGAACCTAAGCTGTGAGAGCCTTCTCCAGCTGCCTGTTGCCCTTTGTGCATCTTCTAGAGTTTGCTGCTAAAAAATGTCTGAGTCAATTGATTTCAGTATCTTCTGTTCAAAAGCTGTGTTTGGTTCTCTCTCCTGTGACATTCAGATAACCTATCTTCAGTCTGATGCATCAGACACCTTGAACACAAGGTCCATGTCTTGTAGGCTGGGATATCCTGGGGGAAAGAGTTGTTTCTGTTGATCCTCCACAGGAAGCAGCTACTGTGTAGGAAAGGTAGTCACAATCATTTACTATTCTTAAATACTTTTCTTTTTCTCACTCATCTGTAGGACTCTGCACAGGGATCTGCTTTTACACATGATATTCTGATGTGTGAAAATGGCAAAAATGGTACTTTCACCTTGAACAGCCCTCAGCATAAACCAGACTGCAGTTTTCAGAGCAGTAGAAGAAGCATTTCACATCTGGGCATATGTGTGTATTTCTGTTGCAGGAAGAGAAGCATATTAAAGAAAGACAAAATTTTGCTTGGTGGTACATTCTGCTATGTCTAGGGAACAGAAAGAAAAATCTTTAAATCCTGCCTTTCAAGAGAAGACCAGAATGGCTTGTGACTCAGGAGGCAAATTTTTTAATAAGGAAATCATAAGGAAGTGTCAATAAAGATTTCATTAAAAGATTGAACAGAAAAAATATGAGAGAAGATTTGTTCAAATTTTAAAAATATGAAGCACTGCTTTTATGAATGCTATGAAGAGACCCAAACAGAAGAGATATATTTGCTTATTTTCATCCATGAAGGTAGATTGGAAATATCTAATACAGTCATAATCTTCAATGGATGCCTTCACTGTTAGTATTTATGGCAAAATATGTAGGGTGTATATATGCCAAAAGGGTCTGATTTCTCAAAAGGTTTAGAAATTAACTCTGAAAATAATTTTCTAAAGTCATTAGATTTAGACCATTGATATTCTCTGATAATAGCAATCTAATGTTCTAAGTAATTATATAATCAAATAAATCTTTACCTTTCATTTTTATTTGGTGGAGTTTCTCTGACTCAAACAAAACCGACTTCTGCTTCCATTTATACTGCCTTCTTCAATATCTGTGTTGTTTTTTCCCCTTAATTTTACTACACTCTGGAACTATTTGACACAATATAAACTATAAATAAAAGATGATTACTAACTTAAATTTCCAGCAAGCATTTTTCTTGCCTCTTTTTTAAAATTGTTCATTCACTCTTCTCTTTTGAAGAGGCGATTGCCTTCAAGCCAGAAGAAGATGTGCATTCTTCAAAAATGAAGAAAGGAGAGATAGATACTTCTCCTCAGGGATGAGATTAAGATCAATATTTGCATCTGAAAATCATAATTTTCCCTCAGTTGAAAGAGAAATAACAGATCGATTAAGTACCTACGCTATGAAAAAAAATGATATTAATAATCTCTGTATTGTCTCCTCTGCTACAAAGAAAGTCATTGAGATCTACATTCAGGCCAGATAAACTCACCTTGGTAGCAGTTTAACAATGAAGCAGTGTGTCCCTTGGGTATTAGTCCCTGGTTTAGGTGGTTTCTTTTTGACAAGCTGCTACATACTCTTATTCAAAATGACCTCTTGTGTAACACAAAAAAAAAATTAAGAAAGAGAGGAGAAAAAAGGAAAAAAGTGTCTATGCTCTATGAAGATCACCAGTGCTCCTCAGATGTATTCACATTAGAAGAGTAGTGAAATAAATATTCAATAATTTGGTGGGGAAAGAATGATAGCTAAGTCCTCTTGACCTTTTGTGCAGCCCATTAACACAGTCCACTAACACCTGCTTTGTAATTAATGTGCTAATCAAGGCAGCAGGGTTCACCAGTTGCCTCATTTCTGTACAGATTTCCAGCTTTGTTGCCACGTTGCTATCACAATTAGTCTGCAGCACTCTTCATGCAGCCTCTTCTTGCAGGAAGAAAATTGGTTTCAGATGTGAATGCTTCATAATGAAGCGATCCCTTAATGTATAGTGAACTTATTATGCATTGTGCTGAAACTAATTTTCTTTCTTCTAGAAGTGTATGTGTGTTTAAAACTTAGAGGCAGAACAAATGATATTCAGATTTATCCCAAAATGAGGTGTTTGGGAATAGTTTACAATAAACAGAAAACTGTCACAGTCACAGAGTTGAAAAAGCTGTTCAATCAATTTACTGTTTGCTTAGGTTCTGTCCACACACACACACAAACAAATCATTTTTCGTCACATATTTCACGTCCACTTGCAATATTAATATCGTTAGAACTACTGAAATGACACCTGTAAAACAGGAAAGCATTTGAAAACTGTCATGTGGATAAGGTTCCCATGGAAACCACTTTCCTTGATATCCATGTGTTCAATATACCTGCCTATAATTTTGTTTGGATACTTGTGGAAAAAAAAAACCAAACCAAAACAAAACTAGAACAAAACCTTACATGTTTTTAAAGTATATAAAAATACTCATTTTATGCACTGTATATCTCATGCAGTAGAATAACACTAACCTGATCAGCATTCATCACTTCTAGCTGCAGCTTTCATGCTACCTATGATGAATATGGTGTGTTGACTTAGAAAATCTAAGGACTTTACCAAAGCAAGCACAGTGCCTTGAGTTCTTTGCTCAGTATATAGAGGAGTTACACTAGAACAGCAAGATTAAGCACATTTGCAATGGAGACTACAACATCACTCAATTCCCTTCTGAGAGTCCCTAAAACTGAGTACCATGCACAGCTCTTCTCTGCGACAAACATATGTTAGTTCCAGGAGACACTGCTTCTATCCAAAACTATTTATAATAAAATATAATGCTTCAGATAGAAATGGTGAGAAGTGTATGAGATGGCAAGATAAAACTCTCATAAGGATGTCTGTGATAAGAGCTAACAAAAAAAAAGGAAACCTTATGAATAACTGTAAAGTTTATTCCTTGAAATACAAGCAAGAAAACCCCGCCAAACAAACCTCATTGCAAATCCCAAAGGATTTGTTGATGTAATTTTTCTTTTTCTTTTTTTTTTTTTAGCTGAAGAAATTTGGTGTCTTTAAAGCTGCATTATTTTTAGCTTTGGTGTTCCAATATCCTGGAGTCACCTAAGGCTACATTAATCACCTATATCCTCAGCTACCTAGGTTTCTTCAGCCATCTCATATCCTTAAACACACTAAAACTTCAACACCTGGCATCTTTGTTTACCTTGTAAATATTCCAATAAAACAGATAGTCCAGTTAATGAAGTAATGCTTCTAAAACATGGTTATGTATATTCACATGAACTATGAAATAAGGGGTGAGAATTTTTCCTGTCTTTTTACTGAAGATGAGGACCAAATATACAAAAGACATCTACATTTAGTTTAAGACACTGGAAAGTGGAGATTCTTTTTTCTGATATTTTTAATTTCTAGAAGGGGAAAAAAGCCAACACTGTAAAAAGAGAGAATAAACTTTTCAGTAAAACAACACTTACAAGGGGGAGAAGTAAGAATACAGACTTTTTGTTTCGTTCAAAACAAGTTTGTGAAGATTTTTAGTCATAAGTCATTGTATTGCTTCATTGGGCCTTAGTTAAACTGTTTGCTATTTTATAAAGCTGATAACCTAGGTTTTCTGAGCTATATGGCAAAGTACTGAGTCCATGTCAAATAGAAGTAAGAAATGTGCTCAAAGCTTGAGATAATTCTTCTTGGTGGTGTTATTTCTACAGCTGCAGTGAGAGCTGTAATAAGATTTTCCAGAAAGTACAACAGTATATTTTGCCTCTTTAAATATATTCTACTAACTTCAAAACATGCTAATCTGAGTACACTCTGTTATGTTTCCTACCTATCAAAAATAAACCATAAGCAGAAAAGAATTTAAAACTGTATTAACTATTTTCCGTAAGGAAGAAAACACTGTATTATAATGCTGATAACTGGTCATTAATGTCTCTGATTCTGAATTAATGTCCTTAATTCTGGCCATGCTATACTGATGATATGCCTTGGCACTGAATGAAGACATGATGTTTTCTCTGTAGGCTGCACCACTTTCTACTTTTTGTGTGCACACCTACTGTTACATACAGATAGAGTTTGAAATATAATTTTATTTTGTAGTTTGTTTTCTTGGTTGAAAAAAAAAGAACTCTAAAATTATTCTATTGCAGTTCCAATACATTGAGACAAGATTGTTCTGAGATTCTTCGTTCGAATACCAAAGGCAGTAACTGTGTAATCAATATGTTAAAGTCATGAAAATTGTTTCTGGATAGTCAAGAGACATGGACAAAACCTTCATGCAGTGAATTGTGGAAAGGATGAGAGAAGTAAAAAAAAAAACAAACATATTCTAGTCTTTAAGGGCTTAAAATGAGAGTAACAGAGTAAATGGGGTCATAGAGAGTTTTGTCTCCAGCTAGGTACCTTTTACTGTTCAAAGAAGATGAGGTAATAAATTGATAAGGCAAGTGTACAGATCATATATGTATTTAAACTTGAATTACTGGATATTATCAAAAAAGTTTTATTTTCTTTTTCCTTCAAAACCCATTATTTTTTTCTAAGGGCTGATATTTCATATTTTAATAAGTTTTACAAGAGTTTTTAGTCTCTTAAAATATGTGGCACTATTTACTCATAATATTCTTCCCAATTTGTATTAGGGTCTAAATAGAGAATGAGTAGATATATGGAGTATTACAAAAGTATTTTAAATGTAAATTAATTTTCAGAGAAAAAGAGTACAAATACCTTGCTAGCTCATGGTATTTTATTTAGATGAGAGTGATGATCCTAAATTGAATGAAACCTGAATGAAAACTATCTATCTTAAAACACAAAATAATAGTGAAATATTTATTGTATTTATATTACATTGCTTGTTGCATATTTTTAGCAGTACTCTGTAGCACAGATTTTTTTTAAATTGGTCTTCCTTCCTTGAGTGTATTTCAACTATAAGACAAAATGTAGATGTCTCTGCATGTAAATGCCCAGATGCCTACAAACACATTCTGAAGTAAAAAACATTTGTTAAACAAAAGACTATGAACTCCCGTTTTGTTTGTAATTGATCAAGCCCTGCATAAGTCTTTAGATTCCTATTATAGGAGCCATTTACACTGTACCATCTTCAAAAGAGACTGAAAATATCAGACCCAAATGCATGACAACAGAAACCTTATCTAAAGATGTTTTCCCCCTAAACATACAGTGTCTGGAGAAACCTGATCTAGTGTTTGGCATCCCTGACTCTGGTGAGGGAATTGGAATTATATTTAAGGTCTCTTCAAAATCAAACCAATCTATGATTAGTTGATTCTACAAGTTTTGTCCTCTTGAGCTTGATAAACTTTCCCATTCCATTTTTTTTTTGTGTTTCTAAAATATAGTCTTTCACCTTACTGCAGTATAAGAGTCACAAAGCTAAATATCCCCATTCCTTTGCACATTGTGGAATATGAAATAATATAAATTTAGTGGGCTATTTCTATGAAACAAAAGAGAATATTACTAAAAATAATTGTTTGTCAATAGAAGAATCCATGCGTTTTAGAAACATTTGTGTTCTTCACAGGGCTGCTCTCAACCACTTCTCTGCCCAATCTGTAGGATAGGATTGGGCTGTGGATAGGGCTTTGAGCAACCTGGCCTAGTGGGAGGTGTCCTGGCCCATGGCAGAGTGAGTTGGAACTAGAAGGTTTTAACGTTCATTCCAGTCCCTTAACATTCTATGATTTGATGATTTGTGAAGCCAGGCTGACATCTTTGGAAGGATCCATATGAGTTCTCTGACTGATGAAGATTATTGAATCTGGCTAACTAGCTAGTACAAGTGAGATACTTACAAGCATCTGTAAGAGGCTTAAAAAATCATAATTGTCTTAAACACTTAAGTTCATAATTGTGTTAAACATTAAGTTCCCAAAGGTATTTCCTAACTAGGGCAAGCTGTATAAAGAATTTGCAACCACTGAAGCATACCCTGCCTCCTGGATTTCAGGAAGTTGGACTTTAAGACACCTGATAGGAACTTAAGATGAAGGTGACAGTAGTATCCAGTTATTTCAGATGTAAGGAGAAGTAGACAAGGCTTAGGGAGAAGAATGGAAAGCCAACAGCAACTGTGCTGAAAATCAGCTCTGCTTTGGTTTGGTGTAGGAGAGGCCATAGCCCATACTCATTTGATAAGGCCAGGGAGGTTCTTGGGCACTCCCAAATGCACCTGAACTACATTAATCCATGGGACTGTGTGTTTTGTGCAACCCTCACCACCGAGAAGACCAGAAGAGGACTGATGTGACACCATGGGATCTATAGGGCTGATGACTATTGTTCTGCTTAATCTATCTCTCACTTTCTTTTCTCTCCCTCACCACCATGCCTTCTCACTCTCCTCACTTTTCTATTTCATTTTTTTTTCCTCTCTCTCTCCCTCTCACTTTTCCTGCTAAATAAAATCCACACTGTTGACTTCAGCATATGGTCTTGTTTGCATCTTAATTTGGGCAGAGGTACCTCTCTAATTTTATTAATCAGATTGTAACAGTGTGGTGTAAACAAACTGGCAAAATGCCAGTCCTTTTTATATCCCTTGGTCCTAGGGAGAGATACTCCAGTCCTCTCCTTGCCCTAGTTACAGTATAATACATTTGTCCTCTATATGCAAGCACAGTGGCAATAATAGAAACGTAGTTTTATATGAGAGAGTTCATTTTTTTTTGTTGTTCCTTTATAAACAAACAAACAAAAAAAACCCAACCTTGTAAATGTGTTCATTCAATATTCATCCAAATAACAGAAAAGACTGGTACACAGTGGTGATGTAACTCATATACTTCTGAACACATCTCACTAATAAAAGAAAAGAGGACAAAAAAATCTGTTTATCCTGGTAAAGTCTATTCTCTGGGCATTCAAATTTTATTCCTATTGGAAAAAAAAAATTCTTTTGTGACAGGAGACTTTTAATTGATGGTACTTCATCATGTCATCTCTAAATTGGGATGAAAACACATTTCTGTGTTCTAGAAGAGTGGAACAATACATATATTTTGAGACTTTTTGTGATCTGAGAAATGTATTAGAGAAGCACACAGAATTATCTTGTATACTATAATGTAGGTTAAGTCCCAGTTGTATTTAATACCTGCTTTTAAAACACAGTAAATTATCATGATAAATAAAAGGTTTTATTTGGTTGGCTTCTTTTTCATTCTTCTTTGAATGAAGTAATGCAACTTTACTTTCAGTTCTTCCAAAATTACTTCAGGACTGACCTATTTTTAACAAGCTTAACAGAAAGTCAATGATGTGTCAGAGCGGGATGTTCCTTTAAGAACGAGATATTAACCTCATTTTTCTTATGTTTCTTTCCCAGAATAGGGAACTTTAGGCAAACAAAGTGCTTTTCTGGGCAACAATGAAACCCTGAATAAATCCTGCATCTTAATTTTCATTTACAACAGTTTCAGCCACCAGCTACCCATTCAAGCTTGTAAGTTCAATTTTCCCAAATTTTTTGTATCTTTTCTCTATCCTTGTTAAGTTCCATCTTGCCATCCAGAAGCCTTAAGTTAACCATGTATACCATGGTTTGATTTAAAAAGTCAAATGTAATAGAAAATGGGAAAAAAACCCATAAAATAGAAGTAATCACATAAGCTCTGTGTCTCAGCCTCATAAGCTCTGCAGTTCTACAGATTCATCATCCAAACTTAATTTGAAGTGACTGGACTGATGCTGCATTGGCTGCCACTTAGGCTCTGACTAGTGCTACTGCTGTGTATCATTAGAACACCTCCTGTTGGACAGAAAAATGTCATTACTCCTGGCTAGTGCTGCACAAAGATGCCACGCTACAAGAATCTGTTCAGTGCCTGGAATAAGATTTGAGTTGTCACAGTCTCATTTAAATAAAATAAAATTTAAAAAAATATATATATAGGAGGGGCCTAAGAGACAGGGATGGGGGAGAAAGAAGTGACTATTAAAATAAAAAAAAAACAAACCAAAACTGACATCCTGAAGAAGAAGCTGGAGTAACAGCTGTCATCAGATTGAGATAGAAGGTGACCTCTCCCAGAAAAAAGGTGTCCCTGAGGTTTCCTGGCTGACACCACAGTGGATACATCAGTTTAAATACATCTTCATTTAAGCACATAAGGTTGCAGCTAAAATGTCAAAACTCAGTAGGAATACATAAACACACAGAGAGACAAATATTTATATTTACACACACGTGCACATATTCACGTAGATGTATGTATGAGGAGAGATTGAACGCATAAAGAGAATATAGACAGCACTATGGTGGCAAAGGAAAGAAGAGGAAAGCTGTAGAAATCTAAGACAAATTTTTAAAGGAAGAAACTTAAACTCACTCCCCATTGTTTATAGGGTACATGACCTCAATTTGTAGGAAACTCTTACATAATTTAAACTCCTAATTTCACATATCCTCGGAGAATTTCCCCGTACAGCTAAATTGATGTGTTATTGCTAATAGGGGCTAATTTCCAATGTGGAAATATCAAGCACACATTGAACAAATTACTTTAAAGTTAGTTAGATTTACAAATATGCTATTTTTTCATGCTAAAACAGTCTACATAGACAATTAGCTCTTAGTAGCTATACATTCTCTACCTACTTTATTGAACACTTTTTAAATATAGGCAAGTCCACAGTTGTCTTACACTTAAACTCTTAACAGAACAGTACACCATATGTAAGCAACAGACAAATATACCCTCTTAGAAGCTTTTCTGCCTCTTGTACTATCCTTTGGCAAGAACATCCAACAGTCTATAGATCAAGTAAATTTCTCAAATTCTGGACCTTATGAAAGTACATAACTATGAAAATGAAACCTGGTGAACCCTGGGAAATTATGAGGGAAAAATCACACATGTATATATGTACACACACACACACACACACACACACAGTGGTGTGACGAAAATAAATCCAAAGAAGTTAATTGCATTAGAGATTTTTTTCTTTGTAATTAGAAATTAGAAGAGTTTTTCTTAGACTGCTTTTTTTCTTTTCTCCCCCTTTAATTTTTTTTAAACCTAAATAAATAGAAGAGGATTCCCAGAAGTAAAGGCAATTCTGTTTTGTTGAAGAATTACTTAAATATTATGAATACTCTTTAACAATACAATTTATTTTACTACTTTTATTTATTATGAGATTAAACACAGACACTGATAAATATAATGCTGAGCACCAAAGAGAAGATTTTGTGAAGGACTTGGCATTCCAATTCAGTGTCTTGTATATAATACATTTCCTGGCTTTGTCTGTAACTTAGGCACTTAAGATTTAAAGGAAGCCTTGTGGCCCAAAATAGTGTTGCAGAAGATATGAATACAGTCCATCATTAGTGGAAGAAAAGTGTAGTTATCTGAAGAAAACAATGTGCTGGGTTGAAGGCATGTGACAGAAGGGTTTAAAATGTCTGCACATCTTTGGAATTGTGACATTTTCCACTGGCAGGAGCAGAGGCAGGCAGAACAGACTGAAGAAAGGAAAATGCTTAATGAGGTTTGAAGGGAAAGTTGTTATAGTGCTGGCTGAAAACACACCATAATCAGTTTGTATTTCTCTTTTTTGTCTCATCCGCTGTACCAGGTTCTCTGTCAGGGTCTGCACTTCCTTCATAATAACACAAACTGTGCAGGGATAAAACAAGGAAAGGTTAGGAAAAGTAGTATGGGTGATAATATTGACAGAAATTGCATAGGTTGCATGAAGGCAGTGATTTACACCAGCTGAAAAGCTGGCTAGTGTATACATTTTTTTAAAAACAATAAGAATTTGCAGCTCTCCTTTCTATTACTGGCACATTCTCTGTGTATATGCAAAAGAATAATTATCAATCTTCTATGTAGTACTCTAGGTAAAATACAAAACACCCATTATTGCACGGTGACATGACACATTAAGCTTTAATTATTCAATGAAGTAAGGAAGACACTTTGGCTTTTATTTTAGAAAATTAAAAAATAAAGATTCTTAAAAAAATATAACCTTTCATTCCAAAGAGTTTACATTTAAAATAAAGAACAATTTTGTATATTATATGATACTGACAGTTACATTCTAAGTATTTTAGAAAGTGCTAATAAGCATTTTGTCTAGTACAGATAACAAACAGCTTTCAAAGCAATGCCAAAATTACTTCCATAGAAAATTTACAGAAAATTTTACTATCCTATAGCCTACAAGAATCTACCAGAACAGAGAAACTGTAAACTCAGGAAATCAGTCTGGCTTTTGTATGTTTTTCTATTTCATTGGTGTCATGGTTACATATTGCCTAATATGTATAGCTGATGCTGGAAAACAGGTTGATAGCTATATGAAAAAGCAAGTACCATTACTAGGAAGAATTGTGTTTAATTATGTGTAGCTAACCACTGAAATTCATGGAGTTGATACTTAGAAAGGACTAACAGAAATCAGACTGGCTTATAGCCAGCATTGAGACCAGGCTGACATTTTCATGACCAATAAAGGCTATTTTGTAATTTTTTTTTTTTTTTGTTTAAGTGTAAAGAAAAAACCCAATCTGTCAAAACATCAAATAATTAAATTATCTTTTTCTGTATTACCAGAGAAATAGTAGTAAGCGGAAACTCAAGAGCTCTGGGCTGTTCCCAATTCAATCATACTAGCAGCTGCATCAAGTAGAATAGTTTGAAGAACAGTAGCACAGAATAGTTTGAAGTATGCTGCAATATAAGTAGATACCATCTCATAAGTAATTTAATATATTGTTCTCCCAAAGAACTCCTCGTGTGACAGTGATGGAACTATAGAATTAGAATAATAGAATCATAGAATGGCTTGGGTTTCAAGGGACCTTAAAGGTCATCCAGTTCAACCTGCCTGACATGGCCAGGGACATCTTTCAACAGACTGCATGGCCCAGAGCTCCATCCAGCCTGGCCCTGGCCCAGGGATGGTGCATCCACAAGCTCACTAGGAAACCTATTCCAGTGATTTACCACCCTCACAGTAAATAATTTTTTTCCTGACATCTAATCTAAATCTACTCTCTTTGTGTTTGAAACCCTTTCCCCTTGTCCTGTCACCACATGCCCTTGTAAATAGACCCTCTCCATCTTTCTTGTAGGCTTCCTTCAGATACTGTAAGGGCACAATTAGGTCACCCTAATGCCTTTTCTTTTCCAGCCTGAACAAATTGAAATCTCTTAGCCTTTCCTCATAGGTGAGGTGCTCCATCCCTCCAGTCAAGGGCCTACCTTTACTACAAATTACTGATATTTTGATAATTTACCACACGCTACTGCGGTGCAATCTGCTACACTGTGAATGCTTTAAGAGGATGCATAATATTTATGTTATATGGGCCAAGGCCTATTGTCACCCCTCAACTGAATTTTATCCATGACTTCAACAAAAATCATGCCTAGTTTTGAAAGCTTTCTTTATATTCCAGCGTTTGTTCCTCTATGAAGCAAATAAAATTATGAAATTTTAACTGGCTTATGATAATTCAAATTGGTGCAGGCTATCACAAAAACAAATCCCAAACAAACAAAAAAACAAAAACCAAAATACAACACACAAACAAAAAACCAATGAATGAATGAATGAATCAATCAAACAAAAAACCCAAAAAAAACTGCCAACACAAGCAATTAAAAGAAACTCAAAAAACCCTCCAAATCCCCCCTCAAAAAAACCCCAAATACTCAAAGGAAATATTTTAAGACATACAATATGAATTAAAAATACTAAACTGCACAGACTACCTTCAAGAAGCACTTTGTCAGCCTTCAAGTGTGATGACGGACAGTTTTTTCTAGTTCATATAAGAATTAAAAATTTCTCCTTATTTTTGTTCAAATGCCTTTTTGAAATTTCAAAACAGTTCCGAAAAAGTTCATTGATAGCACCAGCTGCTGCTAGCTCTAATAGAAGACAGGTGAGTCACCAACTGACATAATAGGAAGGTCACACTACATGATGCATTATGAGATGATGTGAATAGTGTTATTACAATGTCCACTGTAGGGCAATACATTCCCTTCATTAAAGGAAGAAATGAAACATTTGACGCATGATATAAATGTTACCACAAGGTTCTCTCTTCATATAGATGTCTACATAACATGAAATTCTACAAGGTGCTGAGGCACTAATGATAGACACCCCATAGCTCTCCATATTCACATTCAGTAACAGAAGCTACAAAGTCTAGTGCAGCTGCTTCCCAGTAGGACAATGTGCTCCTGAAGCACAGGTTTTCTCAATGTGCTGGATACCTTTGTGTAGTAATGGGAATTTTTCAAGTTTCTTTGCATGGGCTGAAATAATCTTGTTCACTTTTTGCTGATATTGAAAAGGGTATTTCTTGGTTTTAATTTTTTTCTATTTTGAAATTGTGTTAGTTGGTCATTTAACAGGTGAAATTTTTTTTAATGAAAAATTGCACTTTGAGAGGAAATCTTCAAAGAAGGCTTATTCTTTGAGAAAGGCAATTTTTAACACAAAATGGTGAACCTCTGGAATGAAACCATTTTATTTCCATGTGAGAATGCTTTTTCACTATTCTTTGTTCAGAGCACAGATTGCACTGCTATATTACTACCCTCTTGTCTATGTTTAACCTCTTCTTCTTTGTCATTTGTGGATGCTGACTACGTTTTTAGATTCTTGAGACCCTGATATTTTCAATTTTAGTTCTCAAAAATACCTACTTTGCCAAATATATAGCAGGCTGAAGATTAGTCTCCAAGATGCAGCGCCTCATTAACTCATGTTGGTTCTATAAAATCACAGAATCACAGAATGATTTGGGTTGGAAGGGACATTAAAGATCAGCTAGTTCCAACCCTCCTGGCGTGAGCAGGGATATCTCTGACTAGACCAGGCTGCTCCCATCCAACCTTGCCAGGATTGCTCAGCTTCTCTGGGCAGCCTGTTTCACTGCCTCACCACCCTCACAGTAAAGAAAATGTTCTGCATGTCTAATGTTAATTTTTCTTCTTTCAGTTTGAAATCATTACTCCTTGTCCTATAGCTACAGTTCCTGATGAAGGAATGCCTTTATCATTGACTGACTATGGCAGTGTTTAAGTCTCTTATGAGAAAAAGCTAACTTTTAGGGTCCTACTGCTGGACTGAGCAGGTTGAACCTGAAAGTTCAGTCTTTGTCAGTGGTGTCTAAACCCATGCTGAATCCCAATATCATGCTGAAATTTTTTTCTCTTATTAGCTAGACGCCCAAGTCTGGCCTTTACTGCAAACTATGGATCATGGTTCACCACTAGTACAGGCATACTTAACTTAATGAGATCTTCCTAACAAACACCACTATTTTTTTTAATCCTTCCCCCCTGCCTTCTTTCTCTACCTGACAGGAAAAGCATGGCAGAAGATGAAAAATGTCCTGTTTGTTGTTTAGTGTATTTTAGCCACTTCAGCACTGGGAAAGTCTGAAGACATGATAGTTGCATGGATTTTACATTTAAAATGTACACTTCTCCTATGAAAAGATTCAAATCCCAAACCAAACAAAAACCTCCAGACTCTGACACGTGATTTTATCAGTGGTTGTGTCTTAGGGAAAACAAAGCAGTTTCAAGAAGTGACATATGCATGCAAGTTAGACGTAGTTCTATCCTAGATTTTTCCTATCTGCCAAGTCCTTCTTTGATTTTATTTTAATTAACACAAGATACATTTCTCTTGCTCACTAACACTAAGAAGTAAAATTATGATGACTCTTCCAAAAAAGTTTGAACGAAGATGAATAGATGGTCTGAAATAAGTCAGAGAAGTTTCTCAGAGTTAATTACACTGATTTACTGGCACTTCTCTGAATATAATTTCAGCAGCAATACTTCCTAAATAGTGGAATATTTTCAGTTTTGCAGTATCCTAGTTGCTCTTCCAAGAAATGTGGTGCTTAAAACAAGTCATTTAACTGATCTCCAGTTTGTTGTTATCAGCTAAAGAAAGAAAAATCTGGTAAAAAATCAGATTCGTAAACTTGTCTCTACATGAGATAGGGAAGTGGACTGTACTCATGAGAGCTAGAAAATATCTGTGTCAAAGAAGTAGGCTAAGGAAGCATCCTGACATCAGTATTTTTGCTATATCTTTCCACATATTTTATTTGATGTATGGGGTGGCAATGCCTTGGCGATGAGAGGGGTGCAGAGGAGGGCCTGTCCTGTGCTGGACACAGCTGGTTCCAGCTGTCTCCAGTGGATCAGCACAGGGCTCAGCTCAGTCCCTCAGCCAAACACACTTTAAAAAGAGCAAAACACTGCACAGTAGCTGTGGGAGAGAAAGCCCTACAGACAGCAAGGTGAGAGAAGGAGACGGAGGAGGTGCTCCAGGTGCCAGAGCAGGGCAGAGGCTCCCCTGCAGTTCAGGGAGATTACACTGGAGCAGATACCCACACTGCAAGCCATGGAGCACGTAGATATTTTCTGAAAGAAGCTGCAGTCTGTGGAGAATCCATGTCTATCCCATGGGAAGGACCTATGATGGAGGAGGGAAAAAGTGTGAGGTGGAAGGAGCAGCACAGAAAACTCTTAGGAACTGACCACAGCTCCCATTACTCATCACCCTGCTCCACTTGGCAGTGAGGTGGAGGAGTCAAGAATGAAGGAGTTCAGCCAGGTCTGAGAGTAAGGATTGGTGGTGTTTTAGTTTTTATTTCTCACTATTGGAAAGTATTTTAATTAGCAAAAAATAAAATAAATTTTCCCTAAGTATATTCTGCTTTGTCCATGATAATACTAATTGGTAAATGATCCCACTGTATTTATTTTGACTCATGAGGGTTTTTGTCTTACTTTTTCTCCCTGTTCCCCTGAAGAGTAGGAGAGCACCTGGCAGCCAGCCAAGGTCAACCTACCACAACTGTACATTAATGGCCAGCCTTCAAATTCTTTGTTTCCTTGAAGGGAGTTATGTGGCAACTTATCAGTAGAAGAAAAAGGAAGAGCGAGACAAGAGGATAGAAAGGTATAAAAGCAATTTAAAGTGGGTATTGAGGTAATTTTAAGCCAAAAATAATATAGATTTTCCTTTTTTTAAACATTATTTAGACAGAAGTAGAATCTATGAACTTCATGGGACAGATTTTCATCATTGCAAATCATATCTCCTCTTCTTCCATAATGGCTATGCCAATTTGTGACAGATGAAGATGAATTGTACCTTGAACTGATATTGCAGTCCAATAGTGTTTAGAAAACCTATCTTTTAGCATAGTAAAAAAGACTGTGTAATGTTTATTGATTTTGTGTGTGTGAGTTTGTACATGATTTTTCCCCTAAAGTGATTTAAATTTCAGAAATAGGAAAGCATATTTGGAACTCTAACTATAAGGTTAGAATTACAAAGGATTCAGCAAAGGCTAAGAAATTAGCAAGAGAGAAGATGGGGAACAGTGTAAGATATATAGTGTAGAGTATGACTATTTAGAGCTTGGGTCTCCAAGATATAACTAGAATCTAACTTGCATGTGCTATATAGTTTTTGTCACAGCTCTCTCCTTGCCTAATGCTCTTTTCCCATAGCTTTTCCCATACTTCTTTGCTTTGCAATTTTTTTATTCCGAATGTTCTCTACTTTTTTTTGAAGCCCTATCCCCCTTTACTTTCAGGTTTATTACTTTCTAGTAATTCAGCCTTTCAGAACCCAGCATTTCTGACTTTCCTAGTCAGTTCCAACAAATCTGTTTCATAATATGCAAAATGAGCATGTCCATTATTATTGAACATACTCCTCCTTTGAGATGCAGCAACATCTTGGGCCATGTATGCATTACTACTTATGACTATATACAGAAGCTTTCTTATTTTTGAAAAAAGCACAGTAAAATCTGTGTGGTACTACATGGAGCTGTGAATCAGCATCTCTTTTATAATTCATATTTTTTCAGCTTAGTATCTGAAATCAGAATTGTTCCAGAATTTGTCCAAAACTTGCATGTCTTTTTAATTATTGAAAATAAAATAAAATAAAATAATTTTTTAAAAAAATCAAATAGGTTTGATAAGGACAGTCATTCTATCAGAATACAGTAACAGAAATACATAACTAAAAGAAACCCAACAAAATGGTAAAGACCTTGTTGTCTTGGAAATGTTGCAAGGAAGTATTAATGAAGAAAGTGCTGCTGTATCACACTAATAAGTTCCAAATTCTATATTAAAAATTAAATATTTTAATAAATTATTAATATCAGCTCCTCAGCTGCTAAGCAAAACTTGGATGAACTTCAGAGAGCATTAACATTACTGCAAAAAACAAAAGGGAGGACATGAAAGCTTATGTTTCCTGTTACCTTACTACCCAAAATATTATTGCAGCATCAAAGTAGAAATTAGTTTTTCACATCTGGATTAAGAGAAAATTTAAACCTTTTCACTGCTGAAAACCTTTTTCTCTTCATTCAACAGAAAGGTTTCTCTGAGCTCGATTTTCTCACTGTAGAAAAGGAACTCAGTTCCTGCCTGTAGTATAGAAGTTATAAGAATCTGAATATGATATTATGTTGTCGTCTGTTTACTTAAAAATACAGTTTACAACAAAGTTCAAAGGACTCCATTTCAGAATATGAAAATCCAGGGATAGTTTGATTTTCCATCTCCATCAATTTGATTCTGTGTATCATTGTACTGTGCCAGGCTTTCCTTTCAAGTACCAACATCCATTATGAAATTTCTCAAATTTTATATACTGTCATCCTTAATCTTTCACCACCTCATTGCTTTGATACTTGCTACTTTTCAGATTATTGCTAAAAGGCTATGTTTAAAAATCAACGTCTAACTTCAGTTAAATATGTCTATGGTGTTTTTCCATCTCCTGTTTTGGGGCAAAGAGAAACAAAATTATTTATTGATTTATGTTTTGCCAAACTTCAGTTTCTTCTATAGAAAAAGTGTTCCATATGAGAGGTTGTTGCAGAGTTTTATTAAAAGATCTTTTTTTTCCTGAGGTCAAACATCCAGTGTTCTAAATTTCACTTATATAAACTGGACACGGTATTTCTAAATAAATCTCATCAGGATCACTAGACACATATAGAAAGTAGATTTGGAAGAGATTCCAGGAATTTACATTCCTACTTGGTGTGACATATAATTTTTCTTTTAGCTCGGTTAGTAATTTTATTATTTGTATGAGCATGCTTTTTTTTTCACAGCCTCCTTTGATTTATAGAATCATAGAATCATAAGGGGTTGGAAGGATCATCTGATTCAACCTTTCTTGGCCAAAGCAAGATCTAGAAAAACTGTCCCAGTACCCTGTTCAGATGAATCTTAAATTTATCCAAGGCTGAGGAATCCACAATTTCCCTGTGGAGATTATTCCAATGGCTGATTTCTCTCCTTGTAAAACACGTTCCTCTTGTGTCCAATTGGAATCTTCCAACACAATCTACCCAACACCCCTTGTCTTTTCCATGGGACTCCTTGAAAAAGACAATCTCCATCTTTGTGGCCACCCTTTAAATACTGGAATATGATGATAAGGTATCTTCAAAGCCTTCTTTTTTCAAGGCTGATCAAACGTAGTTCTCTGAGCCTTTTCTTTTAATGGCAGGGACCCTATTCCTAGGGACATCTTTGTGGCTCTTTGATCGTCTTTGTGTTCCTTTTCTAAACCCTCTCCAACCTGACTACATCTTCAGTAGTAATGCAATTAAGTCAGTTTGTTATTTGCTTTAAGTTTATAGAAGCTAACCTAACTATTATCTAAGTTCCAAGATCTGGTACTTTAGACTATTTGATATTTTCCCATCATTTTTAAAATGGTTCATTTATCAATGTCTAAGTCTTTCTATATGATTTTATCAGGTTCCTTGTACTGATAGTTTCCTATAAACATATTTCACCATCCTATACCAACGAAAATACGAAATGTCATTGGCCCCATAGTGTTTTGCATTTCCAGTTCTTAAGGATCTTTATGACAAGACAATGAAAAATTATAGAAAAATTTCAAGTTTACTTTCCATGATTCTGCATGGAGTTTTTCAATTTTCCAATAGTGAAATTTCCAGAGACACTTTAGAATTAGATCAAAGTTCCTGACATCAAAGATGTATTAAGAAAACTTTAAGAATCCTCTTTCAGACTTTTTATCAGTTCGCTTGTAAAAGTTTTACCCTGTCAGACACTTTGATCAGTTAGCCTAAGCAACATTAATATTAGAAAAAGCCCTTATAAATACCACATATCCTTTACATGAAATCATGAGATCTGGGAGTGTTGCACAGAACATCATTAATCACATGTTAATTAAATCATTATTAAATCACATATACATAAAATATACATTATTACAGAAAATATTAGTAGTATAATATCTACATCAAGAGTAATGAAAATGACGCTTCAAAAAAAACTGATTAAAAAACCCCAATAATTTCTGTGCAATCAATTTTTTTCCCCATTTTTTTGGTGTGATTGTTCTTCTAGACACTCGAGATAAATCTATGGGTTTTTCAACCACAAATATTCTGGTCTCAGTTATAACACCTAATATCAATAAATTGCAATGTAATCGGGCTGCTGCTGGCTGATTATGCATTATCGTCCCTCCAGAAGAGAAAATCTTGCTCAACGCAAGAATATTTTTGGCACACAAAACCCCTGACCCTGAGATAGACTCCTCTGCCTGATATAAGGAAAAGATAGGAACAGTTCTTTGTACATCTTGACACAAGTGTTAGCTTTGTGGATAGCTTTTCAGAGCCGTGGTGTGTTATAAGGAGACGAAAGTCGGCTGAGAATCAGAGTGAATATCTCTGTCTCCGATTTCACCCTTCTCACCCATACTGTTGTGGGAGGCTTTGATATGAGTCTCAGCAGCAGGGAGGATGCCAAGAAAACTCAGCACTTTGTGATGCCATCTTGTACTCCTCTAACACTACTTCGCAGTCCCGAGGAGAAGCTATTGCACTCTGTGGCCCTTGTAACTGTTTGATGTCTGGAGTCAGAGCAGCGTGCAGGGATAATACTCCCTCCAACACAGGACACTGTAAAATAGACACAACTTCAATGCATTCTTTCACTGCTGAGCAAATACTTTGGCAGTGACATGACTTAAGTTAACCTTCTTTCTCAGGATGGCAAAGGCCCTTGTAAAATTCTGAGTGTGCTTCAGGGAGGTATGTTTGGGAGTAGTAGAGCAAACAGCACATTTAACAGGCTTTTCTATGTGTTTCTTAATTTCTGAGGCTATCACTCTTTATCACTTGACATGATGTAGTTCTCATTATTTGTGCTTAGAACACTGTTCACTGCTAACAAAGTTTATTTTCTAGTTTTATTTCTGAGCTATGTGGTGAAGAGAAATATATAAAATAAACATGGAATGAAAATGAAACATTACAATTTATTTGTTTATGTTGTTAGTTAGTGTCACTTGTCTATGATGCCACGTTTCTATTGTTCTGTTATCAGATATGGAAGGGAAGCTGACAGGTAAATTGCTTACTTTTACAGATCACAGGTTGAGCTCCAGAAAGTCAGCTGGCATGAAAAATGCCTGAGCTTAGACAGAGACCAAAATGCTTTGTATCATTGTTCCTGAACATTTGATCTATAAAAGAGTTATTAGAACTCAAAAGTAAAGTGATCTGCTGAACAGAAAGCAGAAATATTTGGGTTATGAATTCAATTAGCAAATACAATAGCAAATTGCTATAATACCATGAAATATGAATAAAAACCTGCTCATTCTTATCTCAATCTATTGAAAGTAAAGGCAAGCTTTAAATCAGGCATGTCCTCATTTTTTAATAGAATTGCCCTTATCTAGATTAAGCTTCTTCTTAAAATTAAAGAGACTTAGTGAGACACAAAATATCTGTTTCCAGATTAGGGACATTAGGGAACTAATGTTTCAATAAGTTTTCAATTGTACAAGAGGAAGGAAATTTTGAGACTGTCTGCTCAGCAGTCCATCCTACCTCAGGGCATGACACAAAACCAAAAAAAAAAAATTGAATTTTTCTATTGATTCCAAAAAGCTCTTTCCCAGACCTCATAGCTGTCCTTAGGTAGTTCTTACAAATGGAAGTGAACCATCTGAACAATTTTAGACTTTTTCTCAGAAACAGGCCAAGTCTTAACTGGCTTAGAGTACCCAATTTTGTATTTGGGTTAAAAATATTGTTGGTTGATACTTTAGTACAGCCTGTCAGGAGAAAAAAAAAAATTAAAACAAAAAAATAAAAAAAAAACCCCAAACCTCTCAGGTCTGAGCTTTGTTTAGGGAACATAGTTAGTGGGTTTCTAAAATAAAGTAAAAATTAATTCAAAGATGAAATCTCTTTATTAGATAGATGTGCCCACACCATTCATGAGCCCCTTTAGCTGCTGCAGAGGATTCTGGCTACTTATTATGAATGAGATCCTTGTCTGACATACAGATGCACCTTTTAGCTCTCTTGAAGACAGTAAAGAATAACCTTGGTATGAAGATGTTTAGCATTTTTTGTTAGCATAAAAATTCTGAGCTTTTTGTGCTGAGATGGCCTCCAATAATTTCAGCTCATCTTGTTTATCTGCTCACAGTAAAGATTCAAGTAAAATTTTGAAACAAATATAAAGGTGTTCGGTTTGTGGGGAGAGTATTTCCTATTTCCCATTTCTTCCTCCAATGCTATGACTTTGTCTCCATAAGACATTACAGAAGGCTAAAAGCCACAATCTTAGAAAATTTTACTAGGATTAATTTATAGCCAAACAGAAAAAAAAGAATGGTCTTAACAGAAGAAAAAAAGGAAAAAAACAAAGCAGAAAGAAAGCAGAACTTGGCTGATGCAACTGATATAAATTGGACTTTTCTAATTTACATAACTGAAGTAGAAGTTTTTGGTTTTTGTGGTGGTGGTGGTGGTGGTGTTGTTTGGTTTTGGTTTTTTTAACTGGGTTTGACGTCTTAATGCAGTCTTTTTTGATGTATTCATGTGATTCCTCAAAGTCCTCTGAGGGTAAATGCTGAAATGAATTCACTTATCTGAGAAAAAAAAAATATATACCACTGATATCATTGCCTAGAGAAATATTAGGAAAAACAAATAAATCACAATAGCAGAATCATTCCAGAGGGGAAAGAAACTCCAGAGACAGAGCGTTCTCTTGCACATGCAGTATATTAGAGATGCAAGTTACCTCAAGGCTTTCAATTGATTTGATTTTTCTGTGGTTGGGTTGACTCACTATTTCAAGGTCCTTGATTCTTTATTATGCTGTTGTTTTCTTCTTTATTATGTTTTTATTTTGAAATATTATGCTCAGAAGCAGTATTTTGAATATCGTATGAAGACACCGGGATACATAAGAGCACTGACATTTTCATACGACCTCATTATTCCCTCCGTTTAACTGGCTTTTGAACACCTCTTTCCTTCTGCAACACACCTCCCTTCCCCCACTCCTGCTCTGTCTCACTCATACATTTAACATTTTGGGAGAAATACAACTCAAAAGACCTGCTACTGTGGTAAAATAAGTGAAGACATTCAGTGTTCTTGTGAATAGTACATGATTTTAAATAGTTAAGAATGAAATCTGTGATCATCTTCTTATGGGTATCATGCTGAGTAACTTAGAGAAGGGGAAGAAGAACAGCGTGCTGAAAAAGCACATGGTTTGTCTTTTGCAGGTTGCCCTAGACTTAAGATATGATCTCAACTATGTTGCCAATAATTATATTTTTCCAGTCATTGATGTCTGTCTTTACACAAAGATGGATATTGAATGAGATGTTTAAGAGACCTTGCTTCTACCACCTGAGAAAACTTTCAAGAGTCAGGCCAAAACTGGCTTTTCCTCTTGCTTGTTTTTAATTTTGGCAAGCTGTCAAGAGCTATCCACATATCATCTGTTATGACTTTTTTGAAAAACAAGAAAAGTTACTCACATGGTTTAGTTACATTCATTTCATTGCAGGACGCATTTCATATGTAGGACACATAATTATTTTTGAACATCATTTGATTAAACTAGTTCTAATAGCTTTTAAAATAACTTGTACAGGATGTGGACACTGTGAAGGATTTCTGACAGAGATTGCTTGATTTATAAGTTCAAGATGGACCATTTTACTGTAAATTTTACTGTATGATATTTCATAATGCACTTTTAAATGTTTGAAAACTATCAAAACATCTTAAGGATTTTACTCTTTGTTATTATTTTTGTGTGTTTCTGACACATTGAGAGATTATTATCTCTTTGTTTTATTAATATTTAGCAGTTGTACTCTATGTCAAAGACCTGAGGCATTTGGCACCTTGTTCAGTTGCAATATGTTCTGCAGTTGTTACACTGGTTCCACCTATACAGTTCAGGCAGAAGGGGATTTTTCTGCCCATAGGAGTTTACAAAAACACATGAAAGGTCAGTGTAATTCTCTCTTAGAACCATGACAATGAGAGCAGCAGAGGAGCACATCATGTAGCGAAAGTGGTGTGCAAAAGGGATCAAAGGCAGACATGGTAATGCTCTGTGGCTGAGCAGTACAGCCTCCTCAGGCAAGGTGGGAGCTAAAACAGCGTTTCAATTCTATCTAACCTTCCTAGGGCGACATTTCTAGGGGGTCACTTCAAAGGCAACTTCCTGTGTGGAAAACTCAAATGAGTTCTGAGTTTTCTGTCTCAGCCACTGGAGGTACAGTCGGCTGCAGTGTTGGTAGCCCTCACTGTCTTTGAAGATGGGGTCCTCTCTGCTGAATAAAGGATAAGATCTACCAGCTTTTTGTGTTGCTGCTGTCTGATGCAGCTACAACCATGTTGTTTGTGTCTAAAACAAGGCTTTCTGCTAGTTGATCATCTCTCAGTGGAATAAGCTTGGCGTCTGTAAGTCAGAAAACTCCCTAAAGACAGTGTAATAATAAAAGAAAAAAAATAAATTGTAGTAATACCACTAATAATATAAAACTATAAAGAAAAAGAAAACTCACTAAAGACAGTGTAATAATAATAATATTAAAAAATTGTAGTAATACCACTAATAATGTAAAATTATAAATGGCAATGAAAACCATTGCTTGCCACCATCACCAAGTGACTTGCATCCAGCCAGTCCCCAAGCAGGGCACCCTGCTGCCAACCTCCTCCCTAGTGTGACTGCTGAGCACAGTGCTGTGTGGAATGTCCATTTGGCCACTTGGGGTCAGCTGTCCTGGCCGTGTCCCCTCACAACTCCTTGAGCACCCGTGGCACCCACTGGTGGGGTGGGTGAGTCATAAAAGGGCCTTGACACTGTGTAAGCTCTGCTCAGCCATACCTACAGTATCCGTGTGTTACCAATGCTGTTTTCAGCACAAATCCAAAACACAGCCCTGTACAAGCTACTGTGAATAAACTTAACTCTATCCTAGCCAAAAGCTGCAAGATGAAAAAAGGACCTGTGCAAGCCAGCACATGTGTTTGTTGGTCATATCAAAAGGAGTTACCACATTCAAAGAGATTGTCTCAATCACAATTTGAGATGAATACCCCATCCTCCCTCAGGGCATAACGTATTCAAGAATTAAAGAAACCCCTATATAGAGTAGTATAGGTTAAACTAGAAATATTTTGCTACAGTGTAGATGTAAGAAAAGAATATTGATAAATTTCTTCTAGATATCTCTCATCATCTTTCTGCATAAAACGCTCTGGAAATGTAGAAATAGCTTCACCGGAGCAACCTAAGACAGATACAATGTCACACGTAGGTGCATTTACATCCTCTTTAATTTCACTTTGATTCTACTTATTTGTCCTGCACCTATATACTTCAGTGAATATAATGCAGATTTGAGTTTTCACAATCATTAAAAAATTCACAACTGATTCAGTCTTGACATTTTTGTCACATATTTTGTTACATACCTGTGTACAATATAGTCTGTTTCTTTTTATAGAAGTGTTTAGGAGCTTCATTTGGGGAAAAGGGCACTACTTGTAAGTGTGAGCCTTTCACAGAACTCTCTTTTATTCAGACCCAGTCAAATATGATTTGGTGAGACTAAAACCGTTCAGAAGAAAAATCAGTTTTATTCCCTGTAAAAAAAATAATTATAGAGGAGAAACCTTTTCCAAGATCTGTACTGAAAATAAATACACTATATTATTGATGCAGTAGATAAAAATAATAATGGTCTAATATTATTGATTGCATATGCCACGTCCTATTTTCTCACTTGCCTTTTTTTCTGAATGTTTGTCAATAAGAGATCAGGATTACTGCTTTTTAATTTTAGTTTCTAAAATTAAAAAGCAGTAAGTTTAGTTTTCAACTCTTTCCTATTGCAGGTTTGTATTGTTTCTATAATTATTCTTGAGATTAATTTTTAAATATATTACCATTTTTCTTTCTTATTTATTTTCTTTTATCCTTTTATCTGCAATAATCCTATCCCTATGCTATTTCAATATTTTTTCAACTTTACATAATTTGTGCCTGTCTTCCTTTTTTTTCCCCAACTTTCCTCTTATGCTTCTTTTTGTTCATCAATTAAAGATATGCAACTTAATTGGACACCAAAAATCTGGAAGCATGGGAAAGGTCCTGCATGTTATACTGTCTGTGCCAGGTTTTATTTTACAGGAACATGAGGTAGGGTATCATCTCATAGGCCACTTTTGAATGGTTTCCATTAACAAACTTTTCTTCCCACTGTCAATTTCCTTGGCTCAGTAAGAGCAAAAAACCCTATTCCCTTTATTTTGCCCTCTTTTATTCTCAGTATGATATCTGGGTCTCATAGCAAGGAGCAGAAAAAACACATATTAGTTTCTTTATGCCACAGCAAAACTGATTTTCCTCACAGTTCTCAAATGTTTGAGTTTTCTCCTCTGTCTTCTTTTAGCCTGTTGGAGATTTTTTTCTATATTTGATGTTCAAGTCATCCTGTGCTCTTTGTTCAACTCCTTGACTAACATTGTGACACCTCTCTTTACCATCCTATCTATCCTCCTCCTCTGTCGGAATGTATGGTAGGATTAGGCAGATGAGTTAGGACCCCATGTCCCTATCTCATCCACTTCTAAAAGGAAAAGATATTTCTCCTCTTGATGAAGCTGAGCTGATAGAAAAGAAGGACTGTCAGCACCCATCTGAAACCAATCTTTCCTTCTTACCCTCTCTTCACCCCACTTTCATTTCAAAAAATTATAAATAACTGAAGTCCTGTCACTGAGAAATGTTTCAACGCTCACCTTGAGCATCAATTCCAAGGCCACACACAAATAAGAGAGAAATGCAAATTTGTACACACTTTGAAAGCATAAAGTCCTATGCAAGTGCTAAGTATGATTATGATGACTATTAGTGATCCTAAGCACTGTGTGATTTTTTAGGGCAGAACTGAGACTAGTTTGACATATCAAAGGGAAGTTAGCCTAGATTTGAGGCTCTGCTTTAACTAAGTCAATTTCACACCTGCTCCCTTTGTCAGTCCATATGTTTGTCATCAATGAAAAATCCTCTCCACATGAGCATTTGCAGTGGGAATGATTATGACACATTTCATTATCTTCAGTAAATTGGATGGTTCAGTCCTTGAACTGCTCAATACCCCACACAGGTCTTGTCTGCATTGCAGACTTCACTCAGTTATAGTGTAATTGAGTTGAACTCATCACATAGTGCCTGTGCTTCTATCTCTGCTGCACAGAGGAATCTTTTCAGCTGCGGTTCAGAGCACTAAGGGATTATTTTTTTCTCAAATCTAAGAAAAAAGCTAGCCATTTTGATACCACTTAGTCAGTGGACTTGTACAATTTGAGTAAATAATCAATAAGAGCCCTTATTTATTTGCAATTTCTAAATTATTGGTTGGAATTTCTAAAGCTACATTTTGGGTTTTTTTTATATCCAAAATGTTCTCATCTCTGAATGAGTCCATTTCCATTGTCCCTTGAAACAGTTATTGCCTCATTTATTCCTATCCAAAAATTATAATTACACCTGACAACATTTTTACTCTATTATGAAGCATTTTTCAGGTTAAAGCACATTGAACGCTTCTGTGTAATGGAGCCAAAGGGTGTTGAATCAAACTAAACAGCATTTGCCTTCATTTCATTATTCCTTTAGTCTAGCAAATGCTAGAATTCAGTATTTCAGAGTGGTTTAGGAAATTAGCATTCTACCTGTGGTTACATTTCCTACAGACTTAGCAAAAATAATAGAACATACGTCCTGGCATAGTGAACATTTGATACATATCCTTATAAATCATTGGGAATTATGTATAGAATATTATATGAAATACCATTTTAACAAAAGCTGTTTTGTGCTGCTAATTTTCCTCACAGGAAGCTTTCTTTCATAAGTGGAGAAAATCACCTAGGTGCAAGATTTAAAGCCAAGGTTTACATCTGTGTATTTCAGGACCCCATATAAACACATTTCTCTTTGATCTCTCAGAGGTGAGCTGGCAGTCCCTGGAGTGTGACCACAATACATAAGGTATGTGTCACCTTGTGACACTTGCTGGATTCATTCCTTCAAGTGAGGTAGTTTGAGGAATTCCTGCTTTACAGTTCTCAGTGGGGTTTAGAGATGAGAGAGATTTCAAGCTGCCAGGTGCCAAAGGCAGGAGCAGAGCTTTAAGTTTCAAGTGAACTTTTACACTGGAATAAATACACTCGCAAATTTTATAGGTGGTTAAGTCTTCAGATAATTGCACAGGTATCAAGTTTTTAGAGAAAAATAGAGTACAGACAAAGAACAATCATTCATTTTTCAGCAGAATCTGCCAGCTAGCATTTATGAAATGACTCAAAAATAAATTGGGAGGGTGGACTTGTTTAGATTTTGATCTTTGTTTTTTTTTTTTTTCTTTTGGCCTTAAAAGTATGTAAGAGTTTACTAATAAGAGGGGTCACAAGGAAACAGGGTCTCTCCACCAGATCTGGATCTATAAGGCAAGAGAAAGAGCAGTGCTTTCATCACCCATAGCTCAGAAAAAAATGGTTGGTTAGATCAATTGAATGAAACCATCAAAAAGACGGTGTGGCTAGCTTCATATGTGAATGCAGATGGTTAAAACTCCCTTAATACTTACTAGCCCTTCCTCTGCTAGCAAGTTTTATCAGAAACTATATCTTTAGATACAGACTAAAGGACCAGAGAGCTAATGCATGATTTTAAATTAACTACATGGCTTGCCTTGTGATGAAATAAATTTGTTCACAATATTATGTCTTGAATAACATTTACACTGAACAAAGTTCCCAATATCTTGCTGACTTTGTTTTAGAGAATGTTGGGTAAAAAAGTATTAACATCTTAGTTAGTAGGTATAGTATTTTCTTTATAGCTTTGAATTAGCTTTTGGAAAAAGATTAAAAATTTTCCAACTCTAGGAAAGACATAAAATATAATTAAAATGGTAAAAAAATCCCAATGAAAATACAGCTAGGGAAGGCTAAAAGAGAATTATCTCATCAGAGTTGAAATTATGGCATGAAATGGGAGGAGGGGGAATGTAAGTTCTATGTGTAAAGTGCTCCCATGTGAAAGCCATCAATCTACCTTAGTATTCATTATATATATGCAGCACAAGTAGTGCACAGGGGGCAAAGAAAGGAAGATTAACTTTTTTCTGGTTTTCTTTTTTTTTTCCTTCTATTTTTTTTTATGTTTGTCCAGAGTTGCCATGGAATAAAAAGACACTAATGCACTTATGAATTCTTCAGCTGCACATAGTTAGTTCTTAACAGCCAAAATTTATTCGCATGCTGTGAGAACGCATTGTTATTTGAAAGCTAAAATATTTGTAGAAAGGTAAGGATTTTAATTCCAGAAATCTATCACAGATTTATTTCCTAAAATTATGTCTGATGGCATTTAAAACATACTAGTTGACATTGTAAAGTCATTGTTTAATTATTTTTAATTCATTTGTTAATCTTTGTTGTAAAATTAATCATGGTGAAATAAAATGGCAATAATGGGGTGGCCATAAGTGCTTACAGAGGTTTTAGAGTGTAAAATCAGCACTGAGGGCTGGATGATCTCTCTTTCAGTTCTTTTTCTATTAATGATAGATGTAAGAGTTCAGTAATCAGAGAGAAGAAGCAACTTTATATACTTTTTTGAGATTATGCTATTTTTGAACACTTAGAAATGGTAATTTTGGATACTAGGAAAAAAGCAAACTTTTTCAGAAGTAGAACAAGTAAGGAAACATTTTTGAGAAGAAAATCTTTTTCATTTTGCTTAAATAACAAACCAGAGTAGAGAATAAAAATGGAACAAAACCAAAAATATCTATTACTATCAATTAACAACATTTTTAAAAACTTAAGTGGCATTCAGACTCACTCTACCCTATGAATGAAAATAAGTTACTTTTGCATTTAACCTTTTGAAAGAAACTTCATTTAAAAAGTAGTTATACTGTATGTGTGTGGAACAGCAAATGGAAAATATCTATGTGCCAGAATTCATTGAGCCTTTTTTTCATTCAAAGCTTGTCTTTCTATCACTATCTATCTATCTATCTATCTATCTATCTATTTATCTATCTATCTATCTATCTATCTATCTATCTATCTATCTATCTATCT
>JANIJU010003056.1:97190501-97204250 GCA_025504685.1 Leucosticte australis | reverse complement strand
TCTATCTATCTATCTATCTATCTATCTATCTATCTATCTATCTATCTCTCTATCTCTCTATCTCTCTACCTCTCTACCTCTCTATCATCTATGTTTTAATACCTGTCATGGTGCAGGGATTGCTTGTAGATAATTATTTGGCAGGGCTAAAATGAAAATGGTACACTACGTGGCTTGCTTTATGCTGCCATTTAGAAACAAAAAAAGCAAATCTAAAACTCCCAACAAAGCAAAAGGAAAGAAGAGGGACAATAAAAAAAAAAAAAAAAGAAGGAGTTCTTTACGGAATCTGTTTTATTGTGAGACTTTTTGGATTGATGATTTTTAAAATATATTCAACAGACCATATTGTACTCCCTGCTTATTAATAAGAAAACATGACCCAAGCAAATATGTTTGTCATTGACATGATATCAGTTTATAGCATGGTATCAGTGTGGTATTCTATATATTATATAGCATGGTATTCTTAGTGTCTCTTTCAATACTGAAAGAGTGTTTTCTGTTCCATTTCTGGAGTTTTTCTTTGTGATTTTTCCTTGATTAACTCACAGTTATCATAGAAGTAGTCATCTTGATAAATTTACCCTTCTCCAGAAACAGTATGATCTGCATTGACACATCCAAATTAAAAGTCCAGAGGCACCAATGCTGCTGATATGTTAGTAGTATGTGATGCAATAAAAAGTTATTTATTAATTTCTAATTAATTAATTTCTACTTTATTAATTTCTTCCAGTGTTCATTTTTTTTTTTTTCAGTGGGTATTTGATATTTTTTTAATCCATTGCTTCATATGACAACAGTGAACAAGACAATCATGTCCCTCAGCATGTCACTTCTCAGGCAGCAACATCCTAAGAGAGCATCTCTTAAATGTGCTAAATAGATCTCCAGGCATCTTGAGAGAAATTCACTTCACTAGAGAGGAAGAAATGAATTAAAATTTGCTTTGACTTTTGAGATTTCAGAAGCCCTTGTACAGCTTGTCATCACGTATTTTTGTACACAATAAAGTCCAGTGATATAATTTATTTTAAAAAATAGTAGATTATTTTAAAATTAATTTTAGATTCTAAATAATACATCAAGTATGTTTCTTTAAATCTGTTTTTTTCAACTGTTATTTTATCCACAGAAACACTTAGATGTTGACTGTGAATTTTCTTCTTCAAACAGGTATTCTTAGAATATTTTTTTAATGCAAATGTCTTGTTCAGAGGTTCTCTGAAGACTTCCCTTGTGATTTAACTGTTTTCTTGAGAAGCTCCAACCTTTTCTTAGAATTTGTTTTTCTATATATTGTGGTGCTCTTCTGGTGGTGTTCCATTATTTAATGTCCCAAGACCAAAGAACTACAAAGGCTACACACTGCTTGTTTAGATCAAAATATCAATTTCATCTTCTGAGAATTGTTCAACATATCCATCCCAATTCAAGTTCTAGATGATTGCTGATTGCATGCAGGGACTAAAGTTATAATGGATATACTCCACATACCTATGACTTCCAATTCTGTTTCTCATTGTATTATTCATGGTTTATTATATTATTTTTACCAACTATTTTGATTACTTTCTGATTACTTTGGAGAAAACGAATGTATGTAAAACTTTATTTTCACTAAAAAAAATTCCATTAATGTCCATTGTCAAAATTACATTTGCATTTAATTTTTTTCCTGAGCCTATTTAGATTTTCCAGAAGCAGCTTTACAAGTATTTTGCGCCATAATAATACAGATGCTAATTTGTCAGGATTTCTGATGAAAAGGGGTGGAAAATGACTGAATATAGGATGCTTTAAGTGTGTTTCTTTATATCATGACAGTGTGTTTGGTAGGGAAAACCAAGATGCTCCTAAACAAGCAGTACAAACTTGCTTATTATGCTTTTAGTAAGCAAAATAATAATTGAAATTTATTTATTTAAAAGTAGAGTTGCAATTTTTTGAACCATGCAGTGCCATTTTACCAGGCTTTCTACCAAACTGATCATTGTCTATTAAATTATATTATGTGACTACTTTGACATTTTCTTTTTGTCTGCTATTAATGACAGCAGGAACCCTGTTAAAAAAAAAAGCTTAGAGTAGAAAAATCCCGATTGTCCCAGTCTTGAATGGTCTTCAATATCACATTAGTGTTTCATTGATCACAGGAAGTTTGTTTAGTCACAATTTGTTCACAATCAACTCCAATATCTTTGCAAATGAGTGTGCAACACTATTTAAACCCACTCTTAGTGTCAGAACAGCTTGTTGAAATACAGATTAATATTTCATTTAATTGTCAACATACTTTATTATTTGCAATTCAATTGCAATTCAATGACTTGTAGAGGGTGCTGCTCAGATTTCATGTAATTCTTTGCTACAAGCTAGAAGATACCAAGCGACAGTTCTGAGTCTAAAGATCTTAAAGTAAAGGAAAAACAGGAAGGAAAAAAATCTTTTTTTTTTTTAATTGTTATGTAGTACAGCAATTTAGAAAGAATAAACTAATGTCTTTGTTATCTATGAAAATGCCTTTAATAAAATCAAATCTTACTGCAAGTTTTTTTAGGATCAGTTGTAGCATTCTAGTTATAGTGTCTCCCTAAAGATTAAATTCTGAAAGACAGAGGAAAGGAATATATGAAAGATGTTTAAGTATATATGCACATATGTATTCTAAAAGATGCATATAGTTGTAAGTCCATCCAGGGCCACTCCATCATCTTTGAATTGTTTGTAGAAATACTTCCCTTCACCTCAGGATAAGAAATGTATTAGTAAACTGGACTAACTTCAACAGAGAGCACATGAAACACTCAGAGATGAGCATTTGCCCTAGGAGAAGGGGCTGAAGGACAAAAACTGGCTCATCCTGAAGAACATAAAACTTGGGGGACTTATCTGCACCTCCCAGTGCGTTAGGTTTTTTGGGAAGACAAAGACAGGCTCTTTACAACCATTCTTTGGCAGGGTAAAGAGACAATGGACACAAATTGCACTAAGAAAGTTGTTTCCCCAGGAAGACAGACAAGTAGCGAAGTTGGCTACCCAGGGAGGCTGTGTTCTCTGTCCTCTGGGGTTTTTAAATCCTGACTGAACACAGCTCTGAGCAACCTGGTCTTACCTCCTAGATGGCCATGCTCTGAGCAAGCAGCTGGACTGGCAGTCTATTGAACATGAAGTGTTCAAGACACTGCTCCTATGACTGTAATAAAACAGGCATAGGATCGTTGCAGATAAGTCTGTCAGTTTATACTGTTTTTTCCACAGATAAAAGTCAGGACACCCCTCTCCTGAAATATCTTACCATAATATAAGATTCTGGCCTTTTAAGAAAGCATTTGATCTTCAAGCAGTTGTGGTAGGTGGACTTTGGCTGGATTCCAGGTGTCCACCAAGCTGTTCTATCACAGCCCTCTTCAGCAGGACAGGCAGAAAATAACATGAAAAGAACTCCTTGTGAGTGAAAGTGATTTAATAAAGAAAAAAACACATGGGAGCAAAGAAAAACCAATGGCTTCTTTCTCTAATTTCCATCAGCACATGGTGTCCAACTATTTCCCAGGAAGCAAGGTTTCAGCACACACAGTGGTTGCTCTGGAAGATAAATTATCATAAATAATGCATGCCTTCCCTTCCTCCTCTCTTGCTTAGATTTTATATCTGAGCAGACACTCTATGATCTGGAATAACACTTTGATTGTTTGGGATCAGCTTTCCTGGCTATGCCACCTCACAAAATCATACCCAACCCCCAGCCTACTGGTGAGTGTGGGGAACACTGAGAGCCAGAGCTCATGCTGTGCCAGCGCTGCTCAGCAGTAGCCAAAAAACTGGCGTGTTATCAACCCCTTTCTAGTGACCAATGCAAAGCACAGCGCTGTGAGGGCTGCTGTGGGGAAAAAACTCCACCTCACCAGACTCAATACAACAGCATTCTGCTGAAACCATAAGAAAAATGTATTTCAGTCCACTTTCTGGGCAGCAGGCATGGGGGGTAACTTTTATTTAGTTTTAGCACTCTGAGATCCATGCAGGTCTTATCACAGCCTTAAAAATAAAGCAGGAGAGCTTAATCTACAAGCTAATTTATTGTTTATGGAATTCTGTTAGCAGTTGTTAGTCTGCCTTCACTGAGCCTAATAGGGAATAATCAATGCATTTAAAATTAAACAGGGAAAAAAGGTTTTGGGGGATGGATGGAAGAGAAGAGAAAGAAAATAAATTAGGCTTGTCGTGTCACAGTCTTCAGTGATTTCACTCAGTGAAAAGCAGAGTTGCAGTTTTTCAGTCAAACAGAAAATGATTCTGAAAGAAGAACTACAAAATTAAGCATTGTCTATTTAATTCATATGCATAATAAATTGTGGCATTTCCAATTGTCTTCTGCCATTACACAGGAACCCTATTCAAATGGATTACCAAAGGCAACACTGAGGTCAAGGAAACAAATCCTGCAGACTCCTCTTGAACAGCTCATTGATTTCCACACTGCAGCTAAATTTCTCATTTATATTTTTAATTCATTGTGGTTAAAAAAAAAAAAAGACCTGAAGATAAAGGGAAAGAGATAGTTTAGTAAATCAATGCAGAAGCTTTTATTCCTTGCAGTTCTCTCTGGACTGCAGATTTATTCCTTTGGGACTAGGTTATTTCAAATACCTTGCATTCTTATGGCAATAAATCTGACTCTTGAAATAAAAATCATGCAACATTTCATAGTTTTAAAACTATTCAATCCTTCAGAAACTATATTTTTTGTTTTTTCTTTGGTTCACATGCACTAAATTAAAGATGTATTATTTTCTTTCTAAACAATTCTTGGCCTTGTGGGATTTTTATTTTTCTTATTTAAAATATGAAAAAAAAAAGATTATTTAAAGCTGTGGCATAGTTGTGACAAAGTACTCATTGTAATAAGGAATTAAAAAAAAAAAAAAAAAGCTTGTTTGTAATTCCTAGGAAATTGTTGTTGGTATTTTTTGTATCACTTGCCAGCTGACAACTGAAATGACTCTGTGTGGAAGATCAGACAGCTGCAGGTTTTGGTAGCACCACAGACCTCCTGGCCCTGGTACAATGGAAGCTGTGAGAGAGATAAACTCAAGGCTGAGAGAGATAAACTGAAGGCAAGAACAAGAAGTGAAGACACCTTGTCTGATCACTCTGATGAGAGAGGATGAGGACAAGGACATTGCTGGCGCAAAAGGTTGTAACAGGGGTTAAAAAAGATTGTGTTGCTAAGAGAACAGACACAAGGGGGTCTGAGTAGAAAGTTTTGTGTGGAAATTAAAGAACTATGAATACTGGTGTTTAGTGTAATAAACTGGCTTTGCCTTGCTTGCACTGCATAGTCTGTTTCTTTCAATCACTGCAAATGGTGCCCTGTGTGAGGAAAGACAATTCCCCTCGCTGGCGTCCGGCAGCGAGCCCCAGAGAACTGAAGTGCTGTTGGCAGGAAGCAGGAGCCTGGCCAGCATCAATCCCTTTGGATTTTGAAGGTGAGCTGTGGGGAACATGGGCAGTAATACGTCCTCAGAAAAAAAACATGTTTTCGAGCTTATGTCTAAACTTTTAAAGAGCCATGGCAAATCGGTTGCTTCTCACTCTCTTAAACTGATTTTATGCTGGGAGGAATCACACGTCAAAGGGTTAAATGCCAGCACTGCTTTTACAGTGGAGTTATGGGATGAAGTTGGGGTGCGACTCTGGGATCGGGCAACTGAAGGTGATAAAATAGCAGCTGGTTTGTTACTTCTGTGGCAAGCTGTCTTAGAAACTCTTAAAGTCCAGGAAGGTACTGGGAAAGGATCATCTCCCGCTGCTTTCAATCACTGCAAACCTGTGTCAATTAAACTAAGATGGCTCCTACCTCTTTTTACAGAGGTTCTGCACCTGCCCAGGACATGGTATTCTTTTAGAGAAAAATGTATCATCTGGTGTCTTCTTGAAACTTCTCACTGCATTAATCTATTTCTGCTTACACACTGCATGTGGGTTCTCTCTTTCCTGTTTAGTGCTGCTATTTTTTTTTAATTTTATTTTGTATTTGGTTTTTTTTTGACTCAGAGTAGAAGAGAAGTGAAATGACCATGTTCATCCTGAAATGAAACAAGAAAACTTAAACAGATTATAACTACAGCTATCTATATATCTCTAACAATCCATATTTGTGTCTTTCTGTATCTCTAATCTATCTTCATTCTCTAATCCATACTATGCCTGTAAGGCAACTCATGTTCCAAGAGAAAGAGGAAACGTGAAAATGGCCGTGCAGATCTCTTGGTTTATTTTCTCAGTAATTCTATTCTGTTTCTCACTATTTATTTCAGCAGGAGGTTTTTTAACCACAATTTCATATCCACTCTCCAAGAAAATGTCTTTCAGCAGATAAAACTACAAGTATTTAGTCACAGTGGACCCAGTGCTGGATACAGGATGCATAGTATAGATAGATCTTCTGTTTACAATATGTCATCTGGCTTCAGTATCAATGAACATGATCTTTCCAGTTATTCAGTTTATACCTATTCAGATGAAGCACCTCTAATCAAACAGTGTATTTTGACATCTATCAAAAGAAAACTACTGCAGCTACTGTTATACAATCTACTGTTAGTACATTATGCATGATAATGTACCTTGTACCAACAGTATCACACCCAGCCTCTCCTGGTATCTTGACATCTGTTTGGTTTTCTACCTGATCCTTCAAAGGGCTGTTATCAATAATGGTCTCACTCAGAGCTGCAGCCTTGGGTGAAGACTGGCTTTGCTGATTTCTAGAAACAACATGTTGGATTTGTTTTATTGCAAATGAGAAAAGGCTCTACTGTCACATACATTATCCAGAAAGGGATAATACAGAAAATATACAACCACAAAACTTGACAAAAACAAAGTTTGAGATTTTAGGATCCTAGTTGACCATGTGCACTAAAACCTTGCAGAATATAAATATGTTCAAATTCACTCTCTTTTCCCGTGACATTCTTTATCACATTTCACTTTTGGTAGAATGGAGAAAAAATTTTATAACGATATCTATTCTCACATTTTTTCACAAGATATCTCACTTTATCCTATCTGTATCATCTTTAGTCATATGACACCCTCCTGACTGTCTAAAAATATTCATCTGTCTATTTTACTGCAAAATTAAAGAATTTCTGAAATTATAATGTATCTCAGTAGAGTTGGATCCATGATTACTAGTTTAGTTCAGGTCATAAATATTTGCCAAATATAACCAAAATCATAATGCAATGGTAATATATGTTGATATTAAACATTTACAAGTATTGACAAAAAACTGTTGGATTGATGGTGTTTTAAAAGCAGGTAGCAGGTTTAATAGCAGGTCTGATGAATAAATAACTTTTTATTTTTCAGCTGCAGGGTAGTTTCTTTCCTTCTTAAGATTATTACTAAAAAGTCAAAATATTCTAAAATTAAATCCTTCCTTTTAAAATGTTATATTTTGATTACAATTTTTCTAAGAAAACTTCTACATCAGTCCAGCTTGACCATGTTGATTACCAAAGACTTGGTTAAAGTTTTATTAGAATGTTTCTTGTAGCTTTTCAAGAATATTAGATTCTCCAGCAGCTTGGGTTGGGAGAAGGTAGGAAATTGCATTAACACAAAGGACAAACACTTTTAGGGAGTGATCTTCCAGGACCTGTTAGACAGTTCACACTTTTTTAGAGCTTAATTCTGCAATAGAAAAAAAGGTGAGGTAATGATCTCTGATTAGAGAAAGCACAGCTTGCCTCTCTGAGTGTAAGTGTATTTGCCCAAAGGCAGCGGTACTCTGTCCCTGTTTCCTGCCTGCCTTTCCTAAATCCTGGCCAAATATTCCTCTTACTTACAATGGCAGAGTCTTCTGGGCAGGTTTTACAGCTATTACCAAACCAGAAGGTCAAATTGTCCTGCTGTTTTGACCTGCTACAGCTTGCACTGTCTATTGATGGTTTTCATCATTGCTCTGAGTGTACAGTCTTGTTGGGTTTGATGAGCCAGAAATTCAGACTGTCACATTGCCTTAGAAGGGCACAATCCCTTGTGTCTCCTGATGATTTTCACTGCTCATACTTGGAGTCTCTATGTGCTGAAATACTTTGTTATATTTTGAAGGTCATCCTGTGAGAAAGAACTTCCAATTTCAGAATTTCTGTGCTTCATTGCAAGGCTTTTCTCTTGTGCCTAGACAAACCTGCAATCACAGAGCTTTGGAAAATTCTTTTTTTAGTGTCTCTTAAAAGCATCTGTGATCACAAGAGAAAGGCTGTTGCATGAAATTAATACCATTATTCTAGTCTCATCCCTTGCTAATGACTTGTGAGAACAGATTCATTTTGAGCTTGCTTCAACCCTCATTAGAGTTTGCCACTTGGGAAAGAGAACAGGGAAACAAGCACACTTTAGCCTTTAAGTTACATGAAAAAGCTTACAGCCATACTGTATGTCAAATAGTTGAGGATAAACATATGTCAGTGTTCTTAGAAATCATGTACTTAGTGTTTAAATCACTATGGATCCTAGTTGGAGACCATGACCTTTTCTACCAAGAAAACATAACTCAATACATCTGAGACATGCAAAAATTCAAATGGAAAATTGAAAGACAAAAATAAAATATTCAAAGAAAGAGTGGGTGTGTGAGAGATACATACAATCACAAATATACATGTAGGTGCAAAAATATTTGTTTATAATTTCTATCTGACATTTATGACTGCTTAACCTTTGTTACAAGTATTACAGTTAGCAAAACATTGCTAACTCCATTTTTTAATTAGAGATACTGAGAGCCAGTGACAGATTAAAATATCAAATAAAAAAAGGAAATCCTAATTATACTCCAGTATGGCCTTTATAACTGTTCATGTGATTTGAAAGTTATAAAATATGAAAAAAATTCATATTTAAAAAAACCAAACATTTTTCTCAACTGAGCAAGATTTTAAGGTAGGGTTTCCTCATCGACATGGCTCTTATATCTGTTCAGTATAGTTATGTGTAACTGGTTCCACTGTGAGTTGTAAAACAAGTATGTGACAGATACTTCAAATAGCAAAATGGAGCTTAACTGAAATTCTTAGTGTTTAACTAAAACCTCCTACTTTACATATTCAGATTTTCTATTTTCAGTGAAAGAGAAAGATTGTGTAAATTTAGGACGAGTATTTTATGCCAGAACAAAGTGTCATGTTAGCAGTGGCAATGGACTTTTTGTGGAGTTTCAAGAAAAACAGGAATGGGGGTAATACTAGGGGCTGGAAAGGTAAAACACTAGAGAGAGCTCTGGGGTCAGAGGCAGAGCACCAGAGAGGCTAAAGGTCCGTGCCATGAGGACAAAGATATATGTCAGGATGGCTAAAGAAAAATAAGAAAAATAATACAATGGAACAGTAAAGAAAAACTGAGCATTGACTGATTTCAGGAGCCAGCTCAGAGTAGTTTCTGACTTAGATAATAAGCAAGACTTAAACAAGCTTTTTAACTATCATAAGGAACATTAGAAATTGAGACACACTGTTTAACTAGTTCTCCCCCTTTCCCAAGTGTACACATTTATGGTGACAGGACTTAGCTGTGAGCCTGAGAAGCCTTGAATGCACAGAGTATATACACTCTCCTTCTTTGACATACAGCTGGGATTCCATAAGAGGTCTGACTAAGCACCACACTGATGTAAAAGATGCTTTGAAATGTCTCAGCTCAGTAATTCTGCAGCAAAGTAAAAAGGTTGATGTGTTTGCTCAGGGCCAGTATTTTGGATTGTTTTCCAGCTCAGAGATATTTCATTAAGTACTGTTAACTAGGATCAAGGAAGGAAAACCGTTTAAAAAATACACGTCTGCTCCAGAAGGCATTGTTAAGCAGTTTTCAAATGCAGGCTCAGTAATACAGAAACACAGAAGGGTTGAGGTTTAGAAATACCTCTGGAGTTTATTTGATCCATCCTTTCTGCCCAAAGAGTAGCATTTCTAGTTGATTATTTTGGACCATGGTATGATGACGATTTAATGTCTCCTAGGTGGAACGTTCCACAAATTATTTGAGCAATACTGCCAGTGTTCAGTCACCTTCACGGGAACAAAAAAATCTTTTATTCAGGGGAAACCTCTGGCGTTTTACTTTGTGTCCATCTACTCTGGTCCTTTCACTGAAATCAGTTTGCCATAACTTTTTTGAAACTGTCTACTCTATATGCTTAGATAAAAAAGAGAATTATGGAAGAGGGAGGATGAAAGTAACTATCAAAATATGGGACTCTTTTCTTTAAGAGTATATGGTGAGACAACAGAATAAGTATTCATTGTACAGTGAGTTCTTGCAGAGTGGAAAAACACTATGAACAACAAATGCCTCTTCTAAAGACAGAAAAAGAGTATTTATATTACAATAAATGTTTCTGTGCAAAAGATGGAAATTTAATCAAGTATGAACTGAAAGTGCTGATGATCTGCATTTCTTTAAGGAATCTTTCTATGACTTCAGATTTGCTTTTACTGAATTTTTTATTTAGACACATAAAGGAAATAGGTTTTTTTGTTTTGGTTTTTTTTAATTCTATGTTTAAATATGTAAATAATAAAAGCTGTTGTTATTATGAGCATGGTATCATAAAATGAAGTCCATATTCTAAAATAAATTTTCTACACTCATACAAAAAGATGCTTAGTCTTCCAAAGACAATACATAGTGAAAAGCAATCTTGGAAAACTATCACTCTATTTTAACTCAGGGCCTCTAGACTGAAATTCACAGTCAAGTCAATCAGTCAGTCAGAACTGTTTTCATGAGAACTAAATGAACACTGAATATGGGCCTCAATTTTAAGTCCAAGATGCCTCTGAAAAAGTTTCATCTCTGCTTACATCATCCGGCTGTTGTCAGCAAAAAACACAGACACTATAATGAAAACCACTGACCAAACCAATCTGTCTTTCATATCTTGCACAAAAATTTGCATAAGTAAGTGATGGAAGTTCCTGAAACCAGCTGTGTTACCAGGCTGCATCAAGGTTGTTTCCTACTGTAATACAAATGACAAAATAATATAGCCTCTCAGAGAAGCACGCTAAAATATACTGCTTCCACTAACCTGCCAAGCTGAAATCCTGAAATGAACAAGAAAAAGCAAAAGCAAAACAACAAAAAAAACCCCAGACAAACAAAAAACCAACCAAACAAAAAAAAACCCAAACCCATCCAAAACCCCAAAACCAAAAGAAAACAAAAACAAAACAAAACAAACAAACAAAAAACAACAACAACAACAAAAAAGACAGGAAGACAGGGAGAGCAAGAGTTCTTTGCCTTCTCTGGCTGTCTTTACCCACCTTCAGTGCAGATGGGAGGTCACTTCCCACTTAAAAGTGAGTTAGTTATCTCACAAATACTCTCCTTTGCTGCTTCTGATACACTTTAGTTTCACAACACCAGGTTGTGCCTAAGTGGTATGGCTGAGCTCTGTATTGCTTTTCTGACAAAGTGACTGCATCTCTTTCCTGGGATTTAACATTATCAATTTTCTACACAATTTCTGAGAGGTGTAATTTCCTGTCTGAATGTGTCTAGAGATTTTGTCTTAATTGAAGAACTTCCCAGATGGATGAAACAAAAATTCATATATTTGTAATCACATAAATTTTGGCTGCAAAACTGTATAGCAGCAAACAGATATTTGTGCATTATCTGCACAGGTTTTGTCTGTGTAAAAAAATATGCTGCTGTTAGCTGGTCGATTGCTTGGTAAGATTGTTCTTTTCTAGACAGGCCCACCATCTCTTTGACATCCACACGGATTTGGGTATTATACATGGTAGTAGTTACCCTCAGTGGGACCATGCAGATGCAAAGAGATTCGTCAGTGCATGGATTTTACAGAGCCTGGCTTGTATTTAGTGATAGATTTAGGTTGTCTTATTTTCCATGTAATATCAGAATTTCAAAAAACAGATTTGTGATGTTGGACCGTGTGCCAGAAATTGTTACTACAGAAGCAGGGATACGTAGTAGAAATTGGCAGCTCTAATCCTGCTTATTTCTGGAATTTTGAAAGCTTACTACTGTCATGAATAGCATAGTATGAAAAACTCATTTTAGTGCAAAGTTAACATTTATGTCTTATGCTTAGAAAATGACATATAATCAATGACCTTAACAGAATAACGTGAAAGGATGTATTAAAATTTAAAAAAATAAAAAGGGAATGATTGTGGTAATCATGTATGATATGTCTTATTTATATTCTAAATTTAATTCTGCTTCCCTACACTCCATCCTTGCCTTTCCAGCGCACACTGAAGAAACTGGCATGTGCTGTATACAGCAGATGGACATGCTGTGGCATACACAGATTCTCAGCACAGTTCTGGCACACATATTTTCTGCTGAATTTGCTAGCTAGTAAGAACTCCGGCAGCAGTTGTTTCACAGAAAATGCTGTTTGCTGGCACTGTATTAAAAATAATTAGGCCAGAATGAATCAATGAAACCAAATTAATAAGTCAACTTTAAATTAGGCTGGATGAATATTTTTGATACATATCTTCACACTTTCTTTCTGTAGTTTTAACTGGAAGAGATGTTATTAAAACGAAGAAGAATTTCATCCTGAATCCTCTACTAAGACACTTATGCAACAACTTATTCTTTCTGAAAACTGCTGCTACAACCCTGCTAGGTTTTGCCCATTTGGGGAGGACAGCCTCAAGAAAACAGTACCAGCAAACTCCACAGGTAGATGCAAAGGTTTTCTCATTGCTGCATCTTGTGCATCCTGAGGAGTTTTTGGCTTGTGGTAATGGTTTTTGGGGTTTTTTTGTTTGTTTTGGTTTGGTGGGTTTTTTTTTTTTTGTTTTGTTGTTTTCTGTTTGTTGAGTTGTTTTGTTTTGTTTGTATTTTATTGCTTTTTTGTTTTGGTTTTGGTTTTTGGTTTTTTTGAGGGTTGTTTTTTTTTTTTTTTTCTTCAGTGTAAGCTAGCTAGCCTTATGTGAGTCAGAGAAGCAGACCCTATATTCCTTTCTTGGATGTAGTAAAATGCCAGTTTTAAATCCTATAGTATACTTTTTCTTGGCATTGTTAATACTACCAGAAAGGTAACCACATACATGCTTAAGCAAAGATAGGTAGATACTCAAACAGATGTTTGATTTATCCTATCATTTCTGGACAACGCACTGGCAGTGTGACACAGAATAAAAATGTTCTTTTCTTAAAAATTGCTAAACCCTTTTATTACTCCTAATCTTGCTTGAATGGCGAAAACAATGAAATGGGGAGAGAACAGGAAGGAATACTCACAGAATCACATAATCCTTTTGATTGGTCAAGACCTCCAAGATCATCTGTCACTGTGATATTTTATGAAAATCCTTTCACTAGGATTTTCTCCTGAGAAGCTGAGAAGCCTCAGAAAAGAAATGTAAACAAAAACTATCTGATGGCTGTGGAATGTGGTCTGGAGATGGCTTACCAACAGGTGCATCTTTGATTGGTCTCATGTGGATTGTTTTTACTTGATGACCAATCGTGGTCCAGCTGTGTCAGGACTCTGGTCACTCACGGGTTTTTTTATTATGATTTCTTTGCTAGCCTTCTGATGTCTCCTTTCTCTTTCTTTAGTGTAGTTTTAGTATATCCTTTTCATATATAATATAATATTATAATATAATATAATATAATAAATATAATAAATATAATATAATATAATATAATATAATATAATATAATATAATATAA
>JANIJU010003056.1:97067942-97190491 GCA_025504685.1 Leucosticte australis | reverse complement strand
AATATAATATAATATAATATAATATAATATAATATAATATAATATAATATAAGCCTTCTGAATCCTGGAGTCAAGATTCTCATCTCTTCCCTCATCCTGGGGACCCTCAAACACCATCACAGTCATCAAGCCCAACTTTAAATGATCACCACCTTGTCAAGTAGACCATAGCACTACAACTACACAACAGGTCCACCATTTGTTTCTTCAACATGTCCAGGGATGGTGACTCCACCACCTCCCTGGCCACTCCATTACAATGCTTAACAACCCTTTCCATGAAGATATCACTCCTGATGTTCAGCCTGAACATCCCCTGGCACAGATTAAGGTTTTGTCCCCTTCTCTTGTCGCTGGTTGCCTGGGAGAAGAAGCTGACACACACCTTGATAGAACCTCCTTTCAGGCAGTTGTAGAAAGCTACTACATGATCTCTTCCCATCATATCTTTTGCCCCTTATAGATTGTAACAGTTGTCTGGTTTTCTCTCAATAGATTATAACATTTGGCTGTAGATAGATAAGGATGATAGCTGAAGTAAAATTTCATCATTAAATTAAATATACCCTTGTGTATTTAAACTTGGAATTCATTCACATTTTAGTTCTTCACTTGCAACATGTCAAGTTTTGACCCTCAGTTTGAGACTGCTATATTGGTAATTGTCCTGATGACTGACAGTCATGCAGGGTCTTTCTGACAGTAACTGATAATAAGAGATCATGTTCATGGCTCCTCTTTCAAACCTTGGCAATTTTGCAATTTATTAAAAAAAATGTATTAAATGAGACTGCTCTCATTCTTGATGAATAAGATCTTCTCTTTAATTACATATATTTGAGTTTTAATTTCATACCAAATACCAAGAGCTCAATAGCGAACAAGGAAAACAAAAATGCAATTGCCCTGAATTTAGGACTAAAGATAAGCATTCAAGCATTTCTGCATTTAAATGATTGATAATAGTACCTGGCATTTCTCTAGTTGACCAGAGGTCTTTCTTTGACTTCTCTAGTTACACTATTAACATTTATTACCTGGATAACTACTTATTGCCTTAAAGGGAAAATAATATTTAGTAACAATTGATATTCTCTTTTGCTTTCCCATGACAAGATTATACTTGTAGTTCTTTTTGGAAATTGACCTGCTTACCTCACCCTTATTTATGCACAGCATTTGCTGTAACATATGCAAAGATCTGCTGGAGTCTTCTTCCTTATCACACAAAATAACAAATGGAAAATCCCACTGCATAGGCAAACCTACTTGTATTTGAATTCTGCGTGTACAGGTATCTCAGGATTTGACCTGATGTTTTTGCCATGTTGAGGATGCTTTGTATCACATATACTTATGGAATATGTATGTTCAGTATGTTTATTTTTTCTTTATAGAATTGAATAGGCAAGAACCAGGTTATTGACTTGATTAGAACTCTAGTTATAAAATCTAATTTCTGAAGTGTGCAGGATGCCTGATGTATTTTAGTTCTCTACTTCTCGTATGAACACAAATTTGAGTTTTAGATGACTCTTCACTTAAATGATTTGCCAATATTTTGCCTTCTTGTTCACTCCTACCTTGTGTGAAATTATAAGCTGACATAATATTAGCTAAATTTCATGAATATTAATGTCTCTTCATTTGCCACTGGGTACTGGGCTGCCTGTACATCAAATTACACAAAAGAAATTGCATTGATTTGCACTACCAAAATGAGTTACTTCACACCTAAATTAACACAATCATTGAAAATGCATTAGCACAAAGACTAAAAGGTGAAAATGGCTGGTTTAATAGGTCTTACTAAAGCAATAATTTGATCTGTAGGTCTAAAGTTGACCTAACTGAATGAATGTAGATTTTTGAGAAGCAGGAGGAAGATACTCCATGGAGGTCAGGAAACTGGGGAAAAAGAAATTAATTATCACTTGCTAAAATCAAACTACCACTGTAGTTAATAGCACATCTTTTCTTGGACAGATAATTTTGCTTTATACTGTCATCATATAGCAAAGTTTTGTCATTTTTTGTTCTCTTTTCCAAATGAATAAAGAACAGCACCACAAGGTGAGGTAACTCACTTACACAGTTTGTTCATTGCAAAACTTTTTTGGAGGCTGGGTTGCACAGCAACATTTAAGACACCATTGCAGTGGTACTAATAATCACAATTGCAATAGCCTATAGTGTTAACTAAATAATCTGATGTACAACTAAACTACTAATGCAGTTCCTTTCCCTAAGCATATAGCTGGAGTTTAAAGTAGGCTTTGTGAAGATGATTTGTACATTATGACAAAGTATACCATCTTTTCCTCAGAATTCTGTAAGTATAACTAAGCACAGTAACATTAAAAACAAAGAAAAATACAGCTAGATGGTCCCAAGTGTAATAACAGCAACATCTCCCAAGAAATTAATTGCCCACATGACATAGCAGACCATGGGAAATGAATAGGAGAAAATATATATCAGTAAATCAATAGAGGTTCAAACGTCATTATGACTGAACGAAAATTCAGAGTAGTAGCTGACACACTATCCTTTACTCACCCTCATTTCCAGCTAGTTCCAAAGTCATCCATAGCTGGTTTTTATATTTTTTAACAGGAAAACTGTTTATCTTGTAACAGAAAAATTACTTAATGGAAAGGTAATTGGCATTAAATATAGGATGGCAAAGTACTTTTATTCCTGCCTCTGCAAGAGACATCCCAGGTGACCCTGGAGAAATGCCTTAACTCTTCCATATCACAGCATTTCCATGAAAATTCTAATCTGTGATCTATGGATGACTACAATAAATACATATCTTCAAGACTGCCAATGTCATTCACAGTTATGTCACTTTCAATAAGGATACATTTACAGCTTTTCCAAGCTTTTCCTTTTCCCCCGTGCTTCTTAATTTGCTAATTTCTAATCAGAAGTTTGTTATTTGTTCACCTATGCTTAAAAAATATCTCAAAAATATATTTTGATCAACCATGGGAATATCTATTAAACTACAATTTTAATTTGTATGGTTTTGGCAGTTTCATCTCATGGTGATCTGTGGGCAATTCTTGATTGATAGAGGAGACTTATTCTGGTTTTATACTATTTAAAACCACTTCTGTGTCAATAGCTTTGAAAATAATACCTCAAATTTTGTCTTTCTTGGTGTGGAAACAGAATTCTCCGTTTCCAACCAGATGCTCTTTAAACTGTGAGAATATTGTTACTCTTTCCCATTTGAGAATATGATGTTTGCTGCAGCTTCTCAACTAAATGCACAGACAACTGGATCTATATCTCATTTCATGTAATTCAAAGTAATACCACTGATTTTAATATAACTAGAAATATTGAATTCCTGGAGGCCTAAAAAAAAAAATCAGTGAATGTAATTCAAATTAGCTACACAAAAGAGTCCAGATTGAAATAAAAACACATTTTCAATAGGAAATAGTGTATAAATGCCAATAATCTTGTACATACTGACCATTTCAGAGGAAAAACAAAACAGAACAAAACTAAACAAGAAAGTAGTCCTTGTTCTCAATAATCAGGCTTTTTAGTCATCTCTGCAGAAATTATTTTAAAATCAATGAATGATCCCTATAAACGATGGAATTTCTTCTCTAGCTTGCTAATGCCTGCTGCTTAATATAGAATTTTTGGGCACTTCACTGCATCTCTTGATACGTCTATCACATCTGTGGGATATAAAAAAAAGAATGCAATGGTAACATCTAGTAAGAAAACAGCTGAAGGCTATCAAATGTTCTGAACTTTGACTTGCAATTTTTGGCTCTTAACATATTTATTTTATGATCTTTCTGAGAAACACTGAATTTTGACACTCCAACTTTGGCAAAATGGTAACGTTGGAATTTTCCTCTCACTAAGTGGCCTCAGCATGTCAATGTATCCTGAAGGGAGTATGCTGGCTCCCTGTCAAACATCAAATTGAATTTCAAATTGCTTTGATGGCTTATAAGGCAGTGCAGTTTGAGAAGTATGTATTTATCAGAATTGCTTTCTCTGCATGAGCCCAGTCTCTCTTTGAGACCATAAAAAGCAAGTAAATTGGCAATTCTGGAATGTGCAGGAGGGGGAAACTCAGGAACACATATTTAGCTGTTTTACCACTCAAATATGTAATTGATTCTGTGACAGGGGCCCATAATGTGACTTGATCCTGTCATATTTATATAGCATTTCAGACATCTCTAAATGATGAACAGTATTTCTTTGTCACTACATTCATTAATGATCTAGGCCAAGACACAGGAACTGGCCTTGCAACACACTTTTAAGGGATGGGATCTGGTATGCAGGATATACCATAGCTGAGAGGGAAAAGACAGGTTGATGCCTGAGGTGTTGGAATATCTGTGCTTAAAACTGACCTATGATTGCACAAAGGACTTTATATAATGTCCACAGGAAAGCTATGACCAGTGCACAAGACATACAGAGTTCTTTACATATGCTCAAAGGTTTCTATTTGCAGATGCTGAGCCCAGAGCAGCAGACAACCCTGTTTTAAATTAATCTCTTTTAGTACCTTTCAACTCAAAGGCTTAATGTCTAAGTCAATAAATTTAAAATTTAAGTACATCTGAATTAGGGACTGAGCAAAAAAAACCCTTTCCTGCTTCAAAAAATACTCAACAGAAGTATTTATTGTTTAATTTTAGCATTGTGAAACCCTGTTTGCCTTGACTCTTGGGCTAAAATATGTTGGTCAGATAACACTAATTGAATTTCCGAGCTTCTGAAAAAATTTACAAAATCTAATGGCACTTTCTGAGAGTAAATATCTCTTTTAACGGAAAAAGAGTGTTAGAAGGGGGTCTGCAAGTCTTCTATCAAATCACCCATTTTTGCATGATTTTAAATATGAGGATGATCCCAAATACTTTCAAACAAAGTAATGAAATTTTGTTGCCAGTGTTGTCTTTCATTCATCCCTATCTATTAGTAGTCATTGATATTTAACATAAGTGAATAGTTTAGGAAATAAAATGAAACACTAACTATCCCCACTTTCTTACAGATGTTTATGAAATTAAAAGATAAAGCTTCAATGTGAAGACAATGAGGTGAGTTAGAGAAATGTGAAAAGACCACCAGAAGTAAAATTATATTGTTTGGATATGTGTTTGATTTTTTTTTCCCTATCTTAGAGTCCATCTCTAGTCTTCTTTCATTTTGTGATGTTATATGATGGTATTATAGATGACCCCCAGAATGTACAAAATGAGATTTATTTATTCTGTCAATATTATAACTTGTCTCTCCTTGTTTTTTTATGCTTAAAACATAGATTTATTTCAAAATTCAAGGATTTTTAAAAACATTTATCAATAACTACCCTAAAAGTTAATTTAATTTTTTGAAAATATCTCTCACCCATATTAAAATAACAAAACAATATTTTCTAAAGCCTCTTAGAAATATCTTTGAATGGAAAATATGCCCTATTATTTTACAATGCACAAAGACGAAATCATGAAAGCAAAGAATGTTGCCAGGAAGAACAACACGTTTTGTAGAACTGTGAAAGTTAAATAGTAAGAAATACATAAAATAATTTTCCATTCAAAAAAAAAAAAAAACCACCAAAAAAACAAAAACCCAAACCAACAAGGAATTATAAAATTAAACATAATTTATCTATTTTTTTTACCAGGCTGCATTCTATCATGTATTCTTGTTCTGACTCTCCCAAACTATGCAAAAAGACTTGTCTCATGAAAATAAATGTTATGTATTTTATAACAGCTAACACAGTAAGTTGTTGGTCTCAGATGAAGGAGCTTAATAATTATAACAATAAATATTTTTCAGCCTTTCAAATAAAGGTCTTTTGGCAATGTAAAATTATTTTTAAATTGTATTATTTATTTTTAATAACAAATACAGATGCTGTGCTGACATTTTCAACATGACTATCAATCTCCATTAAAGTTATTTTAAGAGCCTTGGATTTTATAATGAGACAGGATGATTGTATTTTCAATTAAAATAGACTGCATGATTTCTTAACAAGTGTCTGTGAGTTAAGTCAAAAAAGATGGAAATACTTTCTTTCTGTTAAAGCATAAAAAATTAATAAAATATTAGAAAAGCATTTCAAATAGATTAAAATAGAAGTAGCATTCTTGATAAATTTATTAGACAAAATGTTTCAAAATTAATTTTTTTTTGTTCTCTTTTGCTGACTGAATTTACTTATATACAAAATATTTCAAAGTTGTGATTCACATTCTTTGACTATGACAGATATTTTGGAAGATGTTGTATCTGTAGGATGCTGCCAGATTTTCTTGATAACTACAGAACTCCCTATTTCTATATATATATTTCACCCTAAATATGGCAGATATGGCCCATTAACTGGCAATAGAAGCTCTTTATTTGGTCAAGACAATTTCAGCGAGTACCATCTGACACATATGGGAAGTTATCACATAGGCAGGTTAAATGACAGTCAGACAACTTGTTATGTAATGATGTGCACCTTGACTGGTAGGCACACAGGTCAATTCATGTGACAAAAAAGGGGTAAAAAATACTTAGGTTCATTTAAGTCCCACAAACCAACTGGCAATCATTATGAACAAACAAATCGAGCTCATTGGGTGTTTTTGACAAATCATTTAACTACAGTCTTGGAAAGAGCTTTTGTATCCTTTTAAAGAAGTTTTTAATTGTATTAATTAACTAATTTTTTCAAAATTATGATTGTTTTTTCATCTTTGAGAAATATTCCATTAAATTTTCTGTTAATTAGGAACAGCAGTTGCAAAAGCAAATAAATCAGAATGACTAGATACAGACATCTTCTGTAAAACCCTAGAAAACAATGACAAAGTGTTCTGGAGATGTTATTGCTGTACCTATGCAATTAGTTTCACTTAAAATAATTATGCTGTAGTGTTTCTATTCTATAAAAGCATAAAGAGCTCTAAGCTGAGGTTAGTCTCTTCTTCTCAAAGAGGAGGTTCAAATATATAGACAGAGGACATAATTCATACTCTATGGACATGAAGCCAGTCTCATAGACAGAAAAAATAAATGCAGGGATTAACAAAATTACTTTCTTAAGTTCATAGAAAATACATCTTTAAGTAAGACCTGTAGCATTTTTCCAAACTCCATCATGCAGTCTCATGCCACAGGGAGGGGAGGCTTTGGGCAGCAACAACTAACCTTCCTGGATTCTGGAGAAACCAAAAGGATCTTGTTGCCTGCTGCAGGATATGATCTGGATTTCAGAATATTGTTAAGATCTATGCTGTGTGCTGGAAAAACAGTAAATCAGTGGCTCAGCCAGGAATAGAAGACATATTTATAGACTATTGTCTCTATCTTCTAAACTATAGTGTGACATCCATGCAAGATAGTGAAAGATAATATTTTCATTAGCATATATTATACAGCCTGTAGACTCGGAAGTTTGTTTCTGTAACCTACTGAGGTGTCTGATAATATCATTTTTCCCCTGTAATTAGGGCTGATTTCTGTAAAAATTAAAGGTACTCAATATTTTGCAAGAGTGAAACAAGAAAGTTAAATCTATAGATTACATGTAACATAAATCAACATTGTCCCTGCAGAACCATCTTGATTTTTAGCAACCAAAATACACTCTTAGAAAAGTACCTTAGAATTTAGTAGGTACTTCTTAAAATTAATAAAAATTTATCCAGTTAAAATATTTATATTTTATTCTGGTAAAAGTACATTTTGGAGAAGAGAGTTTGGTATGATCAGTTAAAATATATATTTATACCACCAAACTAAAGCTCTGAAAGTTGAACCCCTCACATTTAATATAATAATGTATTTTAAATTCATTATAAACTTTCAGGATAAATTGAATTACTTTACCATAAAACACTTGGAAAAACATGAAGGGGCTTGACAGCTGGCCTGCAAGCAAGGCTGAGTTAATAGAAGAAATAACAATTGATGATTTTCGAGTGTATCCACAGCAAGGAAGAAGACAAGGCCGTCAGCATGGAAACCGATTAGAAAAGATACATGAGAATTTTTGTAAGCTAGACTACGTGCTTAAGTGATGCGTATACATACCTTATTAAATTTCTGTAAAACTTTTGCCAATTATATTGACATTATTTGCTTTGCACCAATGAATATAATAAGTTATTTTGATGTAGTTAATGACTTAAGATCATGCTTTGTTAAGAGTACATAAGCTGGAGAACACACAGAATAAAAACCCTTTTTCTTCTTAGACCCTGATCACGTGTGTGCATGTCACGTCCCACCTAACAGTGACAGAAATACAATTAAAAGGTTTGATTCATAAATTAGAGGAGGTATATCACTTCAACACCTTTTCTTCCAATAGCACTGAATTTCAAGTGAAAAAATATATTGAATTCCTGTAATTTTTTTTCTGATTTGTTACTTTTTTCCTTTCTTCATCTACAATAAGAACTTCAGCAATAGGACTTATAGATATCATAACAACCAGATTTAATTTTCTTCTTAAAATGCATTTCCCAAGATGTTCCCTCATAGATATCAAATACAGTTGAATATTTCCAGACAAGGTAATTTTCTTCAAATGCCATATGAAGAAATAAGATATTCTATTTTGTCATATCTTTTGGCTTATCTGTTTCCAGTAGTCTTGTAACCCATATATTTGTCTAGAAGTTAGTGAATGTCTTAAAGGTAGGTCTCAGTCAGCATAACATTTACTTCTACAAAGGGCCTGAAAATAACATGCTGCAAAAACTCTGATTTCCAAAACTTGTTTAATTAATTATAGAAAGATATATCTGCATTTTTAGTGTTTGTATTAGCTTGTTTTTGTGGTTGTTGGGGGTTTTTTTACACAAAAAGCTCTCTAAGACATACCACAGAAAATGAATAATATGCTGTGGAAATGACACAAGTGGATTCCCTGGAAATATGCTAGTTCACAGATAAACACAGGAAATCACCAGCAATCAACCTTAACCAAAGAGTTGCTCTTTATGGCAAAGATCAGTCCTTGGACCCTTGGCTTTATTTCAGTCATGGCACTGAGGATCTGTGTAAAGGGGCAAAGACAGTCCCCATCTGCAAAAACCTTGTCCCCAGACTGTGGTGAAGAGGAAATACAGCAGTGAAATCTGGGGGGTTCTGAGTGATGAGAGCTTTTCTGCAGCACAGACAAGGCTGGAAGGACCACCAGTGCCCCAAGGGAATGGCATCACTCCAGCCCTACTGACCATGTAAGAGAGCACTCAGAGGGCTGGTCTGACACAGCTGCTTTACTGAGCAAGCCACTAAAAAAGAAGAGTATGGAAGAGTGCAGCTAAGTCTTTTCTTACCTGTTCTGACTGTTCTTGAGTATTAAAAGATTTTTTTTTACCTTACTGATTTTTTTCCTTGCCTATTGAATTAATTTTTTTAAAACCACTATTGAAAACGCTTTCGAAAGAAACATGAAAAGCTAAGACATAGATATTTGTAATACATTTTGGTTGATAAAACACATTTTGCTTATTTATTATTTATTATTTATGGTTTTTTGTTTTTTTTTGTTTTTTGACCAGATGAATCCAGCCCTAGATAAAACACAATTCCACTTTTCCCATTTTCTTTCAGCTCTCTGACAAGTGTCAAAACACTTCTGTCCATCGTTTCTTGACGACACAAAACAGCAGTTATAAGTTTCAAGTTATAATAATAACATTAAATATGCCAGCATTAAGACTGTCAGAAAATTATTGTGAAGCTAGCACTGCAATTGCAAGCAAGTATGTTTTCACAAGCAGGCTTCCTAGCCTCAGAAGAGTTAAAATCCTGGTATGGATTCATAAACTAGATGTAGGAAATTGTTTCCAAGGAGGTGGTAGGGAACAAAACTTTTAAAATACCCAGGTTATTAACAAATATGCCACCTTCTCCTTATTATCATCTCTCTGAGACACAATCTTTTCCAGCCTGAGACACACAGTGATAAAAGACATACCAAGAAAAAATCTCTAACTCTCCATTTTGCATTCTGGTACTTTTTTCAGTTTTTTTATTTTTTATCAGGACGGAAGCATTCAAAAGCTCAAGAACAAATCCTCAGAGTGTGAGATGGGGTCCAGAAAGGGCTACAAGGAGTCAGGATGGGTCAGTCATGACAACAAATTAACGACATTGCCAAGACTCTTAATCTTACTGCACACCATGCTCCATTAACAGTTCCAACTGCTGAAGCAATCCAGAACTGGGGGGGGAACAGGTGGCTTAATGCTCCAGAATCCCTCTTTCTGAAGGGTTGCACTGTGTTCTGGTAACCTGAGCTACAGCAGACTTACTGAACCATCCCACCATGTGTAAATGAAATGTGTACTTCTGAGGGAGTGCTCATATCATAATTACAGCATCTGTAGCAAAAGGCATGGGAAATAGCAATGTAATTTTAATAATCATACATATAGCCATTTGAGATTGAAGAAAGACACTACACTGACAGAAAATATTTCAGAGGTAGTGCTATATATTTATCTAGAGAAAGATAATTATATGTGCTTCTTTACTGTTTTATAATGGCTATTTTGTTAAATATTTCAATGAGTTTTTATTTTACAAAGTAGAAGATAATTAATTGCATTATAATTTAAACAAATATGTCCCTAGGCACTGTTTCTGTGCTCCTTTTTTTAAGAAAAACAAATCTTTAAAGTCCCAAGAAACATTTATTTGCTGTCTATATTTAAAATATAAGAATAACTAAAAATCTTCCACTAACATACAAATAAGGAAACATTGAATTTTAGACATGGAATAGCATAGATGAGGATAAGAAAATATCATATATGCTTTTAATTTAACCTCAGTAAATCTCATCTCCATTCTTAAAAAGTCTTAAATAGATTGATTAGTAGTGCATTAAATTATTTGAAAATATTCAATAACAAATATTCAAAATTATTCTGCTCTTGTAAAAACAAACCTACAAAAAAGTCACAACACTTGCTGTTTCTGATGCCAACAATTATACTAAAAATAAATCAAGAAAGAAACCCAGAAAGATAATACAGCTGTGGTTTTTCTATTTAGTTAAAATATTGTCCTTGCATCCCCAAAAATCATTAAGGATTCTTATATAAAAAGGAAAAACATAGAAATTTTTTGTGATAAAGGATTTAATAATGAGAAAATATGTATGTGTACATGAATCATCCCTAACAATATAAGATTATTATTTTCACTGACCTTAGCTGGACATCATCTGCTCATTAATTCAGATTAACAAATGGGAGTTCATGGTGTTATGTTTGAGGGTGACATATCTAGGACATATTTGAAAACCATAGTATTACCAACAATGTAGGCATATGTTAAGTGCTAAGAAGGTTGAACTTCCCCATTACAGGGCTAGCATAGGTCTGCCCAGACAAATACTGAAAAATAAGATTTTTCTCTGGATACATGCACTCATTTTTCTTGTCTTTCTTGGATCAAAAATATGTAAATATGAATGAAAAAATACAAAAGATGCAACTCTAGTTTCATGTAATCTGGTAACAAAACTTTTGATTTCATTTGGGCTGCTTTCTGTGACAAATATAATAAATATAATTTAATGTATAGTATATTTTATTACCAAGATTATACTGCAGCTGCATCAAGTACATTAAAATATAGCCAAAACAGACTTCCTGCTTCCTTGTCTTCGCTTAAGTTCTAGGTGTATTCTGAAACCTTAAAATGCGGTTGTAAATTTCTTCACCATAGCAGCAGGTGTCTTTCACATGTCCTGCAGCCTACCCATCCCGTAGCCCAGAGCAAACAGCCTTTGTTTCTGATGCCATTTCTGGGAAAGATCAATTGCCTTGAAATGAAAGAAAATAAGGCCAGTGTCTTTACTCAAGGAGTAATCTGCCATGGACAAATATTTGTAAACAGAAGTAAACCCTAGACAAAGTTAAAAACCAAGTTAGCTCAGGTTATCAAGTAGATACTTAAGCAAACCTGACACTGAATGTCCCCAGGCCTGGCAGGATGCTCCCACAAAAGGCTGAGAGAGCTAACTGATGTCACTTTCCATGGTCACTTTCAATAAGATTTGAATGATCCTAATGAATGGGAGAGGTTCCTAATTAATCAAGGCTCAAGGATATTAACTTGAGTTTTGAGATATCTTAAAAATGCCCCATGAAGTTGGATCATCCAGTGTGCTTAATTTATACACTCAACAGCATATGAGACCTTGTTTATGCTCTTAGTGTCAGTGTTACTTTTACAGTTTAGATAGGCTGGAATGGGATATTTAATTTTAACTTGTTGCTGAAGATTATCAGATCCTGAAAGGTCAGTGTGGATTTCATAAAGCATGCAAATTTATACCAGCTAAGACAATAGCCTATTGGCACTAAAACCCCTGCTTTCCTTGTGTTTCCATATCCTGCTGAGTGAAGAAGGTTAACTTGTCATTGCCTGGATCATTAACTTTTTGGAGAGAGATTTTTGAATGCTCTCATACATAAATTTACATGGCAAGATGAACTTCTCAACTCCATAAAGTAGACATTTCAGAATCTCCCAAGGACAGCATTTGGAAATCAGCATTTTGATAAGCAAGTGGGTTTTTTCAGAATGTAATTTTGAAATGGCACTGAAATACTATTACTGAGGTATAGGGATGATGGATGCGTGAGTTAAACAGAGAAGAAAAAGTTCTCTTTGTTTGCTTCATGAAAAGGATCACACTCCCCAAAGACAAATTTGTTTAACATGTGTGGAGCGAAAAACGGGCTACAAATAGTTGCCAATTTTTTTTTTAAGTCTGTTTTGAAAGAAAAGTGTAATGGAAAAAAGAATGGAGTCCTACCATGACTATTTTGTTTGTATTCAAATAATATGTAGAAGCTCAATGCAACTGTATACTGTCATAAATTCCCCACATTTCACCTATTCTAGCCTACTGTCCTGCAAACTTCAACACCACTATGCATCTGCAGCTACGTGCACCAGCTTTTTGACAGCAATTAAAATTGGCATGTAGAGGCATTCTGAGATGAAATCTTATAATTGACAGGCTGAGACACTAGCCAAAGGGGTATTCATTTGGGTAATCCCTGGGCTGAAACACTGCTGGTTTGTCAGCCTCTGAAATTATTGGCAATCTCACAGACTGTATCTAGCAGCTGAGAGGAAGCTGTGCCAACTGGTGGCAGGCTTCAATAGGTTTAGAAACGCCATCAGTGTAATTGTCATCTTTAACACTAAAGTGCTTATCTGCCATTGTGATAAGTGTGATAGAAACTGTGTAAATAGAAAAGAGCCAGCAGAGCTTTGGAAAAGGCATTCTGCATTTACTGTCCCCCACTGCTTTGAGCTGCCTGCAAACAGAAACTTTAAAACAACAGACAAATACCACATCCCATCAAATACAAAGCATTATGAGAATGACCTCAGTGAATTTCTCTGATGCATTGTGCTACATGGCAACAGGGGGATGAGGGCAAGAGCTGGCAGTTCTCTGGATCAGACAGATGCAAGATGGGACTGTGTCTCTGTTCCAGACACTGAAAGAGCCAAAAAGCATGAGGGGTGGATAAACACTTACTGGAGTGTTTTGAGCTATTGTTAGTTTGCTTTATTCAGGGGAGGACAAAAAACCCACCATATTCTCAAAGCTTTAAGTATTTCAGTACAAGGGCCTTTGAACTAGCATGGAAATATTAAAGCTATATAAGTCATGCTGCATAGTGTAAAGCTGATAAAATTTTTCAGGTGTATTTTACTTGTTTTATTTTAGCAACAAATCAGACACCTCTTTCATTGTACAGGATGATTGTATGTTGATGAATGGAAAACAATTCCATCATCTAAAAGCCTGTAAGTGTTAAGGCATGGTGTTAGAAAAAGTATGGATAGTTTTGTACTAATTTCATTTTTAAGTGCCATAGCACTAACTAGAATAAAGGAAAGAGAGAAACAGATGAAAATTTTTCTAAAGCAAACAGTCTGGAAGAAGTTGTCCTTGTGTATTAACTATTTATTTAAAACCAGCCAAATTGAAACAAGTCTAATTCTGACTTTTTGAAAAAGTAATTGCTTTCCTGCATTTTCTGAATGAGGTAACATACACACACACTTGTACACACGTAGAGGAACACTAACATCTGTCAAACAGAATTATGTAAAATGCTTGTCAGCTTCTCTTACCCCAGTACTTTACCTGTTGAGAGACCAACTCAGCTGGGTTGCATGAAATGTCATTTAAGGGAAAATATTTTTATTTTTTGCTTGATTTATAGTGTGGGGATTTTTTTCAAGCTAAAAGAGAAAATTTCATTTGTTGTGTAAAATATATTGGTCAGCACAAATATGTCAAGTAAAATCAAATTAGGATTTCCTTTTTTGTTTTATAATGCTAAAAAATATTTTTTGGGGGGAATTTTATAAGCCTTCTCCTTAGTAGAATCCTTCACCAAGGATTATGGGCCCATTAGGCACCTGCTGTGTCTCTGTTGGCCTGTTAGTACACAGTCCCTGTTCAAGTGCTACCTGTCTGTCACAAACCTAATTTTGAAAAGCATTTGAGTTTTCTGCATGGCATTTCCTGAGGTGCCTGTGTCTCTGTTTCCAGGCAAGCTTGAATTTTTTATCTCAGGCTCAAGAAGGGGTTTGTTCTTACAAGTGGGTCTGCTCACACCTGCTGAGTCTGGCTCTATCCAAATTGCAGCAGGAGCTAATACTTCCTTTCATAGAGAGCTATTCAAGGAGCCATGGATTATTGGAGGAGGCCTCCAGCCCAGCTGGATAGAGAGCTATGCTGAATTTGCTACTCTGGCACCTCAAATAGCCTTTAGAAAAATGTGATAAAAATCAAGGCAAAGAGACCCAACCAGGTAGAAAAAGAGTCCTCAGACTGAAATTAGGTAATTCCATTAAGTGATGCTACAGATTACCTGGAATGGAATTAGAATGAGGCAAGGGTGATACAGCAACTTTGAGAGGAGATTCCTCTATCTGAGGAGCTACAGGGCTGTGTTTGTGTGGTTCTGCTCTTCAAGCTAGTGTGGTTCAGCTGGTGGCACTGCTTGACAATCTGGCTATGAGACTGGGCTGGCAAACACCATCTTCACATGAAGTCAGGAAAATCCAACCAGAATTTGTATCTAGACAAGGATCCCTGTTAAACCTGCACACCTTCAAACCTCCAGATCTTTACGGAATTGAATATGCTGGAAACCTCCTCAGATCCAAAGGTGGGAGTTCCTCTCCTGATGTGCAAAATTAAAGGGTAAACTGGGACAGTGCGTGTGTTGTTATTTAAGAAAAAATAAAAAGGAAAAGCACATTTTCATATTCACTTCTTGTATGGGAGAAAGTCTTTACATAAATACCTAAAAATTTCATATAAATTTATGCTGTTAAAATAAAACACATTTTAAAAAAAGTATTTCTTTCCAGAGTCTTTTCTGCTCTGCCAAGAGAAGGATGAATAATGAGCATTTGAAGCACAAGCATGATCAGAACAGGGCATACACTGAACTGCTAGTAAGATTGCAGATAGCAGCAGAGCCTTTTTAGACCTCTTTGATTAGTAAAGTGAAGCTTTTCCTTTGTACACAAAACGTTCCACCATGTATTTACACAATAAATGGAGATGAATCAACATCTTATCTCTAATGGAGATTAAAGGATCTCATTCATAAAATAACAACTCAGAAGCATCTGCTTACACATCCTTATTTAGACAATATGATGCACAGTTTGGTTGCTTATGGAAATACAGCACATGTGAAATAGCACCAGTGGCATTCCCATATTTTACAGACTTGCATAAAAGTATACTGTGCTACTGCACAATACTAAAATTATTCTAATGCAACTGCAAGTAAATTTTTTTTTTAGTGTTTCTCTAAGATTATGGGTTTTTTTTTACACTTCATGCAAATAAGGATAATGAGGTTCACTAGTTTAGTAACATCTTTTTCTAATTTCAGAAATAATTGCCATCAGCCACTTAGTGTAGATTGGTATTTGGTAAATATGCAAATAGTGCTTTTTCCTTGTATTCACTTTCAGGAAGGACCTGAAATATTTAGGTTTTACTTGTTGTGAACAAATAAAATAACTGGAGTTTCAGTTTTACACAGAAAAAGGCTTTTATAAAAGAAACCCACAAATTGCACTGCACTATTCTTGGCCAGTCTGGGATGCTTTTGGTTTACTGATATTGGTCAAGTTAAGCACCATTGTTTCACCCAGAAATATACTCAGTGTAAAGCCAGGGAGCAAGTGTAACATTTGAAATTTTTTTTTAACACTTACAAGCATAATCACCTGTAGGCTCAGAGGAAGGCTGTGCTGTAGGTAGTCTAACCTGAATGCAGAAAGCCTGAATGTTTTTGTGGCAAGTAAAGATTCATTAACAAAAAAAAACCACACTCCATTAATTTAAAGATATTCTGACCTCACTAACCTGCTTTTTTTTTTTTTCTTCAAAGGCAGTTGTTCTTAATTTAGATATTTCTCAGCAGTGCAGACAAGCTCTGATTTTCTAATGAAAATTCTGTAGAATTATTTGGACAATATTTTCTTGTAATGATCTGAAAAGCCCAAAAAAGTGCCGTAGAAAGAATACAATTTTGAGTGCATTTTACTGTAATTGTCTACCACATGTTTTCCACTCTATATTAACTTTTAATAGGCATTTTTTAATCCCTAGTAGGATCTACTTAAGAAAAAAAACAAAAACCCATTTATTTAGTGCAATGAAGAATGTGTCCTTGTTTGTTCTGAAGAATGAAATCATAGAATTGTAATAGAATGGTTTTGGTTTGAAGAGACCTAAAGGGACCAACCAGGGCCAGGGACAAGACAAGGTGGCATGAAGTCTTGTCTAACCTGGCCAAGAACATTTCTAAGGATGAGGCATCCACAATTTCCCTGGGCAACCTCTGCCAGTGTCCCATCACCCTCACAGTAAAGAATTTCCTCCTAATATCTGATCTCTTTCAGTCTGAAGCGATTACCTCTTATCCTATCCCTGCACAACCTTGCAGAACATGCCTTTCCATCATTCTTTTATGCCCATTTAGGCACTGGAAGGCTGCTGTCAAGTCTCTCCAGAGCTTTTTCTTCTCCAGGCTGAACAACCTCAACTCTCTCAGCCTGTCTTCATAGGAAAAGTACTCCAGCCTTGTGATCATCTTCATGGCTCTTCTCTGGACCCACTACAACAGGTGGAGTTCCACATCATTCTCATGTGGCAGGTCCCAGAGCTGGATGCTGTACTCTGGATGGGGTTTCACCAGAGCAGAGTAGAGGGGCAAAATCACCTCCCTCTTCCTGCTGCCCATGCTGCTTTTGATGCAGCCAGGTTGCTATTGTAGCTTTCTGGTATGCAAACACATGTTGCTGGCTGATATTTGGCTTCTCATCAACCAAGACAAACAAATCCTTCTCCTCAGGGCTCTTGATCCATGCTTTCTACAGCCTGTATTTTTACTTAGGAGTGCTTCAAACCAGGTGCAGGACCTTAAACTTTGTTTTGCTGAGCCTCATGAGGTTTGCACATACCCATCTCTCAAACTTCTCAGGGTCCCTTCTTTGCACCTTTGCATCCTTTCCCGCACAGCTCAGTGTCAGCAAGCATACTGAGGGTGCACCCAATTGCACTGTCCATGTCACTGACAAAGATGTTAAACAGCACTGGTACCAATACTGACTCCTGGGGAATCATCCACCACGGGTCCCCACTTGGACATTGAGCTGTTTGCTGAAAATATTGAGTGTGACCATCTCGCCAGTTCCTTTTCCGCTGAGTAGTGGGTCCATCAAAACCATGTCTCTCCAGTTTAGATACAAAGATGATGTGCAGGATAGTGTCAAATCCTCTGCACAAGTCCAGGTAGATGACATTGGTCACTCCCTCCTCATCCACCAACAGATCATTACAGAAGATGTCCAAAAACGACTGGCATGATTTTGCCTTGGTGAAGTCATGTTGGCTGTCATCAACTACATTATCATTTTTCAGAGTTTCCAAGATGATCTGCCCCATGATCTTGCCAGGCACCAAGGTGAGATTGACAAGTATGTGGTTTCCCAAGTCCTCCTTATTTCCCTTTTTGAAGATGAGGATTATGTTTCTCCTTTTCCTGTCAGTAGGAACTTCACTGTATTGTAATGACTTCTCAAATAAGATGGATAGTTACTTAGCCACTTCATCCACCAGTGCCTTCTTGATCCATGGATACATCTCATCAACTCCCAAGGACCTGTGTACCTTCAGGTTTTTGAAATTATCTCAGACTTGGTCTTCATCTACAGAGGCCAGTGGTTACTAGTTTTCCTAGTCCCTGCCTTGCCTTCTGTGACCTGGGCAGTGTGGCTGGAGCAATTGCTGGTGAAGACTGCAGCAAATCAGTCATTGACTACCTCAGCCTTCATCACATAGCAGGGTAGTTAGATCTCCCATTTCCTTTCAGAGACAGTCCACATTATCCCCAGTCTTTCTTTCATCACCAGTATACCTACAGCAGATTTTCTGGTTGTCCATGATATTCCTGTCCAAATTTTATTCTGCCCAGGCTTTAGCTTTCCTCATCTGATCCCTCTTGAGACAATTTCCCTGCATTCCTCCAGGGTTACCTATCCTTGCTTCCACTCTCTGTAGGCTTCCTTTTGGTGTGCTTGAATTTGTCCAGGAGCTTTTTTCCCTCCATGCTGGTCTGCCAGATTTTTTTTTTTGCCTGACTTCCTCTTCTTTGGGATGCATTGCTCTTGAGCTTGAATAAACTTGAGTATTAACTGGCTTTCTGGGGCCTTTTTTCCCCTTAATAAACTTACTTTCTTCACAAACAAATGGAAGGTATGAAAGGTATATCATACATGGGTGAAATACCCTAGATTAAAAAGGTCAGTCATCTCCTTTGAATTCCTAATACCCAAAACCTGTTTGCTATCCATTTTCTCATATGCTGCAGCACAGGCAGTATAGGGACAGTCTTAAAAAAGTAGATCTGTGTCCAAGGAATGTAGAGGAGGACTGTTCAGCTGGTTTTGCAATTTTTTTTTTTTAACTTTATATGCTTTTCTGCAGTGACTATTAAGGATTTATCTTTGTAAGATGTGCTTTAAAGAAGTAAATGGCTGAAGTCAATATGCATTGAATACCCAGAGTTTTGTCAGGCATAGTCTCAGAGTAATCCTAAATAATTTTTTCCCTTGCAAACCAAAAAAATCCTAAGTAAGAAAATTCAGTAATATTTACCTAATCAAAATATATGTAAAACAAGTTAAGCAAGAAAAAAAATTTAAGCCTCCTGTGGAATTCAGTTTACTTTGTAAACCCTGCTGTGTTTCAACCTGGAAAGAAAGAGATGGGCAAAATAACCCAAAAGAATCAGATGTCTCAACATGGCTTAGTATTTATCAGAGAAAAAAATAAAAATAAATAAATGTGAAAAGGAAATTGGAAGATCAGTTTTATGTGAGCAATAAACATGAACTTTTTTTAAAATATCAGCTCAGAAAAGGAAGAATAATAAATAACAAGAGAATCTACATTAACAAGAATAGTGATAAGCCAAGATGATTATAGTATTTTGCAGATTGTTTTGAGGCACTTTTTTCCCTTTATATGTTAGAATAAAACCTATAATCTTTTGCCAGCAGATGAGAAAACAACAATTTTAAGCTATTTGACACAAAACTGGTTGATATAAAAACCAAAAGTGCTGTGAATGACGATGAGAAGTTTCCTGACTGCATTTTGTAATGTTGAGGTCATTCAGTGAATATATATATGTAGCATACATAATTGGGAGAAAAAAAATTCAGTGCAGGCACAAAATGCAGTCAAGATCTTATTGTTATTACTGTTATTATTTTCCAAATAAATTTTCTGTTGAATGTTGATCTATGCTGCATCTGGCTGTTTTAAATTTTTTTGTACAATACAGCATAATCAGACATTCCTGATACCAATGCAGCTTGTCAATGAGTATCTTATTCTGAACTTTGTGGTAGTTAGGGGCTATGGCAGTCATTTCAGATAAATTAGAAACAAATAATTGAAAGTAATTGACTTTGTTAAAATGGAAACTCAGGATGAAGTAAATGATTATGAGTTTCATTGAATAATAAGAGAGATTGCTGTATCTCTTGTTCTAGGCTTCATCTGCAATGTACAGTTTTGAAATCATTAAATCAGATTTCATCCATATCACATGACTTCCTATCAGCTGAGGGGATGATTATCTATCATGCCTGCATTTCTTTGCTGTTAATTTCATTCTCACCCAAATAAAATCTAGTTGGGACAAATTATTTGCTATCTGGTGTTTCAGGAAGACAATATTGTGAACTATAATTCACCTTGCAATTTTCTAATTATATTCTTATTGTCCTCTTTTCATGTTGCTTTGCTGTGTGTGCTTGTTTTGTTTTTCTGTCTTAATCACATAGGTAAGAATATGTCTTTCTTAAAATCAGTTGGCCCAGATTTCATAGTGATGAAGCTAAAAGTGAATTGGTGAGTTGAATAAATACATTGTCTTGTATTTCAATCATTCAGAATGAAATAGACTTCTACAAAAAATTAGAATATAGACTGGTTTAATTCCTACGGTACTTCAAAAAAAAAAAACAAAAACCCAAGTCAAAATACTTAATCTAGAGCTTTTCTGATTTTGGAAGTTTTCCATTTGGCAGAAATAAGTAATTTACTTGTTTGATTGAAAAGCTTATGGTGAACACTACTCATCCCGAGAAATTTACAGAAAATTTTTTGAGACTTTGGTAACAACACTGGTTTTGGGAAGGCTGCTGGAGAAGGCAGGTGAGAGGGGCAAAATACTGAGGTGGCTCCTGCATTTCACAAACTCAGTCCCAGTGTCTCATCCATTGGCTGGAGAGTTCAGAGGGTTCTCCAGCACCTTACACCAGAGGAGAAAGATACCTGCAGCTACTGTATGACAATACATTTTAAAACTTTAGAGAAAGTCTGGTTAATTTATAAATATTCATAGGATGGATACTTAATTACAGCTAGGATTGGGGATCTCTATGTTAGGGTTTCCTTTTGTCAGAGCTATGATGCTCTGATGTGTTTCCCATGGGACATAAGAAGTGATTGGCATATTGCAAGACTGAATATTTAGGGGAGGGTTGAGTTTGTTTCATGTTCAGCTGGAAGGTCATTAAATTCAAATTACCAAACATATTCTAAGATTTTTAGCTGTTGATATCTTTTAGCTACAAATTGCCTCAGAACTTCTGAACTGAATGGAAGATATACAGTCAAGTACTTTTGATTCAGTAAAATTTACATGTTATTTTCTTAAAATTTTGCTATCTCAATGTAGATTTTAATCAAGGCATGGAAGGCACCTAAGAGCTTCCTTTGCATATATCAGTATAGCATAAAACTGCAGGAACTTCAGCACAAGCACTTTAAATAATTTTTTGAAGTCCACCGCACAAACCAGGAAGATCCAGAACCAAAACCTAAATCTGCTTACAAATTTCTTTTCTTTAGTAAGGGAAAAGATTTTTTTTCTGATGTTTTTCTCAGTGAATTAACATAATCCTCATTAATTTTAAGGAAAAGATAAAATCTTCATGTCTTTTCATACTGTGGTACAAAAGAAAATATTAATAAAATACAATCTAGAAGGGAAACATAACATTAGAAACAATACTTCAGCTACAGGGCCTTCCTTGAGCTTTAACCAGATATTGAACAATGTTAGATTAATTTACCTTCTAATCTTTTACTTCTTCCCCCCTTCCCCCCGCCCCCGCCCCGCCCTGTTTAAAATTCCAAATTCCAAGAGTCTGGGGATTTGGTCTCTTCAGTCAAACAAAGAGGTACAATGCCATTAATAACACTAAATTTCTAGCCTTCCACTCAAAACCAGTTTTAGTCTAGATTTAAGTGCTCCTACCAATAAGGAAACATTAATGCTCTAGAAAAATAATGTAAGTACATGCTGAAATTTGAAATAAATTCAGCATTTACTTGCTTGTTTGTGTGGTTTCTGATTGTTTTCTTGTTTGCTTGTTTTTTTTCCAGTGGACCTGGGTGCTTTTTGGAATGCAGTCATAGTTGAATTACTGTAAAGGAAACAAGATAGAAGCTCCTATGGAAAAAAGAAATGTTTAAATAATTGACTTATGCTTAACTTCATTTTGAAAATAGAACATCAATGAAAATTAAATGTAATGGAAAAGCAGAAAATATTGTGTAACTGTGAAATATTATTTCTCCTATGGTGTCCACCTTCTACAGATTTTTGAAAAATTCCCATACAGACATTTTTTTATTTTTCTGAAGGGTAGATCTATGTTACATTCATTATAATTTTCAAGCTGAGTTTATCCACTCTGCCTGGACAGACATAATCCTTAAGAGACAGACTTAGGGAAAATTTCCATGCACATTTTGTAGAACATAGAATGATAATATTGTATAAAACCAAACCCATAATATAAAAAACACATCCTTTAAAAACCACATCATTTAACAAACAACATAGAGAATGAAAGGCAAGGTAGCATCTTTACAAAGAGAAGTAGTTTCTAAAATGCCAGAAAAAAATATCTCGGTACTGTTGATGCATAATCTGACTAACAGAGCAATCATTATCAGAGAGACAAGATCATTTTGCTTGGCTCACACTGCATTATTTTTTAATTTTGGATTGAAACTTGAACTAAGAAAAAATAGATATTAAATTCACATAATTTATTTTTCTATCAATTTAGAAATCCCAAGTTCACATCTGTGGCAGTCATGTTGAATTTTAAATTTTCCAGGATTTTTGCAACACAGCCTTTCATGGAAAAAGAGGCATATTCTTCTCCCGGTCTCCAATTTTATATATGAAAAGCAAGGAAGCAAGCCAGTTTTCCAAATTCACTAGCTCTTTCCTTGTCGGTGCTTTGCACTGTTTCATTTACCCTAAAAGTGAAATCTAGACCTAAACAAAAGGAGAAGACCCTTCCTAACAGGGAATGTCACCACAAGGTTCATAAGGTATAACCAACAGTTTGTGTCTCTTCCCTGAAGTCCTTGCATGTGGATAACCAGTGTTTCTGGTTTTTTTTGGTTTTTTTTAGTACTGTTAACCTAGAAAGCCTTTGAAGCAGATATGATCATTGGGATCACAGTTTCTTCACTCCTAAGTGAAAAAGGGACTCAGCCATGACTGGCTCTCTAGGAGCTATGATTATGCATTTAAAAGCACACTTATAAAATAAAAATTAGAACTAAAATGTATCTCTCCACATGTATCATAAAACTAGTTCTGCAGAGAACACAGTTTCCTGCACGTGAATTGTGAGCAGAATGTTGAAAATAATGTCAAATGTGGATTAAAATCCACAGCTCTGTAAACACAACACATTTTTTTCTTGGAAAGAAAAAAAAATGGTGTGTACTCAAGTTTAACATGGTAGGTACCAATTAATTAATTCTAAATATAAGAAGATAAAGTTTCCTAGTTATTTTTGACAGTTTATGCCTCAAATAGTTAATGTATTATCTATTACAGGGTAATTTTAGTGATGCCAATCAAGATATCTTTAGAGTAATAGCTACTACTGCTTACAAGTGTCAGATGTTTTATTGTAAACCAGGAGAGAAAAAAAAAAACAACAAACAACAAGCCAACAAGTAACACCCACCAACCACTCACTTCCAGAAAATAAAAACCCTCTCTGCCCTCATTATTTGTGATTGTGGATAGACAAAAAACAGAGCACTTCAAAATAGACAATTTTAATAGAAGCCACTATTTTATATGGAAAGTGAACACTGACAAGCCTTCCATCAAATTAATTATCTGAAATTCATAAATAAATTTCTGGAAACTTCCCAAGTTCTCTGTAGTTTAGTGATGTCCTTTGGTTCTCATGTTTACAATTTGATGCTAAAAATTTATTGCCAACCTGAATTTGGAAGCTAGCCTATGAAATCAATGCCTTTATAAAAGGCTGGAAAGACATTTCAATGAATGACAAGTTCAAGCTATTAATTTTCTGTCTCTGAAATCCCAGATAATTTTCTATGATTCTGTTAAACTTGGAATAATACACTTCACCAGTTTAGAAGCTACAGAAAATTGTATTGCAAATGTACCATTTTTAATGTGTTTTGCATTATTTTAACCTGTTCTTGAGTCAAATTGTACAATAAATTAATTGATGAAAGACTGAGAAAGAATTTCCAGAGGTTTGAACACTGGTTTGATTGAGATTTTGCTGCGAGACTAGCACTCAAATACAATACAACATAGGTCATAAACAAAAGGTGAAATCCTAGAACATCTAAATCTAGAAACCATTTCAAGGCACATGAAGGACAAGAAGTTGGTTAAAAGTGATCAGCAAGGACTTGCAAAGGAGAAGCCATGTTTAACTACTTGTGAGAGTCTTCTGTAATTAAATGATTCAGTGGGTAGATGAGGGGAGAGCAGTGGACATTGGGATACCTCTTCCTGTGGAAGGCTTTTGGCTCTGTCTCATGTAAGATCTTAAAAGGCAAGCTGCTGAAGTATGGGCTGGATAAGCATAGAGGTGGATTGAAAACTGAGCCTAAAACATTGTGATCAGTGGCATAAAGTTTGGTCAGAGGCCAGTACCAGGCAGTGTATCCCAAGGATCCATACCGGGTCCAGTCCTCTTCAAGATCTTGTTAATGATCTGGGGGAAAGGCTGAAATAATTCACATTCTGTTCTACAGAACAGCTATTTGGCTTATGGAGAGGTAAGAGGGCAAACCTAGGACCCCCTGCCAACGCTAGATATGGCAGAGCAGGTCAATGATAACTTATGTCACTCTCATTAGGAATCATCTACATAATAACAGTCTTTCTCAAAAAAAAGTCATTCAAAGAAAAAGTAGAGTGAAAAGTTATGACTGAGATGTAAAACCAAATGCTACAAAATCTTGAAGCCAGACAAGCCATTACTGAATGAAAAAACAAGTTTCACTCTCTTGACAGCTGATTCCTAGAGATGGATGTCAATATATAACAGAACAAAAATATGTTTTAAAAGCAATTTCAATTGAAAAAATAAGACAACAACTGAGAAGGAAGTTAATGCTAAAAAGAATGTTTGAAAGATTAGAATGTATGGAAGAGAAACACACCAAAACAACCATTATTATAGACTAAGACAGCCTTGTTTTAGTCTGGGCTCATGCTGGAGTCCCAGCATACCCAACAAACCCAAATCAATGTCATGACATTGTCTCAAATGTTCATCAGGAAGACATACATATTATATACATATACACATACATGGAGCCGATAAAATGGTTGTAAAATATCTTACTCCAAAACCCTCTACCAGGAAGTGTAAAGAAAAAGAAAAAAAAAGAGATGAAAAAAAAGAAAATCAATGAAAGTGAATGAGCAAGTATCATCAGCTGTGATAGCTGTTGTCACATACTGAACAACCAGAACTGGTCATTCTCACGTGGCGCCTTTTGTGAGAATTCAGAATATTATGGGAACTTTTTCATGCCCCTTGCACAGACAAAGCTCATCATGCTTTAGGACAGTTCATTCTGGAACCATGTACCTTCTTTCAGTTTAACTTTTTGTGCACTAGATTTGGGTATCTTAGATTAATCATCAAGCCTAACTTACCATCAGCTGACGATGCTGCTTAGAGTGAGGCACTTTGTCTAAGCTCTGATCCCATTACCAACGAGGAGGATGAGATGGGTGCTCCTTGCTTTTCCTAAACTTTGGCTTCTTTAAGGGAATGCTGGTTGTTTCATCTACAGCTCCCTTTTCGGGCCTCTAACTCTCCTACAGAAACCACTGCAGTCCCTGGAGTGGGACAGCAAGAGATCTATCATAGTGGAGAAACAAAGGAAACTCAGTCCATAATACCTCCTACTATTTCCTTTTTCTATTCTTTTATAAGAATTCTTTCTTGATTCTTTTTCTTAGAGATCCTTTCATATAATGCTCTCTCTTGGTCTGATATGTGCAGTATTTCAAAGCTCTTTGTTTAAAGCAATATCATTTCTCCACTTGCTGGTATTGCTTATTTTTCGTTCTTTATAACAATAATAATCTCAAAACAAAACAAACATCTGCTCAACTGCAGTAAATTATCAGGCTTTCCATTCTCTGTGAAGAGTAAAAATAGCTGAAGTTTATTTCATAAAGTGAGTGTTTTCAGGCTGTAGTATGCCTGACATGAGTACTGCTCAAAGGCAGAATTTAACCTTCCATATCTGGTTTAAAGTGCTCAACTACTCTCCCATAATTTCCAGCAATTTTTGGCCCTGAGTTTCTGCAAGTCTTACATGATCAATTAATTAGAAAACAGAGCACCACTTGAAGAAACAAGTGATTTATAACAAAAGATCCACTTCTGCAATTTACAATGTTATTGGATTCTCTTAAAATAGTTAAGCCACAAAGTACTGATGCACGTTCCCCTGAGAAGTTGCTCTTTTAAATTTGACCCCAACATTAAAATAATCCTCACAAAATTAGTCAGGATGAGGCTAATATTAGAGCACCTCTCTGCAGAGAAGTGCAGGCAGGCAGGTGTAGATATGTCAGGGCAGGCACATGTGAACCTGTTGTGATTTCAAAGCTGCATAGTGGAGCTGCCTTTAGAACAAGTTAGCACAATTTCTTTCTAATAAGGGTTTATTTATGTGCTTGAGTGATAATATGGTTTCTATAGCTACAGCTGGCTGGCATCTGGACAGCTCAGGGGATGGTGGGAATATTCACAGTACTCCCTTTTTTATCACATACAGACACATGAACCAGAGTGACAGGAGCAGAACAACACCAGTGCAGATCCTATTTGTGACACATTTCTTTTCCCACCTTTCCAGCCACATCTTGTAAAGCTCCATGCTCCATGACTCCATATGCTGCATTGGGTACCACTTTTCACAGCATTTTTGGTGAACCCATCAAGCATTCCTAGTCCCTTGCACAGAAACTCTTATTGTCTATGTATGCAGCAAAGTAAATAATTTTGAGCTGTTGAAGGATGGGGATCAAGATCCAGACTAACAATTTGTTTTTACAGTTAGGTTTACTATAAATATATTTTTAGAAACCAGAAGTAAAAAGTTCATGAGGCAGAGAGATGTTGTGCATAAAATGGCCTAGATAAGAAAATCAAACAAACAAAAAAAAGATGTTAGTTTGTATACCTATAATAAAATTGAATTTATGATTGTTTCTGAGACAAAATATCACTGCATGGAGTATCAGCTGCATGGAATGATATATCTCTTAAGATATCTAAAATACATTCATGCTTATCACAGGAAGAATACCAAATGCTTTAGTATTTCTTACACAGAATAGCAATAAAAATGTTTATCATTTTTCTCCTCTCCTCTTGCAGCTGAACCCATATAGATAAGCCACAAACAAGCCCAATTTGTTTACCAGTGGATTTGGCATTAACAGTTATGCATTATTTGATAGAAAAAATCACTTGGAAAAGAAAATTACTGAAATACCAACATTCGAAAGCCTTGTGTGAATCTATTCTGAAATGAATCCTTTAAGAAAGAATTAGAATTATTTGCAGAATTGGTTTACTAGAAGCTGAAAAAGAGAATGTAGAATAAAAGCATTTTATGTGGAAATAGTGTATTTCTAACCAAAGTATTCAAATGATAAGTGACATAAACTTATTAAAACCTAGAATTAAAAATCCCATTCTGTTGCCACTGAAAAGTTAATCACAGGGTGAAGCTAATCCTGGATATCAGGATTTTCCCACCAATAAGCTTCACAGTATATAAAGTAGGCCCTGCAGTAGCACATCTATGCTTTACATGCTAAGACTTGAGCCCATAAGAACCATCTTAAGTTAAAAAAAAAAAATAAATAAAAGGAAAGAAAGAAAATGAAAAAGAACCACAATAATCAGCATTTAAGTTAATATAGGAGCATGAAAGGATGTATATAATAATCTACTTAGTGAAAGCTGCTTGTGCAGTAATTCTCAATAAGCACTGGATCTCTGGGTCTTCTGTAAAGCAATAAAAATTCATTGCTTAAATAGATGAAAAAACTGTTTTCTGCAACCATCAGAAAAATAAATAAAAAAAGCCAGCAGACCTAGCTATATCTCATTAGGATTGTTTCAATAGCTTTGCAAGATAACTTCAGTTGATGGAAGCTTTTAACACCACAAATACTCTACTGCAACAACAAAGATGTGTTAGTAGTTCAAAACTCAGGAGCTTAGTCCTATTGCTTTACTCCAAAGTTTTGCAGTAAGGTGCAGAAATCCAATGGACAAATAATAAGGTACTTAGTGAAGTGTTTAGGCTAGCCCAGAAGTTCAGAATACCACTTTTATAAAAAGGCTGGGCAAACATTTTCAGAATTCTTTCAATAGTATAACACTGTATAAAACTTCTCATTGTTAAAGCACATGAGTATAGCCTTAATGAGTCAGAGTGCTTCTACAGACACACAGAATTTCCAGCAGGGCAACTGTTTAGTGATCTTCTTCCCATCCATTAGTCTTAAGCAAATCTGCCTGAAACATTACCCCCAGTAAATGGCTCCACACTTTTAAAACAAATCAACACTATCAATATCCCCAAAATGACACTATTTTTAGGACTTTTTAAATATAGTTTCTCAGCGTATGGACGATTGATTGTTCCAGCCAAAAATCCTCTCTCAGTAAAAATAAAAATACCTTCCAAGAAAATCAGTAGACACTTGATTATTTTCTACTTGTTTTATATAAGACAGGGTTATGTACGCTCTAGGACTTAAGAATATCAGTTTCAGGTGGTAGGAATTTAGAACATGTCTTGCAAATTGAATAATTAGGGGTTTTTTTTTAATTAGGTGTTTTGATGAGGAAGCATGCATAGTCAAATAAGGCATCTGAGAGCGGAAGAAAGAAGTTTTTGAAAGCTATAATGTCAGATCGAGCTGGACTGCTGCCTGGAATGTGCTCAAAGATTAGCCTAAAAGTTCGAAGTGTAAATAGCATTGAAGAAAATAGTTTTTCTGTCAGAAAATTTTGTTTTCCTCTGACTTTGCGTCCCGGTGGCGGGAGGCGATCGGCACGTGCGCCAGGAGGGGCCGCGCCCTACCTCTGGCACCGGCAGGCAGGATCGCGGCTCGGCCACTGGCCGGGGTCCTAAACCGCCAGGGGCAGCGGATAAATGTGGACCCAAGGCCGAAGGATCAGGGCGACGGAAAAAAGGGAGGAATCTCTGTTTGCTTCTTCGAGCTGCTTTACTTCTTTCCCGCGCAGAAGCGGTGCCGGGGCGGCGCAGCTTGGGACCGGCAGCATGGCTCAGGAGTTTTCCTTTCCCCCGAAGCCAGGCAGGGGACACAACACTCGCGAGCAGCGGCAGTGGCAGCACCAGCGGTGGCGGCGATGGCTGCACAAGCCATCTCTCTGGTGGCAGGGGCTTTCCTGCGGCAGGAGTGGGGCAGCTGATGCTGCGTGGGTGTTCTCCTGGCTCGCTGCAAAGGGCTGCGCTGCGCGGGTGCTGCGCGGCTCAGAGGGGGCAGCGGCAGAGAGCCGGAAAGACAGAGAAACAGCGTCTTTTAGGGGAAAGCCACAGGCCAATGGCAAAAAGGAAAAATTGTAACTGACAGCGAATTCTCTAGATAAAGCGGTGTCTACAGGGGCAGGAGTTTTGAGGATAGGCAGGGAAAAATCTGGAATTATTAACTGTCACGGCGAGACAGGAGCAAATAACCCCATACTGAGACTGAACATACTCCTCAAACCCCCACTGCTATAAGCAAATATCTTCAAACCCCCACTGCCACATTCGTCTCTTCACACTGTTGCCACATGTGTACTTTTGAAAACTCAAAGGGTGGTTCAAGGTATAGTGTCATTTTAGAACAATCACAGAGGAAAGAAAATTGATGTTTCTCTCTCCGGTTCATCTTTAAAGCTTCTCTTTTAATGGCTTTTCAAGGTCTGAGTTTTTTCTGGTTTCTTTGTTTTTATGCTTTGTTATAGAATATGAGTTATGACTTAATTTCCTTATTTTGATTTTGAGATGCATGACATTTTTTTTCTTTCTGGTCCTCACACATTCTTCTCTAAGGCACAGGTTGCAGGGATTCCTGTCAACTGCTATGAGAGATAGCAGTAAACAGGTAAGAATGCAAGAAGTCTTTTGGGTATGCCTTGGTTTAATCTAACATTTTTTGGGGCATGCCAGCTTCTGCAAAATGGCAGGGAATATTACATTCCCAAAAAGGCAGAAGCAATCAAACCTTTGAAATTTGCCTAACTGTGATCAAAGAAAGAAATAAGCAAAAATTGTTGGGATTAAGATGATGTTATTTATCTAAAAAAACAGTTTGAATGCTTTCTCTACTTACATATGCATAATACTGTTTTCACCTCTTAAAAAATAAAAACCCAACAGATTTTGGGCTGGTTGAAGTCCACTTCAAGAACCAATGGAACTTGTCTGGTTCTTTCTTGTGTGTTTGTTTGCTTGCTTTGTTTTTTGGTGGGTTTTCTTTTTTTTTATTTTTTTAAGTTTGTTTTGTTTTGTTTTGTTCTGTTTTGTTTTGTGCAAATTGACAAAGATTTCATTATCTCTTCCTGAAACATTACCTGTAGACAAGGAGCACCCATTTTTGGACTGTTAAACCACCAGACTTCCGAGGGCAAATTATTATTTCATACATGAAAAGGTAATAATAATAAAAATCAAAGGAATATGAGATTAGATAGTTTGTGTTTAGTGATCCTGATTGCATATTTGAAATTTTTTTCCCATTTTCAACTCCCAAGTAAGAATTATAAAAATACTTCTCACCAAACTATCATGAATTTAAAATCTACAGTGAAATATTTGTAACATATCACTCTAAGACAACAACATAATGGAAAGCATTTCTAATGTCCCAGGTCTCTGCAATAGCAGAAATGTGGTTAAGTGTCTCTAAGCATATTTTGCATCCTACAAAGATAAAAAAAAGGCTGGAATTCTTCTTTTATTACAGCTTAAGTTGTAGAACTCCCAGTAGGTTCCATTTTTGATTGTCTTTCAAACTGCATTCCACAATGACACCTTTACATGCTTGCTGAGGCTTTGGTCCCCTCCTCTCCTGCTCTTTTCTTTTTTTTCTCTCTTCTTTTTTTTTTTTTTTTTCCTTCAATTTTCTTTTCCCCTTTTAAGGGTGCACATTAAAGAAACATCAAGAAAATGCTCAGAGCAAAAAGTGTGCACTTGTCAGAATCCTCCAAGCCAGTAAATCAATAAGGAGGAGAGACTTGGAAAGCAAAAATTGTTCTGCATGATCTTTGGAGAAAACCAATATACAAATGCAGTGTGTATTTTGCAAGGAATGTCAGGAACACTTAATTTATGTCCTAGATAATGCTAAGGAAAATTAGAAAGGTGATACAAACTGGATTTAATTTTCAGTGCCAAGAAATTGTTTCCATTTGCACTGCTATTTAGTATCAACCCAATATATTAACTGTACTAATAGCCTGAAAACATCTGCTTTATCCCTAAGGAATGAAGACTCCAGAGAGCTCTGCTGCAACAGCTCTTTGGTGCATTTGGCTGTCCCTACAATGACTTGCATTACAAAGTTCTTTTCTTGGACAGCGGAAAAAGCAAACAAGAAAGCATCAGCCAAGTATATTCTTTGAAGTTTTGCTGTTCCAAAATCAGCAATCAGTTTGTGGATCTTTTTTAGAAGACTGCTTCTCTAATCATTAGGTTCTCATTGTCTCTGCCACTCTCCAATAATAATGGAAAATAAATTTTTCGATCCTATTGCAATAAATCTTGAAAACTACTTGTGGTTGGTTGGTTTGTTCGTTGGTTGCTTGGGTTTTTTATTGAATCCAAACCATCTATCACATGGGAGCAGTGAGACAGCACAAGACCAACAAATTTTCTGCTGGGTAAGGGATGCATGAATAAGAACATGGTGAGCAATTAGGAATTTCATATTACAAATATACTCTGACGAAATAGCAAGGATGAAACTACATTTCTGACAAATGCATACAAATTATAAAATTCTAATATTTTTACTTTTTCTCTGGTAATGCAGACCAACAGAAAGGTAAGGGATATCTTCACCTCCTTTCAGGGAAATTCCTCTTCCAGATATACTTGAAATTTTAGGAGATTAATTCTTAGTTTCTGAATGTGTTTTCCCTTGGAAAACATTCCAGAGATTGTAGATGTGTAGGTAGCAACTATGCAAATGTTACTGTTTGTGAGTGCCTTGGTGTTAAGAAAATACAGGCCAGCTATTCTCTGGATTTATCTTGGCCTGAGTGAAGAAGTTTTGGCTTGTTTAAACATAAAGAATTTCGTAACCATCAGGTAACTATTATCTGATTTGTTTCAGATCTGTTTAGCTTTATGTAATCATATGATGTAACTCTATATATCTATATTTGTATTTTTGCATTTGTTTGAAAGTGGTATTTGCTGTAGAATGAACCTATGATCTTAAAATAAAATCCAGAATATAATAAAATCATAAAATGAAAAGAGGCCTTGAAAATATTCTTCCAGGATTCTGCCATTGGAGTAGGATGTTACAAGGTGCAAACAGCTCACTAGTGCTAAGCTTCTAATCACTGAATGGATGCAATATTGCAACCTGGTTAAAAGAGCTTTAGAATAAAGAAGTATTCAATCCATGTAGAACAAACCATATAAAATATAACAGACTTGTAGACCAGCAAAGAAAGATTAATGAGTAAAAAATTCTAGCAAACATATAAAATGTCCTCAAGCAAATGTTTTGGTCACAGGACAAAAATTTTTTCACAGTGACCTACAAAACCAAAACTGACCAACTCAGGTGGATATAGAGTTTTTATCTGAAATGTTGTGGTTTAAAACTAGCTGGGAATTAAATTACAAATAAGCTGTGTCCCCTTTGCTGTGCCCCCTTCTGGTGAGAGAGGGACAAAGGCAGAGCCTATGGCTTGAGATAAAAAAATTTACTGAAAACAAACATTAATGGGATGAGAAATGAACAGTTACAACAATATTAATAACAAAAGTATGCAAAAGAAAGGGTGATTTACACACAAACAAGGTGCTCACCACCTTGACTCAGTTCCACATGGCCACTGAGACAAAGAAAATTGATGGATGATATTTCAGGATCTACAAGTTGTTTCCAGCTCAGGAGCTAAACAACTACAGGAATCATTTGACCTCTTTTGGCCTTGATTTGATACATCTTTCTCTGTATTTCCTGGAATTTGTGATATCAAAGTAGCTATCTCCACAAGGAGCTAACTTGGAAACCTTTAGCTGTTAGCAGGAAAATATAAAGCAATAATAATCCTTCAAGACTGACAGGAACTATCACCAAAGAAGAAACATGGAGTTTTTAAAAACAAATCCAAATGTACATGAAGGTAAAAAGACTTAGATGAGTCCTTATACCCCTACCAGACTGGGGAAAGTAGGAAAGTAGATGAAGCTTTGGGAGTCATTATCAGTGAGTTAGTGTCCACAGTGAGATGAAGGAAGGGGATTAGGAGGAATTCTTTGCTATGGAAGATCTACTGTGTCTAAGCCTTTCCCATAAGGCAAGATTCCTCTCTCATTTTGAAGTCCTGGAGAGTCCAGCCTGCCTTGAATTTCTATGAGGTCTGAGGTAGTGGCAGCACAGGTTGGGAAGGAAGTTGAATAACTTACTCCAGATTTTTAGGTGGCTGAGGTTGAGTGAGAGGCACCACCGGGGATGCAAGTGCTTATAGAAGCTGTCTAGGATGTTTTTACATTCAGTGGTGGAAAAGCAGAGTAAGACTTTTGTGATAACAAGATTCAAAAAGAACCTGGAAGATATATTACTTTAGACAGTAATCTTTGAGAATTCTTATAAAATAATTGTAAAGTAATTGTACTGATACTTTGAAGTCATAAGTGATCTGAGTAAATTGTCATCTGCAAACAATGAAATGAGGTTCCTCAGATACCAGTGAAATGTGGGCATACTGAATTCGACTGTCGAAAGTCTAGAAGGAGATGTTTAAAGATAATTCATTTTATCACCTCTTTTATATCTCTTGGACACCTTATCTTGGTTTGCCAAAGTGTTTGCATATTTGCAATAAATAATAAATTAGAAACTAGATTTTTGTCCTAGGAAAACATTTTATAATAATATTGGGACTATTTTTGGCATACTGTTTAAATGCATGGGTGAATTTCAGAAACAATACTAGTGTGGCTGGTCAGAGTCTGACAAATAGAATGAACTGTCAAGTAATTAAACAGTTGGGTAGTTTATTATTGATTCAGGTTCATAGTCAACATTTTGTATTACCTATTGTATTGTTCAGGTGTTCATATCTTTTTTTCTTTTTCTGGAATGAATGTTGTTGTCATTTCATAGTTATTTTAGCAGCTTGTCCGGTTTAATTTCCTACTGGATTAGTGCCCAGTATAACAGCAGATTTGTATTGTTTTGAGTCCTATTTCTAGAGTGGATGATCTTTATTTTTGTCAATACATTTTAACCATTTTCAATGTTTCTTTCTTCAGGGACTTCAAATTTTTGTTTATGTCTCAGGTGTCCCCACTATTAATATTGCAGGATATTTTTGACATTTTTAAGTCCAATTTACTGAATCAGTACATAAAAAATTCTTTTTTCAGCTCCCAAGCTACTAAAATTGTCGAAGATGTTCTTTTTAAAGTGTTTTCAGTGGAAATTCTAATGACAGTGACTGATTTACTTACAACAGTGTCAGAAGCAATGCTTCATATATAATTTTTTATATATATATATATTCCTTTGGGTAAGTCTGTACCCTTTTAAGCTTTAATATATTAGCTTTTGTAGTATCCATTTGGTCAGATATATGTATGCAGACTTTACTGTCTCTCTACAAACCAAATGTATTTGAATCCCCATATGTGGAGCATTACTTAAATTATAAACTTTAATAATATGAAAGTATTATCTAAATAATAATTAAAATGTATGGGGAATTAAGTTCCTTTGATATCCTGTTCCAGTTTCTGCTATTTGAGAGTTTTTTGAAGCATTGATGTTTTCTAATAATATTTATTAGGTTTTGCTCTTAGTGCTAGACATCTAACTGCCTTTGCTGGCAAACATCTTGTTAAGTCCTATACATATTTCTTACTAATGTCTTACTAATTATCTGTTTGCTGTAGGTAAGGTGTTTTATTCTGATGCAAGCCATCTCTCTGTATGCATGTTTTATCCTTCTCTACATATCAGAGTTAAATGTTACTGTTCCTTGAACTCCATGTATGATACAGAAGGTTGATATAAGATCATGCATGAAGAATTTGTCTTTTCCCAAACAAATACAAAAGCAAACAAATTATTATTTTCAAATGTGTCATTTTTTAATAAATATTAATTCTCTCAATTTTTCTTTATAAGACATAGGTTTGCCAGTTTTCTGGTAGAAAAATGATGCAGACTTTACTAATAGCTACTAGTTTTTTCATATAAATTGTATTATATTTTTTTTTAAATCTGGATCAAGGTGAAATACCTTATTTTCCAGAGTGCAAAATCACATAAACTCCTCAACTTCTGCTCCTTAGAGAGCATATATTAGATCTGACTTTCAAGCATAAAATGTGCACTGTCATTTCAAGCAAGTGTTACCCTCATCTGACAAGGTGACCCCTTATAATTAAGAATGATTGTTAAAACAACCAGATTTCCAATGCAGATTTTGAAAGCAAAGCTAGGTGTGTAATGACAATACCTATGAGAAAAAATGAAAATTTTGTAGGAAAATTGTGTGAATTGAAGACTAAGACTACCCTCAGCAATGTGCAGAATTTCTTCTCAATGTTATGATAATAAAAAACCTGCATCGGGATGCATGAAGTCAAAACCAAACTGAAACTTTTTATTTTGGCAAAATTGATAAAAAGAATATATTTTTCTACTCATAGCAATGAGGATGAAACTGCAATATGCAATTAAGTGATTTGTATATTTTTTTTAACAGACATCTGAATGCTAGTTATTGTTATTATATATGCATAGCATTAATTTCCTTGGCTTTTATAAAACAAAACCCACAACATTCTGAATCTTTATGAGTGAGACTGAAACAGAAAGCCAATCTTTTGTCTGGTATTTTACCAGTTCTTAAACTCTCTTTTTACCAGATTACAGAAAAAGACACCTGCAGGAATATCTCTTCAAAGTATTCATATAGAAAAGCAGTCTGTGTGATCATACTTCCTTTCACCATAAAGAATTCACAAGTGAATAAGTCTTTTTTATATTCCCTTGGGCAGGTCATGAAAAGCTGAATATTTATTTATCATCTGTCACCATACCTGCACTGTTCAGTTCAGCCAATAACATAGTCAATTCTAGCTAGTAATCAAATTTTGAAAGATAAAGATAATGGAAGATTCTCTTGGGAAAACCATGCCACAATTTAATAGATTTCATCATCAGAAACTCCATCTTATAAGGCACCCTTCATTAATTTCATGTTACTCATGATTGTGATCTCTTATATGATAAATTTTTCTTTAGAATGTTTACTTCCTTCAAATAACAATACAATTCTAAAAAATCCTTTTTTACACATTGTTCAGCAAACTTAAAGAAATGTGATGTTAAAATGTGAAGTAAGTTCAGTGGTTCTGTTCTCAGATGTGGAAATTAATTGACAAGGCTGGGTTAGGTTGAATACCAGGAACATAATAAAGTGTGCTCCAGTAACAGCTAGGAATAAATTCTTGTTTCAGAGAAAACATGCCCTCTGGCTGTTATGTAAACGTGATCTAGGGCTTTTTCAGTTAAAGATCATTTAAGATCCATTGCAGACCATTATTCTTTTTCACATAGAAATTACTGACAAGGACCTACAAGGGGTTAAAAAAACTATGTTAATGGTATGCACTACTTACAAAAATTATTTGTTGTTAAAATAGCTCACAGTAAAGACAGAAAATTATAAACACGATGGTTTAGTGTTGAAGGCTATTTTCCCACATAAATGGACAAAATATCTGGATTGAGAAAGGATCAGACACTGTTATCCTTTTTGTACTAAATACAACCTGAAAGCACAAAGAATTCTCTTAAAACCACTGGGACCATCTGTGGAATAAGGATTTGTTTAGGGTATAACCCACATAAATCTATAGACCTAATCCTAAACATGTCGTTTTCACTGTTGTCAACAACTAGTGGTGTACGGTCATTCTCTCTCTAGTCCTCCCCATGAGCAAATTATTAATATGTAAAATATTTTCTCAAATAAATTTGCCATGTCTGTTTGAAAGCCATTGCTGTAAAAGGTTAGAGTCATTAACACAATATTTTAACTTTTAAAACTTGTTTGTAGCTGCTCATTCACACTGGCATCCTACCATGAGACTGGCAAGAATCTTTTTTTTCTTTTGAAAACAGGTGCAGCTTCATGTGCATCTGGTAACCCTGTCCCTTACCCCCCTACCCATAATTTTTCAGCTATGAATATAATGACTAATATTTCTGTTCTTACCAGACCTCACACTGGAAATCTCTCCTGATTTTCAAACACCTCCATGTTTTATTTTTAGGAATTTAAACTGCACTGGCACTTTTCCACTTAGCCTACATACCTTGGTTTTCTTCAGTGAAGAGTAACTGTAGTAAATATTGCAGCATTTGTTTGTTGAGGCTGGTTTATTTGTTTGCTTCTTCCTTGTATAAGCTTTCCTGAACCTGTAATTCAGTTTCACTTACCTAAAATCTTACTTAAAAAAATAAGGAAAAAAAAAGGAAAACAGAAAGAAATATGTTGCATAATTTGGTTTATCGTGATGCCAGATTTTAGGTGATTGAATAAGTTGATTGCAAGATAGAATTTCTGTAAAATGAGTACTCAGTGAAAGAGAGATGAGTAAAATACAGTTTTACAATAGGTGAGTTGTTCTTTCCAGACTGACCATTTTGAAAACATTTGATGACCTCAGTTCCAAAATTGCTGTTGGGTAGTGGTTTCAGTTAAGAAATGTTCTGGGATAGCTGTATATTTGTTATGGAATGGTTGGAAAAAAATACAGTATGAAATGAATTATGAAATCTTACTTGAGTCTTGCAGAATGATTCAGAATAATTTTCAAAGTGGATTAACATTTAAAGCATTTTATTATCTTGTTATCTAATGTCATACATAAAGTTTTATAACCATCAGTTTAGCATTTTAAAGATTCTTAATATTGTTATAATAAAACTGACTACAGCAGCTAATTTTATATTCCATAATAAAAAAATAAATCTGTGCTGGTAAATCAGTCATCCTTAAAACTCTTAATAAAAGGAAAAAATGCCTGTATTTGGACTGCATTTTGTTCTAAGTGCAGTAATATATAATGTGGTCGATTGCAGTATTTAAGTTAAATATTGATTCTTTTTCCTATCTTATTTGCTAAATTAAGTATTGGTTTACACATTTTCCAATAGCTTCATTAAAAACTAAAATGGCAGCAAATACTTACTGATGTCATAATGTGCTTTAATTTTTCTAATAGGAAAAGACATTTGTTTAAGTTTTATCATCCTAAGAACAGTAAATAGATGATCTTGTAAGCACTTCTGACAATGGTATTAGATTATCTAGGGTCTACTTTTTCACAGAATTATATTTATATAATGAAGCTTTATACAAATATGCATGTTTAACTTTGGTTAATGTATGTGTTCAACTGCAACAGCATAAGTCTGTCAGCTTTGGAAACTGTTTAAAGCTTATGGATGACAGAATGTTTGCAACATCCATTTATGGCTTCTACTCCTCCTTTTATACTATGAAGATCCAGATTTTCAGTATCCAGAAGAGGATCTAGATATCCAAAGCACAAGGTTTGCATTTAAGCACTTAGATTACCACAAGGTTTTCAAACTATAACCTCCATCCCTTCATGTGGTAACACCCCTGGTGTGTTTTATCCTTTCAAGAGGTTTCCACACCTCAAAATTTCCATATTAAATCCCTTGGGCTCCTATTTCTCCTGTTTAATGTGAGATGACCTCCTTTTTAAAAATCCACAGTTGCGTTTGGTTGCTGAGACTTAGGAAAACAAAAGAACAATTCAAAAAGTGCCTAATCCCCCACAGTTCTATGGGAAGAATACATGCCTGCAAGTTGCTTAAAGTGAGGTCCCCAGTCTGCAAGGTAGTCATAGCTCTGATCCACGTCTGAGGAGTTTGAGCCCAACGAGCTGAGGGATCCTGCCAAGGAGCCCGTCCCCTCAAACGCGTAGGTCTGAAGTGAGTCATAGGGAGGAACGCTAGGATCCGTATTCGCTTCTTCAAGCTTTTCTGAAATGAATTGCCTGAAGATTGCGCTGTCTGGGCCAACCTGCAGAGACTGTCTGTAGAGGCTCTGGATTTCGGAGGCCACCTTCTTCCGAGGTTTGTGCGTTCGCATGACGGTGCGCGTCCTCAGCGCTGAAATATCAAAGGCTTCTGTGTCCTCCTCGCCCCCTCCTTCATCATCATAACTGACAATGTTCTCTCTGAATTCTTCCATCTTCTCTGAAAAGGGAGGCTTCTTCTGCTGCTGCTGCCTTATGGTTACAATTGCCAAAAAGAACACTGACAAAATAAATAGAAAAGAGAAGGGACAAGAGAAAAATTAAGCAGAACTAGAGACTATGAATGTGCTTGGAAAGATTTAAAAAACTTCTTATCTTAGTATCAAGGCAGTTGAAAAGTGAAGCTAGCTTAACGAATTTATAGAGCTGTAATTTTTATGTATTTTATGGTTTTGAGATGAGCAATGGGTGTGTTGGGAAATGGCTACAAAGGGACTTATAAAAAAGGCAAATTAAATGGAGCAGTTCTTTTGGTAGATGCAAATTTGAAACTGATGGAAACACAGGTTATGCTTTTTGAAAGCACTTTATCACATAATATCCATTTCACATTCAGAATTTAAATTCTTAATCTTTATCAGTCTCTCTGATAAAAGCTCCATCAAGATCAAATGAAAAATGAGACAATGAGCAAGATATCCTCCTCACTTGGTTGAATCATTCAGTTCCACAGACTGTGCTGAATGGTGTTCGACTGTTTCTGTTGTGCTGGTTTTAAAATTTGAAGACCCACTAAATTCTGTGTCATTTTACTGTCAAGCCTAGGAATCAGATGATCTTATTTCTTTCATATGTGAAAAGTTTCTTACATTTTCTATTAAAGCATTACTTTTTAATCCCTCATAATTTCATTTTAATCGAACAATCCCTTTGAATTAGTCTATGACTTTCAAATAGATTAATTCTTCAGTTTTAACTATATCTTGCTGCAGTTCTACTTAACAAGTATTTTACAAACTGTAGTGTTTTCACTCCAAACATGAAATGATACAACTACCAAGAATTACAGCATTTTACTTAAGAACATGAGGAACCTGAAGCAGTTCTGTTTTCTACCTAGAACAGTTTGCAATAAACTATTCTATTTGCTTGGGAGATACCAACACAATACTTGATAGCACGGAAAACAAGAATTTCTACTATGTATTCACAAAACAGGCGGTTTTCCAAAAGCTTTGCCTGGTGAACTCTTCTAATGATATACTCCCTACTTGAAAATTAAGCTTTTAGATAAAAATGGTAAACTTCTTATATATAGAACTTTTAATTATTTAATTTAATATAATTTTAAAAATACATTCAAAGAATTAAGGAATTTAAAATCTGTGTGTTTGTAAAGCGTGTAGTAGGTTAAGTTTTTTCTTCTTTTGGACTAATATATTTATCTATATCCCTGCTTTGACTTTGGGGATATGAATAGGCCCAGTAGATGCCATGGATTTATTCCACTTGGAGAGAGAACCTTTCTGCAAGAAGCCATGAAATCATTGATTAATAATTCCCATGATGGCCTGGATAATGCAGTGGTACAGTTTGCCTGATCCTTAGTTCCTGATGTCAATAACACAAAGTGAACCTATTCAGATACCCTGAAACCATCAAACAAAACTTGAAATACACTGACCTATAAGCTTAAACTGAAAAGAAGACATAAAGCAGATATCTAAGCTCAGATTTAAGTAAGACAACTCTGGAAGTGCAGGCAAGCCTAGAAAAAACAAATTCATTGTATATTCCCATGTCTTCAGTTGGAAACCAGGGCCTGTATGTAGGGAATATAATGCATCCCTGGGCTATTCTATGGAGTCAAGAAATGGCTGGTGTCCAGAATGGCCAGCTTTAAATTGTTGGTTTGGTTTTGGTGCTGTTTGCCAGCTGTGCACAACCCTTTGCAGAGGTACTAGAAAAACTCCTGTGCATTTGAACCACTCTCAATCCCAGTTTTCACATACCCAAATTCCCAAATGTATTGGAGGTTAAGATGGTGTCTCCTGAGAGGAAAAAGGAGATGTCCAACATTTGGAGAAAATGCTGTCTAGAGATGAAACCTTAATTGGGAAAGAAACTCCCTGTGTCTGGAACTTTCTGGCTGATGTCAGATTCCCTGTTTCTTTTATTATTCATAATTGATCTCAGTTCTAAATTTATTGTTCCTAAGGCAGAATAAGTAGGGTGCTACTTCTTTTAATATATTCCTACACTAGCAAATTTTCTTGCATAGTGCTGTCTTCAGCTTTACCTGTGATCAATACAGACTTTGGGCTCTGAAATCTTTGTTATTGCACTGCCAGGAGAGTAAAGAGGACCATGACTCAACTACACCCAACTTTTAGGAAATTATGTTAGAATTCAAATTTTACTGAAAACTGGGGAAAGGAAGGGACAAATTATAGTTAAGAAAACAGGAAAGAAATGAAACATTTGCCTTATTTCAATTTTTACCAATGGCCCAGTAGTTCCAGGCTTTGAGTCAAGGGTCCATCTTTGTTACTTAACCAACCCCACTGTAAAAGGAAGCAAAGTCATTTTTCTTACTTGTACTTACCAAGGAATATTAATATGCAAGCCAAAACAGCAACTAAAGCCTCTGTGCTGAGACCCAAGGAATACATGAAAGCTCCATATCGGCAGTAGAAGGTGTTAACTTCAGTGTCACAGTCGCAGAGAGTGACAGTGAGAGTATTTGTGCTCGTCAGCGGTGGGGTTCCATTATCCTCAATTAAGATTGGCAAGTAAAAATAAAACTGTTCTTGCCTGCTGAAGCCACTTTTTCCTGTGAAAATTCCAGCTGTGTTATCTAGAAGATAAATTATTATGATGATGTGCATTTCTGTATTTTGTAACCACAAAAATAATGTTTAGTGGAATCTGACCTATTTAAAAGCAATTGTACTCTGCAAAGCTGCATATTAGCAAAAGTTAAAAACATAAAAGCAGGCACTGACATTTGGTGCATATTTTGTCAATCGTGAATAGATTGCATTTAGTTTTGATAGATATACTCCAGGGGCAATAATAAAATTTGAGCGTGGAGCTCTGGTTTTAATGTTCAGAGCTAAAGAAATTTACATCTTTTTCAGTACCTGGCACCTGCTCAGACTAATTAATTGCTTCTTAAAATGGTCCATGTATCCAGCTGCTACCAAGCCAGAAGTTCACAGATAAAATACAGACAGTTTGTCAATCAAAAAGGTTAAAAAGTGCTTCTAGCATCACATAGTGAAAACAGGTGGCAAGGGAAAGAAGAAAAAGGAAGAAAAAAGTTCACTAAAATGGTCTTATATTTATTTCCCTGGCACAAAAACTGGAGCTAGTTGGACTTCTACAGCCTAAAATAGCAAAAATATTTAGATGCTTTCACTTTGCTTTGTATTTGAGTGTTTAGAAATTTGTTTTGTAAAAAACACAGTAAAGAGCTTAAATTCAGGTCCTGCTGCATATCAGTTAGAGTAAGCAACTTAGATTGCTGCAAAACAAAATAGTCCTGTCTACATACATGTATAATGAACAGAAGAAAAAAGAATCTAGAAATATTTCCATGGCAGAATTTTTTCTCATGGAAAGATTGCATGTGGGTATATGTAGAAGTAGGGAAAAAAAGGGTTTCTACCATTATTTGCACAATACATCTATACAAACAGTCTACTGAAGTTAACTCCCTCACACAGAAGTTGTTCTAGGTTTCTACCATAGTTCAGAAAGTAACTCTGAGATAAAATACTAAAGATCTACAGTCTCTTTTTCTCTTCCTTAGGACTATCACAATTCAACCAGCCATTTCTGTTGAATGTGGCAGAAAGGGGCAGGCTGAAATCTGATTGCATCATATTTCAAAAAGTTTTATTTTTCCCATTGGTAGCCATCAAAAAGAACTGAATAGGTTGCTTTGTGTGAGGGCTTGCTTGGGTTTTGGGCAGAAAGAGGAAGGGTGGGAAAGGATCATGGCTTGTGCACAATTTAACCTTAATATAATGACTTATCTCTTCCGGGAAGGGAGTGAGAGATGAAGATGGGAACTGAAATTCTTATTGATACATTGACTAACTTTGAAGATAATTGAGAAGTAGTTTGCCATTTAACATATTTGGAGCTTCCCAAAACTTATTTCCATTGATTTGTTCCCTTAGCCAGAACATTCAAATGATTAGCGTGGTCAATAAGAACGATGTGTACTTTAGCTTAGTCTGACGAAGCTTTATTTTGTAGTCTCAGCAGACTGACTCTAAATGGTCACCTCCTTGGAATTCCATTAGATATCACACCTGTATTTTCATCTCAGTCTGGTTTTGCTTGATATTGGATATTATAAAGTAGCCTTCTATTCCTAGTTATCTGGTTTTATAATGTTGGTCATCCTGAATTAATGAAATAACAATCTTATACTTATATCAATCTTCTCTTTCTAATGATCTTATTCCTCAGGCAAAACATTTTAACAACAAAGTTGGAATCGACCACCATATTCAGCATTAAGAAAATAATTTTTAAGAAATACCAGTGTATTTTTTATATCAGCTGTTTTTTCTTTCCCTGAAAAAAAACCTGCCTTGTGCTGTTTATATTATTCACTTGAAAAGGAAAATAAACTCTTTGATACTATTGAATTATTGTTTTGAAATGGACCTCAGGACATATCTAATTTTTATAACAAAAATTTCTATTTAAATAGAAAATTTGAAGAATTAGGAACCAGTTGGAAGCATGCATCTTCTATCAGGCAGGTCTTAAAAAGCTGCATGACTGACACTACCTTGATTGTCTTTGACAGTAAAATGTGAGCTGTTTGAGTCCTCCTGAGCCAATGAGAAATAAAAGTGGTGACCTTCTGCTGAGTCATCTTGATCCACTGCACTGACGCTTTGAATTAGCTGGAAAAATAAGAGAACAGAGTTGTTTAAGAGTAAAAGAATTTCCTTGCCCTTTAAAGCAATAAAAAAGATATAACAAGTATGTTAAAATTAAACTATTGATGTTGAGGATGTGATCTGTGAATCTGTATTGAGTGCATAATATGCAAATATTACCCAAACACCCAAACAGGCTTATTGAGACTTATATTCTGCAAGTACTCTGCTTTAAGTTTTCATCCTTTTGAGACAGGCAGGCATTAAAATCTTGAGAAAATGTAAAATGTTTTCCAGATCAAAGGACCAGGATCAAATGAAGTCTGCCTAAATTTAAAAAAAAAAAATATATATATAGAATGTTTTGGTCTTTTTTTTAAAATCCAAGGTGAACAGTACATCATTCTGCATTTGAAGAAATCTTTCTATGCAAAATCCATTCCTTTTGAGTCCACAAACATATTGACATCATTCAACAGGTATATTGTGGTCCCGTAAGTTACATACATTGAGAAGTTCATGTGCTGAATTGTTGATTCTGGATATTGCAACCGATTGATTATGGAAATTTTTGGCTGCTTTTTCTCAAGAAAACAAAATAGCCTTCATTTAGAAATATGTCAAACCAGACAGTCATTGCAAGATAAAATAAAAAATAACAGCATTCAAAAGAATGTTTTACATCTTTATAAATAAACAACCACATAGCTAATGTAATTAGCAGTATTTATTTTTAAAATGTCTATATTTCTTATATTTATCAGTAAATATTTAATTATTAGCATATATAAGTGAAGATCCTTGCTGATCAGGAGGAAAGCAAACTGCTGGAAGTCTACCAATTTTCAGAAAAGAGAGGGTTAAATTTGAACTTTGGCTCTATTTTATCAGTTATCACATGCTTTGTATGAGGGTACATGAGAACTTGTACCCTCAAGTTTTCCCAAACCACAGATCACCTGAATGATACAAACAGGGCTTTAAGTCAGTGGAAGTGATTACTGCTGCTTTCCATCTCCGCCTTTGAAAACTTTTCTGGATAAATCCTTTTTCAAAGATTTAGAGCTTCATCACACATTCTTTTTCTTTTCAAGCAAGCCAAGTTTGATGAAATCATCACAGCAGAGTGCAAAATGTGGCTTACACACCAGAAGTTTGTATTCTTAACCCTGTTCCCTCTTCTTATGTGAAATTTATTTTAAATCTATACTTTCTCTCTATGGAAACATGAGGACCCTTGAGGTCTTTAATTTGTTATTTTTTTAATTGCCATTAATGAGAGGAATAACTTTTCAGCGATGTCATGGTGTACAAAGGAGGGAGATTCTCAAGGGTTTTTTTTTTTTTCTTTCCTCAGAACTAACAAAATACCTGAGGTGATGCAAATACAGGTATAAAAATGCAGGTCAGGAAATCAGTGAGGATAAACTGACAGCTAACATTTCCTTGAGTAGCACAGGCCTCATTTTTACAAGGAAATGTAGTTCCCAGAATATGCTCAATATGAACAGAAATAGGGTCCAAAGTTATATATCCAGTCTAAATTGCAAAGAAAGACACATTTTATAATATTTTGCCACCTACTTCAAAAAAACTAAAAGAGACCATACTGTCTTTTCTTGAAAATTTGCTGGTTACATGTTGCACATGAGGATAAATCTTGCTATGAATGTACACCTGTCCTTAAAATTCGGGGTCTCTAAATATATACTAAATATGCAGAATAATATACTGATCTACAAAGACATCTTGGCCACATTTAGTTTTTTTTATTTTAGTTGGATTTAGTTCAGTTACTTGGTAGAGAAAAATTACCTACCTGCATACTGAAAAGTGATTTTTATTGAACCAGCTATTACCAATGTGTTTTGAAAACACATTTTTAAGAGTATATAATGTGTGAAGATCATAGAATTACAGTAGTTGTGAATTAGATACTGTTTTGCTATTTCATTACTGACTTCAATATTTTACAAACAGAATGTATTTGGCTCTGCACATTTTATCTATATTTGATTCAATCTATAAATGTCTAAGGAGAATGTGGCTAACTGAAAAAAAAACTGAAACCACCTTCCCTTGCTTTGATCTGTGCTGTCCCGTTCTGCACAAACTTAAGATTCCTATGATTGTTCTAGATATAAATATAGATACATATATTTATTTATTTATTTATTTCTATATATATATGCCTTCAAGGATTCACCTTAGCAGCAGGGGAAATTTTGAAAAAAAAGGACAGGGCAAATCCTTATTGTTTACTTCTTGCTGTGGTACTTCTACTAAGATTCAACAAAATCCACATTAGTCTACAAAATATGCAGAGAGCAGTAAGTAATTCTGATTTTACTGACTCAGAAGGAAATATCTCTCAGAGTGAAGGGAATCTTTTCTTTTTTTTCCCAATTTCCTAGGTTTTTGTACATCTAACCTAGGAGATTCTAGCCTTGTACCAGGGGAACTGGCATCACATTCTCAAAAACTGAAATTACTGCCTGTGTGTTGAGGCTTACACACCTCCTACATTTTAGTGTATAAACAAAGAAAATATAGTGGATGTTTTGTTGCTTTTGCAAGGTTATGTCAGTGGTTGTTTTGACTTGGCTGAAATTTAATTGCTTTAAAAATTCTTATTTCAAGTCTCATTAATGTAGAAGCTTTAAAGGTCCAGCAGTTCATTTAAAAATGGGTATTTCTTTAAAACAGAGATTAATTTACTGGATTATTTTTTGAAAAACTGATTTAAATTTATGATGGCTTTTGAGGACCTAAAGAATGCAGTGAAACATCTCAGTATGCTTGCAGAGAAGAAAGCTTTCATAAGATAAGCCACCAGAAGCATAGATGGGAAAAGGGAAGATGCTCATTTGAGGCCTAAATGGAGGTGAAGGTTTGGAATCTGAACATTGGACAAAATTCCCCTGTGAGGACTTGTGATAACTGTAGATGGCAACAACTGGAGAATACCAGGAGTGGCAAGTCAGTTGTGAGTGATCTAGCTGAACAAAAATTCCCACCCTGGCAAACTGAAAGAGGAAGAAATTCCTTATACACATGCCAGCCCAGGTTGTCGGAATGGCATCTTGTAAATAAATTGTTTATTATATTTGTATTTATTCATTTTGTAAATAAATACCTGTGGATTATGAATAGTTGACTGCCAGGTAATCTTCATAAAACTTAGTTAGAAATTTATTTCCTCAACTCCAAATGGTCTTACTGAATTGGAAGTATAGAGACATCCAAAAGGAAAGGTCAGAGGTTCTTTGTTGCAATCCTTTCTGCTTCTACTGGCTTTCAAACCAAGTTAAACTTAAGGCATAAATTGTCCATCTGAACAACACCAGTTGTTAATTTTGATGCTTGAGAACTCCAAGTGTAGAATTTTGAGTTTTTTATGTTAGTCTTACCAATCCCATTAGAGAAATGGAGGGAAGTAGAAACATTTGCCACTTCTCTCTTTCCCCTTAAGTTTCTTTGGGTTTTTTTCCACAAAACATCCTTCAATACGAGGTCTGCTGTGGATTATAGGATGCAAGAGACCTAATCACCCATTTTTTGGGGGAGTACAGAACTGATTTGTTTCAAATGCGCAGAAGTCTTATAAGCTATATGATTTTTCCTCAGTCTCATAATATTTACTGATCATCAGAGTTTAGAGCAGGTAAAAGATTAAAGTGTTGATTACTAGTCAGCACTACATGTTCCAGGTAGACCTTTTACCTCAAGACCCAGGTTCTCCTGTTGACTGCTTCTCTTTTGAAAAGCAAATTGGCACAGTATTCAACTGATTTGTCTGTAAATGTTTCTGCTCAACTATAAATAAAATTGTGTACTTATCTGCAAAGAATTAACAATAACAAAGTTCATGTCATGACACTGAGGTGCTTTTTTATGTTTGCTCACAAATGCTAATAAATTTCTCCCACCTGTGCCATTCTGCTAAGAGATAATGTTGTGGAATCATGGTCCACATAAAACATAAAAAGGAATTTTCCATGGGTCACTGTGCCCACTGTTTCAAAGCATCACATGTTACACTCAGTGCATCTGCAGGTGTAGTTCAGTGTAAGAGTCTGTTATATTATACACTGCTTTCACAGCTTTATCATGTTTTTACGCTCTAAAGGATGCATTCATTGTTGAGGGTTTTTTTGAACTTTTTTTTCCTTATCATTACTGTTCAGATGCTTTTTGTAAATGTTGAAGAAAACATGCCATATGAAATAATAAACAGTGTCTTACCTCTCACTTTCATTTCTCTGCTACGAAAAATAATTTTGCATCGTGATTTGCTAGAAAGGATCTGTTTTAGCAAATTTCTCATTTTTAACATTAATCATATGCTCATAGAATTTGTTTAAAGATTTCCTCTCTTTTCTTCTGTCAATATTTTCATTATGTAGAGAAGTAATAGCAAATGAGTACTTTTCACTTACACTGTAACTGATTATTATTTTATTATGTGCCAAGTACTGAGTAAATAAATTTGTTTTTTTTCTTATCTCTGACTCAAAGTTCCTGCATACTCAATCACTTCTTTGAATCTAATAAAAATTGCTAAGCAATCTGTCATATCAAAATCACTTCATTTGTGACCCCCAGATTAAAGGAACTCAGAATTACCAGGATAAATATGCATTAGAGATGACAGATTAATTCAGAATATAGGTAGTTCAGAATAGTTTATCTTCAGCTGAAATCAGCTTCCTCTCTGATAGGAAGAAAGATCAATATTCACAAAAGGACTGAAATTACCACACATAGGTACTTTATGGATGGTCAGCTTGCTTACATATAATATAAAGATTTTGATACAGTCTACATCAAACTTTCAAGCTGCATCTTCCAGATGAGTTAATTTATTAATATTTTGGAAATTAGGCTTTTTTTTAAGATTCATTCCTGATGAGATATCTCTAGTGCTACCTTTGGGGTGGATTTGGTCATCTTGATGTTTTGACTATTTGTAAAGAATATTTCCTTAGAAGTTCAAAGGTTCGTACTTACTGCACACACCCCTAAATGATAAATATAAAAAAATTAATAGAACATCATGGTCATCATTTACTGTGTTTACATGCAGTTACAAAGTCAAAAATTCTAATCAAAAGGAAATCACAGGTTTGAATGCCTTATTAATATTGTTCTATTTTATCTGATGATAACTATAGCTGTAGTGGAACAGAAGACCATTTAACAGTGCAATTTTCATTTTCAATTCATTTGGAAAACAATTTATAGAATGGTGGTGGTGCAGTGAAAGTGCTTTTCAATGTTTTAAAGAAAACTTGAATTGTAGTGTAGTATACAGCTGACTTCTGTATTATGGGACAGTACTAAACGATAACATTAAATGGATAGTGAAAATTCCATTCAAGATGTCTAATAAACATGATGAATGCATTCAGTATGAAGCCAAAAACACCTATCTATCTTCTTTATATCTGTTTTTCTTGTCAAATTTGGATTATAGTCCCACAGACCGAAATCTACTCCTTTTGTTTGAATGACTTTTGGAGGCTAAGCTAAATACAGCTGTAACTCACACAAAAACACCAAACAGGGGCTTGAAGGTCAGCATTTAGTCAATAAAAGCAGACCAAGAATTTTCATAGACTCTCAGAAAATCCAAAACCTCAAAGCAAGCCTTCTCATCTAGACTGAAGTTATTATTAACTGTGTCTGAGTCTGGATAAGTAGGACAACAATTAGTTTTACTCATGATGTGTTTTATATTCTATATCACAAATCAACATACTCTTAGGCTATGTAAAAATAACTTAATTGTAACCTCACTCTAAGTTATTTTTATAGTAATCCAGGCTGACACCAAGATAAAGTCTAGATTGAATAAAACAATTCATTTTTTAGTGGTATCTTTCCCTCCACAGTGCCTTTCCTTCTTTTCCCCCTAAACTCATGCAAATATATTTTGGAATGTCCCATGGAATGAGACACAACTCAGCTCAGATCAGGGTAAGAAGTGAATTGCAGAATTGCAGAACATCTCTGAAAACATCTCAGTACAGTGATTCCATCTAAAAGGATAGACAGGTGTGATAGTATAGATTTACAGTTTTTAATCTCAACTTAACATGTAAGCAGATTCCATAGCTGCTTGAAATTGATTGCAGAAATATGGTTAAGATAAAAAGGTATGTAATATCCTGGATAAGTCCTTTAATTGATTAAACTAATTCTTCTGAAATGTAAATTTTCTTATTCATTGGACAACCACCTATAAATTCACATTTGAATCTTTTGGTTTCTTGCTGAGAAAAAAAAAATCTGGGAGTAAAAATTTTAAAAAAAATTAACACCAAAGATACATAAGCTAAAAATTCTGGGTTTTAATCTTAAACATTGAATAAAATATCATAAACTCTTACTGTGATAATTATGCACTTCAGTAGCATTTTCCTGTTGTTTTTCCTAAGATAATTTGTTAATGAGAAAATTCTTTAACATTACAGTTTAGCCTGTTGCAGTCTCAACAGGCTAAACTAAAGATGCCTGTGATTCTCAAAAACCTTTAACAATGAGAATAATGAAAAAAAAAAGTAACATTATGCTTTTCTGTATGGTGAGAAAAAATCACATTCATCCCTCATTTATAGATTGCAATGTCAAAGAAAAATTATTCCGTGTACTATACTCAGAGAATTTTCTAATTATTGTTAACACTGCTATTCTTTACAGAACAGTTTTATCCAGTGATTCTCAAAATATTTAACATATATATATGCAATTGATATTGAAAAGTAGTTATTGATAGGTTAGCATACAGATATTATTTATCAGTAGGCAACTATGGAATACTAAAAACCTTGAGAAGTTAATCACCTGGGTTTTTATCTTATAGGCAAGTCTAGAGCATGGATAAGAAATATCCATGTTATAACTATCCATATTTCATTCATGGTGTCTTGAAGCCAAGGAGCATAAAGTGCAGTTGATTTAATGCCTGCACTTTTATCTGTCATTGAGATAACCAAAGACCAATAGAAATTGCTTACTCCAAATACCTCCTAAACAGAGGTAGCCTTTGCAGACAGGAAGATTTCCAAATGCAGATCAAACAAAGTAGTTGCTGATAGAAAAACATATGAATGGATGCAAAAGGCCATAAAGAGATCATCTGAGTGATAGGAAAAGCTTTATTTAACCGCAGACTAATTGAGGTCAAAATAAACCAAAACGGCATAAAAAGAGAGATTCTTCGACTCAAGACAACCAAACGTTTGAACAGAACCAACATATATCCCAAAGGTCCTTTTATAATGTCCAAATAATGCTTTAGAGTGGTGAAAAACATATAGATGATTTTCCTCTTATATAGCTTTTTTTTGGTTTAGTTAGGTATTTTTGGATGCTGTTGTTTATTTTGTATATTTTTCTTTAAAAAAGACCCAAATCAACCAAAAAAAAAAACCTATGAAAAAACCCCAAAACCCCATTTTTTTAACATTCTGGATTTTGTTTTGTTTTGTTGTTTTTTTTTTTTAATAGGAGGAAAATGGAAAGACAGCAGCGTAACTGAGAATTGGGGCAGCTGACTGATGATACCCCATTCATGTGGATATCAAGTAGGAAATGGAAAATAACCTCCTGGGAAGGATGTTAAATATAACAATAGATTAAGCTGCCAGCAAGGGAAGGTGTTGTGAGGGCTGTGTCTTAAACATTTTCAGACTTGCACTGAACTAGTCAGGATTTTAATTCAGTTCACAGTAAAAGATTTCTATCTGAAGGACACAATGGATCTGGTTTGAAATTGGTCTAAGCCTGTTTCTTATGTTGTTGCTGAAGTTACTGGCCACAGGTTTTTAATCAGTGACCTTAACATGAAACAAATTTGTGTCCTATATTTTTTCAGAAGTTTCTGCCTGTACTTCATTACTTTTTTTTAAAATACGAACAAGACATACGGATTTTGTCATAAAGGGGGAAAAAATATGCATCACTGTACGGAAATTTAAATTTCATATTGTGCATATATCAACAGAACTAACGTTGGAAATAGAAAAAAATGCAGTCTGTACTCACAGAACTGAAAGAATCAATGCTAAACATCTCAGATGAAATCTTCATTGTAGTGAGAAAAGTGATGACTAACTACTTCATGCTCACCTGTCCAGAAACTGCATTTTCACAAACAAATGTTTCGTAATTTTTAGGGAATTCTGGTGCATTATCATTAACATCAAGAACTTGGACATACACATTTGCTTCTGAAATTTTTTCAGGATTTCCTAATGGTTGAAAAAAAGACAGAAATAAGAGAAAGTTATAAATAATCTTCTACATATTTTAAAGTAACATAAAGATTAGAAAATTTTACCTATATTCTGCAGGGAAGAAAATAATTCAAAAGACCTATGGACATATTTTTACACTATTATAAACTATACAGCACCATTATAATAGTATGTCTTGAAATAAGATATTGAATGTAAAATTTTGGTTTTGTTCATGCTTTTCTTTACCCAATCACAAACTGATTTAAATGTAAAAAAAAAAAAAACCTGATCAGGAAAAATTAAATAATGGTTTTTTGATGAAGAAAAATTTACTGTACAAGCCATATCTAAGGTTATGTGGTAGGAAAGTGTCCACTCTTCTAAGGGTATCTGGTGAAGGACCTTTTCCAGTGAAACAGGAGTTAATAAGACAAAGAGGAAGCTATGAGCAACATACTGGATCAAAAACCTGAGGGACAAGTGATAAAGAGAGGGGATGATGAGGACCCCACCTGGTCAGATGTACTAATTGATGTGGGCACCTGAAGTCTGAGAATTTTTTTTCCATCAGATCAGTGGCCTTGACAATTGATAAACCAATGGAGAAAAAGGGGAAAACAGGCACAAAACCAAGAGACAGACCTGACAAAATAAACACAGAGACTATGACAAGGGACAGACCTAATGATAATTGATGGGTTACCCAGAAAACGCAGGAAAACAATTCCAGCTAGATCAGAAACTGGCAAGACTTAAAATGAGAGGTACATCAGATCTGGAGTAATGGGGACCCAGTGGAGATGTATGGACCCATGGGAAACATGCAGAGAGGAACAAAGAGAGTTCAGCTAGAAAAGGGTATAGAAGGGGCTGGTTGTGTGCAAAACAACAGGGCCAGCCAGTGCATTTGTCTGGCTGAGCCTTGCACCTGATCACCAGTCTGTTCTATCAACTTACATCTTAATAAATGTTTTCTTAGCCATGTTTCTGCATAATCTCACTTCTTCTCACTACATATGTATGTGTGAGGACTGAGTGGCAACTACTGGTGTGACCTGCATATATGTGAATGAAAATTGATTCCAGATACTGGAGTGGGATGGGGGTCTGTGATGCCAGCTACTGACTCAGGAGCACAGGGGACAATTGTCTGTGTCCTCCTCAGACTTGGCGTGCATGGGGTTTGTGTATGTTTTTACTGACAAACTTTAAACTGGACTCAACAATGGTTGGGGATCCTTGGGTCCAGGAGAAGTGCTTGGAAGGTCCCCACTTAGGGAGGACTTGCAAATGTGGGGTACATGACAGATTAGTATATGAGTTCTGTGGGTTTCAACAAGCATCAAGGGTGTACTGGCTGGTGAGTTGGAGGCCTGTGAGTTAGATAAGAGAGCTTGGGATACAGGAAGGGATTTTGGGCAAACAGAATTATGTACTGAAGGGATCCACGAGTGTGTGTGTGTGCTTGTGAACTTGGAGAGCGCTGTGCATGTCTGTATATGTCTGCATTAGTGATCTTCTGCCTTCCCAGAAGAAGAGGGGAGTGGGCTGCCTGTGCTTGTATACAGGGGGAGTCCTGTATGCAGGTGCTGCTGAAGGCAAAGCCTTGTCTGTGTCAATCCCAGTGACTGACTGCTATGGCTGAGCCTGCAAACAGGTCAGCAGCATTCCTGACCTAGGTCTGCTGGTCGACAGCAGCTAAACACGAGCCAACTTGTGCCCAGCTGGACAAGGACTGGCTGAGGGAGCTGGGGTTTTTTAGCCTGGAGAAGAGGAGGCTCAGGGGAGACCTTATCACTCTCTGCAACTGCCCAAAAGGAGGTTGCAGGAAGCTGGGGGTTGGTCTGTTTTCCCAAGTAAGAAGTGATGAGTGCCTCAAAATGCACCAGTGGAAGCTTAAATTGGATATAAGGAAAATGTTCTTATTTGAAAAGGTTCTCTAGCATTGGAACAGAATGCCCTGGGAAGTGGTTGAATCACCATCCTTGAGGGTATCTATAGTCCCAGACACAGATTGGGCAGCAGGCACATGGTTTAGTGGTGGACTTAGCAGTGTACGTTCATGGTTGGAGTCAATGATCTTATCGGTTCCTTCCAAACCAAACTACTCCTTAATTCTTTGATTCTACATTGGATCGCTCTTGGAAGTCCTTTACCTATCAGCACATTGAATTCTGACTTACACAACATAGCTTTAAGCAATATCTGCTTCTCCACAGTGAAATTTATTATTCTTGTAGGCAAAATGTTCCTCTGCAATAGCAATGCTCACATTAACTTGGATGTGTTGTTGAGTAATGAAGATGTTTTTCCAGTGATTAAAGTAAGCTTAAAATATTCCAGGAATACTGACCATTTGTCAACCTAAATGTCTGTCAATATATCACTCACCTATATCTGAACCAGGAGTGTGTCGATAATTATAGTTAAAATATGTCTAATGCTCAGTGATAGTGTCACTGCATCTGACCTGTTCAGAAATTCTTGAGACATTGATTTAAATTAGTCAAATGGACCTTTAAGAAAAAAACTAAATGTACTCCTCTCTGCCTCTTTTCAAACTACATCAGTTTGGTTGGTTCTTACATTACTTTTTTAATGTATAATACACTAGGCGTATTATCGCTTGGAGCAAACATTTGTTTTCTTGGATCTTATGGAATCTATGCTGATAGCTTTGAGTCTTTTGCTGAAGGAAATGGCAGCAAAAGCAAGTACCACAGAGATAAATGCATAGATACTCAGCAGTTTCACATTTCTGTTCCTCCTGTGAAGTCATTACAACTGTGCTAATTTACCAAAGCTTGTGATCTGTCAGACTCATTTCAAAAATATTTCTTTGTGGGATTATATTTCTTCTGTGGAATCAAACATCCGTAATAATACAATAGGCAATGAAATAGTGCTCAGCTTCTTTTAGATAAACATAAAAAGTAGCATACATTCCTTTTAGAAATAATATCAAGAGTGTAGTAGTTACTGTAATTCTTTTACTGAAGTCAGAATTGGATGTATAGGGCAGAGATTTGACTACATTGTCTTTCAAAGGGGAGCTTTGTAATCTCTAATAGAAAGCATGGTGGTTTCAGTTGTATAAAAAGTGGCACAGGAAGGACCCAGCTAGTTTTGCCTATTCTTACCTTGCTTGTTTGTAACATTCATGGGTACTATATTGGCTTTAAAGCCTACCCTTTTCTTGCACAAAACATTTAGATAGCACATTGTTGGAATCACATCTGTATTCTTTCAAGAAAAGGTTTTGGGGTTTTTTTTTTGTTTGGTTTTTTTGGGGGTTTTTTTTGGTTTTTTTTTTTGTTTTTTTTCAGGGAGGGTGGGCAGGAGGGATTTTGTAATAGCCTTGTTTGTAATTCTTTAATGTATTTGGGTTGTAGTGTCATAGCTGCCTTAATGGGATTTTTTTTTTCCTTAGTATAGGCTTAAGTGACAAGGAAGAGCATTTTTCTCATTTCTGTATGTATGGAAGTTTTCAACAGTATGAAAATTTTTAATTTTTCTGAAATCACTGTTGTTTTGTTTTGGGAAGGAGCAACATATTACAAAGCCACTCTTGAAATAAGTGCCTGGGGAATATTTAATGACAGTTTTGGTGAAGCAGAGTTACTGCATTGGTTGCATTTTGAAGAGAAGGTAGGCAACATACATTCAGCTAGTGTACCCATATCCTACATTATCTAAATATCTCCCAAATAGCAGAATTTTTTTTTTGGTCACAATTTCTATGAGAGAGATCAGGACTTGAAAAACAAGGACTAAGAGAAGAGGATGTCAAGTACAACAGGCTGGATCAGTGTGAAAATTAGGATGACACTTAAATTTCTAGGGACCTATATTAGTAACTTGAAAAGAAAAGCAATGACCATCTCTAGACACAAAACAGAACTCAGTATTTGCAGGGGATTAAAGAAAGCTTACATTGACATCATCCAGTAAACATAAACTTGCAATGATAACAATAATATTAGCACTACTACTAACAATAAATGTTATATTCATAATTTATATTTTATGGCATGACTATCATTGATGCTAAGGCAAATTTCTTTACTTCCTAAAAGAAATTAACATAAATAATTTTTTAAGAAAGGACTACTCCAAAAATTTAAAAGTTTATCAACAAAAATATATATGAGACAAAGGCAGGGTGACATTTAATTTTAAATTTATCCATATTGAAATTATCACTGAACTTCAGTCCTGTATCCAGGTCTGGAGACCCCCATGAAAGGACACCTGCAAGACTCAGTGGTAAAATGACTCCTGTCTGTTGTGAGTTAATTTTGTTGGGACTGACAGTATTAAGTAAAACTGATCACAGAATCGTAGATAACTGAGGTTAGAAAAGACTTCTCAGTTAATAGAATCAAAATGTCAACCTAACTCTGCCAGGTCCACCACTAAACCATGACCCCAGGTATCACATCCACAGGTTTTTTGAACACTTCCAAGGAAGGTGACTCATTTACTTCCCTGGGAAACTTATTCTAATGCTAGATAACCCTTTTACAGGAAAAAAAAATCCCTAGAATCTAATTAAACTTCCCATGGTGTAACTTCAGGCCCTTTCCTCTCATCTTCTTGTTACATGGCAGAGAAGACTGACCCCCACTTCCCTGCAAATTTCTTTCAGGTACTTGTACAGAAAGTTCCCTCCCAGCCTCCTTTTCTCCAGTCCAAACAGCCCCAACTCCCTGAGCTGCTCCTCACAGGACTTGTGTTCCAAAGCCTTCACTCTCTCTGCTGTCCTCCCCTGGATACGCTCCAGGACCCTCTGGCCACTCTGCCCCAAGCCTGTGGTGCTATGCAGGGTTGTTGTGACCCAAGTGCAGGACCTGGAACTTGGCCTTGTTGGATTTCATACAATTGGCCTTGGCCCATCAATCCAGCCCACCCACATCTCTCTGCAGAGCTTTTATACCCTTCAACAGAATAACCTCCCACAGCCCAGCTTGGTGCCATAGGTAAACTGACTGAGTGCACTCAATGCAATCATCCAGATCATTGATAAAACCTATTGAACAGAACTGACCCCAGTACTGAGCTTAGGGAAAACCAGTACTGACTGTCAATTGGAGAGTAATCATTTCAGGACTTGCTCTCAGGCAGGATTAGAACACCATTGTTTGTGCTTCAGCTTTGTACTTGGACAAAGTTTCTTACAACCAAGTAAAAATTTATGAAAGGAAACTTGGTCTTTCTTGAGCTTTAGGCATAAAGTGGAGAATCAACAGCTTGCAAGTTCTCCCTGCTCACATTTAAGTTCCAACAAATTAGGCCTACTTCTGAATACTTTTAAAACATGATCCTTCAATGGCACAAGGATAGGATGATCCATATCAGAGGTCCAAAATAACAGAGTCAAGCCTCTCTCACTAATCTCTGATCCCTGCAATCATTGCAATGGACTCAAAATTCTGTGTAGTGTATGAATATCAGGGGATATCAACAGGATCCTGGGGCCCGTTGTAACACAGTTTCAATACTTGACTAAGGTACAATGAACATCTTATTTGGATGAACTCTAATGGCATTTTGATTGTGCTTCAGTGGAGCCACAATGTCATCCACCACATGTCTCATGCACACGGTACATATTATGAATATATTTCAAGGAATAATATACTGCTAGTTCCTGATAAAAATCCTTTCAGGTGTGCCCAGACCAAAGTGACCTAACTTCGGATCTCTTGAACATATCATTATAGACAGTGACCTTATCATCATTGAAGAAATAAAGAATAAGTATTTGAACATAATGGGGTCTCCGTTTCTCTATAATAACTTTCATTACCGTGAAAGTCTCACTTTCTTTTGCTACAGGAGACAGGTATTCATTTGTAACATTTGGTTCTCTCCTGTTTTATTGTTTAACTAAACAAAAAAGTCTAGGCCAAAGTTGTCCTGCTGTTTCCATAGAGCTGTTCACGACACGCCAGAGATCAAATTTGCTAACACTTGTCATCTACCCAACAACATGAGAAGAGAATTCGTGCTTAAAATCTCACAGAGAAGCTGAAAAGGAAGATAGTACCATCAATTCCTAAATATAAGTTAAAGACTTCAGTGCAAATTGATGCTGACTATTCTATAGTAGACTTCCAGCAGTCATGTTCTACAGGGAAGTCCCCTTTTGGGCAACATTGAAGTTTAATAATATATTTTTAAAGTGGTCATAGCAATAAATGACATTTAACTGAGATTCAGGAGTAAAGAACAGGTGCTAAGATTATTTGGCAAAATAGGTCTGATTTATTGATTCTACTCTAGTTTCATATTGTTTTTCTCCTTCCTGAGGATGAATGGGATTAGTTTTTAAACAATATCCCAGTAATCTTGTTAAATTGCCTTATAAATGAGGAGCTATTAAATTTCTAGTGCTGTCCCAGATTCAGGGGAACGAGATCACCAAAAACACAAACAGAGGCAATTTGCATTTGACTTTCAAACAAAATTGACAGGTGAAATCTATATAAAGGGTGCTTCAAGGCTCTAATTGTCCCCAAATAGACATCTAGATGATTTAGGCCTTAACATTCACAATTAATTTGAGCCACAGGTTTCTGACTGGTGTTAAATTAGACCCTGGCTAATTTCACACTAGTCAAAAATCTGGTGTGAAATTAACCAGGGTCTAATTTAACATAAGATCTTGCACTGCAGGAGTAATTCTTATGCTTCAGTGTAACTTGAAAGCGTTACACTCTCGATCCTATTACAATTTCTTTTTTCATAAGGTCATCTTTTATGAAAAAGCACAGGACCTTGGAGCTCAAATACATTCCACTTCTATTTAACTAATCATTTTAATAATGCTCCTTAGTGTAGCAAGCAACAGTAATATAATCAGAAAGAAGAATGCATTCTCCACTTAAAAGAAGGCACATACAGAGGATAATTACAGCTCACAGTGTAAAACCCCAGCATTCCTTACATTTCTTACTCACTTGTTTCTGTGGCTGTAACAGTTATGTTGTGCCAAGAAGCTATCTCTCGGTCCAGAGGTTCAGTGGTGATGATTGCTCCATTGTGTTCATTGATGCTGAACAGTCTCTTTAAATGACTGCTGTGGACAATAGAGTACCTGCACCAAGAAAAGAAAAGACTTTCTGTAGTACTGAAAAGTTCCATCAGAGGCGAGGACATAGAAAGCTATTGTCAGCTGAGAAAACAGAGCTGTGCATATATGCATAAAAATGTGTGATGCAACAACTCGGAAATCATGAAAAATGTACATGTATAAACATTTAAAATTCACTGCCACCAAGATCAAAGCTCTTCTTTTTATAAAACTAAATATGTCTCAGATCTATATTAATATGAACTGAATCCAAAATGCATTATTCATTCTTACTTCTAAGTCAGTCTCACAGCAGGTGAATGACTTCATTGAAAAGAAACAGCAAAATTGCCACTTGTGAAATGAATAACACCAACATCTAAGTGGAGGTATTATGGCAAATCTATTTTATCATTGCTGACATGCTCTGATGCCAAGGGATTGGGCATTATAAAGACAGACAACTATCTGTAATGAGGTGACACTAAGGCAGAGTACAAAATCCTACTGCAGGAGATGATTGCAGGAAAGAGTGCTCCCGAGTCTTTGCTGAAAAGGCTTCAGATGCTGTGGGTATGTACATGTGCACATACATATACACAGGCCACTCTAGCTGTTAAGTCTAACCACTTGTTGCAGGACAAAGATGAACTGAAATATCAACCAAAGATATTGCAATTGAAATAGAAACCAAAGATAATGCAAAATATATTTACTGCTGGTTTTAATGGTCTACAAAGCAAAAGACCATATGGTGCAGTTGCTAATAAAGTCTATTTCATGGAAATAAAACCTGTTTGAATAATTGAAAGATTATTTTCACTCTTATTTGGAATGCCCACATGCAACTTATTATATTGTACCTTTAATTCTGCTTGACATAGCCTTTCTGTTTCCTGTTGTCACTTAGGACTCCAGCTCAGACAATGTGTCAGTAGTTAAATGACTCTCTAGTCTATTATTTATAGCTACATTTTGTCTCTTTTAAAAATCAGTAAGAAGATAAATAGAAGAACCAGAACAATACTGTATGTGAAAGCTCTTATAATTTGAACCCAAGTTTGAATACTTATAAACTTCTATTTAAGGCATTTCTAATTTTTCTGACATAGTCATTTTGTTTGGGCATTTTTTGTTAATCTGATTCTTGATAAAATTTTTTCAGAAAAACTATATTAGGTATCTGTTATTTTTATTTTTTTATGACTAACATAGAGAGGTTTTGTTGCACATCTTTTTTGTTTGTTTGAAATCTGGAGTCCACAAAGCAACACAATTAGTTTTCTATATTATAAGTAACTGCTGTCATTTATGAAAGGAATGATTTCAAAATTAGATTCATTTTCATGGCACTTAGTCCAAAAAACATATTTTTATATTAGAAGTGATATACTCTATTCTAAAGGAACTCATTGATGCAATATCTGTATCACTGTTTTGGGACTATGTCAACTTATTCAATTTGAAGCCAGCTCCTCCAAAACATTTCTGACTAAGTTATAGATATGTGTTAATGTTTAATTGATCCACAGGAGATGCTGAAGTCATCTAATCAAACCACTAAATGAACCCTTTTAGAGGAGGGAACAAAAAAAAAAATCAATGTAATTTTTTTTTCTTATTTAATTTAACCTATTACTAGTCTAATAAATAACAGTAAATTAATGGAAAATTGTAACAAATCACCACCTACAGCTCTGAAGCCATAGTGTAATATTTATGTATTTCTCCTACTAGAAATCTACACACCATAAATTATTTTGTGTCTCAACCACTTGTCATTGTATCCTGCTTTGTCTAAATTGCATAGTACACAGTGATGTCAGGCAATTCAAGAAGTTATTTGTCATGGTTTGAGCCTGGCACAATGCCAGTGCCCCCCATGAGAATACCTTTTCTCTCGTATTGTCTGTGAGATGTGATCAGAGACAGAGCAGAGCAGGCTCCAACTTAAAGATGTGAAGAAAAAAACTTTATTAACCTAAAACTACAAAAAAAAAAAAAAGACACACAGAACACAAGATGAAAACCTTCCAAATTTTCTCCTCCTCCCCACCAAATTTCCAATTTAGTTACTACCCATCAGATAATCAATTTTCAAGTCCTTGAGGAGAGTGGAGTCCCTCTTGCACCACAGGAAACAGTCGAAACTTCTCGTGTTTCCGTGTCACGTGTGGCACCGCCCGAAGAACATTTGCCATCGTGACCTCTTCCTTTCATGTCCAGTGCTCTCACCACTGCACATGGACCAGAGCTGCTTCTAGGGTTTTTCCTTTTAAGGGTGCTTTGTCCAGTTCCAGAAAGCACAGTCTCTCTCCCTTTGGGACACCTGTCCCCCCCATATTTCACCCCCTGGGGCCGAGGGGCTTGCTGAACAGAGATCATCTTCCTCTTCCTCTTCTCTGAAGACGGAGGGCATCCACCCTCCTCACCCGTCGTCTCTGTTCAGGCACTCCTTCACATCACTGTACTCTCTTGGCTCTGAGCCATTGCCTCCCCCTAGATGCAGTCTCTGTCACAGGAACACAAGCGGTTCTGCCCATGGCTATACAAGAAAAGTCCAGCCAAAGGCCACTCCATCATCTCCTCCCACCTAGGATTCTTCTCAGCTTCTCTCAAACATTTTTTCACTTACACCAACTTGCACTTGCCCATTTCTTGTTATCCCAAACTCTATCTTTCATTCAACTCTAGGAGGGTCAGCATTTGCAAGGTTCCCATCATCCACAAGAAGGGTTAAAAGTCCCAGGCTCTTCCTGTCCAGAACTCCCACGTCTGGCTGCCCTGCCGGGCACTCCCCCCTTTCTCCTTCACACCCGCTGGATTATCACAGGCACAGGTTCTCTCTCTCTCTCTCTGGGATGTGTGGGGCGGGGGGGTGGCTGCCCGAAGCCTCAGTGCTCCTCCACCCTTCGATCTCGCAGGGGCCTCCTCCCTTCTGTCCCAGGCCTGGCCTACCTCCTCTGGCCGCATGGCTCCCCTCCCCCGCCCAGCTCGGAGCCAGGCAGGGGAGGCCTGTGCTCTCTTCCAGGACCGGAACCCAAGAGAGTTCCCCTGGGAGTTCACAGCTTTTAACCCCCTGTGTTCTCAGAGGCGTATCCATGCCCTCAGTGGACAAACCAGGTGCCAATATTACAATCTGAACACCTATTGGTCTGACCACACCATCCCAAAAAACTCATTTCCTCTCAAACCACGACATTATTTTAATTATAAATCCCATGTTAAAGATTAATTACCTGTTTTCTCCCTTAAGAGACACCAAAATCATTTATAGTATAATAAGAAGAATCTGCTGTTGTTGGGTTGGGTTGAGTGGCTAGGTGTCAGCTGGCTTGTGTTGAGAAATTGTTTTGGGTATTTTGCATCACTTTTTTTTCTTGGGGATTTGTTGCAGATTTGGGGTTTTCCCATCTCTTATTTTCTTTGATAATATTAGTATTAGTATTAGTATTGGTATTATTTTGATACATCAATAAAAATAATAATAAACAACTGTCTTTATTTGAACCCATGAGTTCTCACAACTTTGCACTTTCAATTCTCTTTTGCCTCCCAGCGGCTGTGGGAGTGATCAAGTGCCTGTGTGGTCCTTACCCACCGATGTGGGTTAAACCAAGACATCTGCAGTAACCTTGGCTATCAGAGTAAAAGCACGATTAACTGCAGCTATGAGCTATGGTAAGGAACAGAAATACCCTTTGGAAATACCAACTACAATTGCATTTGAGGCCTGTTTACATTTTAAGACAGGTACCTGACTGGACTTTCATCATCATCTGGATCTCTGGCAGTTACGACCCCAACCAGTGCGCCACGCATAGCTCCTTCAACAATCTCCATCACATAGTTCTCCAAGGTGAAAACTGGAGGTTCATCAGCATCTTCCACATTGATTTTGACAATGGTTGTGTCTTCAAATGGTCCTTCTTTCAAAAAACGCTCATCAATGTATCTGTTTACAGCTTTTACTTGAATACTGTATCTCCTTTTGCTCTCATAATCCACTCTCTGTTAAGAAAGAAAGTGAGATTTGGAATATTTCTTTCTTCATGTTTCAATTAAATATAGTTCAATAAATGGTGTGAGATTAAAGACAAAGTAGTGCTTTACTTCTTTTAAGATTGTTTAAAAAACATTTAGTACTAAAAGGTAATTCTAAGGTTTCCTTTTTAAGTTAAAAACACTTTCAAATTCAAATGTGCTTGTTTGCTTTCACATTTCATGCTGGCTTTAATGCTGCAATCAAGCAACACTAAAAAAGAATTCCCATAGAATGTCTCCCCTAATGACATGTAGTTTCATTACGATTTTAGATAGTCTTTATCTTCTGAATTGAATAAATAAATAAATAAGTAAATAAACTACTAAATAAATAGCTTACCAAACTAAAAAAAAAACCACAAAACAAACAAACAAAAAAAGATCAAAACAAACAAAAAAACCTTTCCCACTTAAAGCATTCAATTCCTCAGGGTCCTACATTTCACTAGGCTATTGAACTCTATCTTCATTTCAGATGATCCCTGAGATGACTGAGAAATCTTCCTGAGTGATTCCAAAATAAATTACATAGTATCGAAGAATATGAATTTTCTTAATTCATAAACTGGTCTTTTTTGATTGAGCTTAATATCTTTTTAAAACTATGTCCCAATAAAAACTCCACAAGAGGTGCTGGAAGTGAGGTGAGATTGCTTGAAATTTATTGATAAATATTTTACAGGCAATGCACAGAAGAGATAGAACATTTTCTCACAACAGGATGCACTGTGTGGCACAGTTAGGGATAACATTGAGACTGTCGCTATTGTATTCAGCAGTAATAGGAATGAGTCAAAAATGTCAACAGAAAGAAAGGCATTTTTCTTTTTTATCCCTCATAATATTCCAATCAAATCACAAAGCCTAAAGAAAAAAAAATAAAAGAGAATCAAAAGCAGTAGACCTTTTTTTGTACATCCAGCTTGCTTGAGGATTTTCTTTCAAATATTTAGAGATTTTTTATTTAGCTTCTGAGATCTCACCTTTTTTAGTAAGATAATTCCTTCTTGAGTCTCATTGTTAGTAATGATGTTAAAAACATCTGAGCTATCTTCTTCAATGAAATAGTCCATGGCTGCATTGTCCCCAATGTCTCTGTCCTCTGCAAAGACTTTGCCTACAGTGGTGCCCACGGGAGCCTCTTCAGAGACACTCATGTAGTAGAGTCCTAAAGAAACAAATACTGGCAAAGTTTAGTGATCTGCCATGGTTAATAAGTGCTGTAGCTGGAGGTTCCCAGAGAGCTGGGAAAAGTCACAGCTTCTACTGTAGCAATTGATGTGATCTGGCATTGTATAGATCTTGGGTGCAGGGCAGGACAATCTTTTCCCTTGGGAGCCCTTCCTTCTCAGCCATACTTCGGATGTGTATAAACCAAAGGACTAAAAAAAACAGCTCATGGTTTTAAACTGAAGGAGGGAAGGTTTAGATTAGATATAAGAAAAATGTTTTTTACTCTGAGGGCGATGAAACACTGACACAGGTTACTGTCAGTTACTGCCTAGAGACAAGGTGAATGTTCCATTCCTGAAAAATTCTAGGTCACTTTGAACGCAGCTCTGAGCATCCCTGCCCAAGGAGGGTTGGACTAACTGACATTTAAAGGTCCATTCCAACACAAACTATTCTATGGTTCTGTGACTGAACATGGTGAAGAAACAGCCAAGAACAGCACTTCCCAACAGGACAGTTTTTTCCTGGTAGCCCAGTGAGCAGCTCCCACATCTGCTAGAAACTACCTGGACAGAGAGGTTCACATCATTTGCTAAAAACTCTCTAGCATGTGTCAGAAAAAAATGAAGAGAGAAAAAGAAAAAAGTAGGTGAGTGAAAAGGATGCCAAATATCCTTTTTTCCAGATTTTAGGCTGAGGTAGTGCAAATTATAGGGAAAGCAGTTTAACAATTTGTCTCCAAAGTCTATTAGTAATTGAAACTAGCAGACTTGAGATTTTTGCAATGATAGATTTTCTTTTCTTCTTGGTTTTTGAGCTTTTGTGAGGACTTTTTTTTTTCATGATTTTGCTTTTTTACAGCTGTATGCTAAGGTCAAAGTACAGGCTTGCTCTAAAAAGACCTACCTGCAAACCTAACAGAGCTATAGTGTATCTAAACTTCCCCAAGAATTCCATTACTGTAATTAGTCTCTACTCACTCTGTTGAAATTCAGGTGGATTGTCATTGATGTCGGAGAGATTGATGGTAACAGTGGCTGTTGCAGAAAATGCTCCTGGTTGCCCAACCATATCTTTGGCTTGAATGATGACCAAATACTGATCTTTTGTTTCTCTATCCATTTGGGAAGCCATTCTAATGACCCCTAAAAATAAAAAGTTTAATACAATGGCATATAAGTCTCATTTTTTTTCTTAACATCTGACATGAATATATATTATTATATGCATATAACCTGTATCACTGCATTCAGTTATGAATTTTCATTCTAAACTGTGCATATCACAACTGTTCTTACACTGGGTATTAGTCCTCATGGTAGCAAGTACATTGTGTGCCAAATCCATTCTGTATATTTAGAGTTCTGGGCAGCAGAATACTCCATATATTTCCCCTATCATATAGAAACAGCTCTCTTACTCAGAAATTAGGTTTTTGAAGGGATGTCACATATCTGTCATTTCTCAACATGCAGACAGAAATATCCCATGATGTGCCATAGAAGTGTTGATTCAGAAGTGTTCCTAGATTAATTTATAAAGTGTGATATTCAGAGTCTAACTCTAACAAGATAATTCTCTAATAAAGTTTGGATTTGCTAGAGAGAAAGAATTTCATCTTCCTATGAGAAAGAAAAGTTGATTTTTTTCAGCTCTAGGAACTATGCAGAGATCTAAGAGTGTAGAGTGGTGCCAGTTGATCTTTGTGTTGAAATCAAGAGAGACAATTTTGCTTGCATCCACTTTATGAGTTTATGAATGCACAAATTCACTTGTAGTACCTGTTGTTGGCTCCACAGAGAAATAAGGCTGTCCCTCAACAAGACTGTAAAGCAGACGAGCACTATTCCCATAAGAAGGATCATCAGCATCTGTAGCTGTTACCTGTGTAACCGAAGTACCTCAAGGAAAAATAAAATAGATCATGTTTGTTTTCTTGTATAAATTGTCTCATAATTACAAAACATAAATTCTTTAAAAACCTTTTAGCATACCAGTTATACTAACAAACAGTCCTAAAAATTTACAGGAGCAAATGGCACCTATTAAATTTACCATTAAAAAGGGAAAATATTTCCTCAAATAAGGAAATATCGCATTCAAAATTTCAATTAAAAGACAAATAAACCATATGTGTTTTTTCAGCACTACATTTATACTGCTTAAAATGCTACATATATCATGCCTATTTTCTAATCTGTCAATGGAGTAAAGCAAATTGTTTCTCCTCCTATCTTCAAAGTATTTTACAGAATTTTCCCACTGGAATAAGAAAACACAGTCACTTTATCACCAGTAGGCCCACTGGTGATAAAAAAATTAATTGTTAACAAGCAAAGCAACCAAGAAGTATAACAAGGCTCTGAAAAATTTTTTTTATTCTTGAGTCTTTAATGAGTTTGTCCCAGCACAAAACTTGTGGCAAAACCACAGTGGAATCAAAGAGCAGAGCTTGGTTTCTTCTTTGATGGGAAGCTGTTCATAGCCTAGATCTCATGGCACCTTCTCTAATGACTCTCCTTTAAAAAAAATATCCACAGTAACATCATTTTTTAAGGTAATCATTATTTTTATCTTTTTTTCCTCACCTAGATTCTGCATTAGAAAACAAATATCACTTCTTGTGAGGAACAGCAGGAAATCAAGCTACTTTCTAAAAATTTCTGGCATACATTCACACGGTTGCACCTGATTATCAATACAGCAGTATAGTTAGGCTGGAGGAGAAAAAAAGAAGAAAAGGTGGAGTGCAATGGGTTAGACCAGAAACACCATTTTTTAATGACAAAAGCAAATGTGATATTTGTCCCAAATAAAACAAATATATTCATTGCTGGGTTTTCTAGCAGCTAAATAGTTTTATTTTTAAATAGAAATGAAAAAAGCTTTCTCATATAAGGATAGGTTAAAATAAATAATTTGCTTCTTTGAAAACAAAATAATTTCTTTTGCCTTTTCTCTCAATTTATTGAGCAGCATTTGAAGTGATTCCATAATGCAAGTTATCTTCTCTCAGGCAGAGAGTAAACTAAGCCGTTATTAATTCACACCAAATTTTGGACCTATATGTTTTTCATAACTTACCTACAATATCAAATATCTGACATGTGGGTTTAGATGCATAAATATAGATGATTTAGATGTGTGTATACATGTATAAATATATATGCAGATCCTATTGCTTTGGAGAATTTTTAAAGATAAAATTACAGATTCATATTTAATCAGGGCACATATATGCCTCAGAAAACACAGAATTCTTTAGTAAGTCTAAAGAGCAAATGGAATCTTCAGCTACACAACTGTTAACCTCCTATCAGCTGTGATCTATGAAAATTGGTCTCACAGTTTCAGAGAATTCATCCTGTAAGAACATTTAGCATAACTAGAACACAGTTGCTTTAAAAAAATAAAATTGCTAGTTAGGAAAGGATCAGGCACTATGGATGATCCAACAGGTTTAGTATGTCATTAATGCCATTTTCTACTAAACAAACTCAAGTGTCCACAACTATGTTTAGGAATGCACTTGTTTATAGCAATATATTTAGCAAATCAGTAATAAAATACAACATATGTAGGACTTCAAAGTCATCATCACAGCTTTTGTACATTTAATGGTAAATCTATTTTCTGCACAGTTTCTAAGCAGTATAAAGAAATATTTAATCTAAACCAGCATTTCCTTCTTCTCTGGGACCCAAACACACTTTTCTTCTTGTCTGTTAACTCTTCTAGAGTATTTCAGAACACAGTAGTAAGGACTTTGTTCAGCTGGAGCCAGTGAGATGCAGCTGGTGGATGTAATCAATGGAAACGTGAATAGTCAAAAGGAATCTAGTAAAGAGGGAGCTGACCTGGAAGGAAGAAATAACAGATATCCTGCACTCCAAGGAGGAAGCTAATTTATTTCTACATTTGGGTGACAAGAGACCATGTAAAGAGCAGGCTAGCATTTCTCACATTTTTTTAGAACAAAGATTGTGTGATAACTACATGAACTTCCACATTAAGTATGGACTATGTAGCAAGAAAAAGAAAAATGTTACCCTGACTTTAGGGTACTTTCTCAGTTTTTAATTTTTCACTTTCATGAAATCTGTATTTCTTTATACATTTAACCATCAGAAAAAAACAATCCACCAAAATGAACTAAACTAAAACTGAAACAAAACCCAAAAAAACCCCAAACCAGAATCCTCAAAAAAAACCCACAAAACCCAACTCAAACCATTTGCAGAATGGAATCACATTTACCTAACATTTGTATTTGGGTGACAGAAATTGAAATGTTAATATTCCATACTCAAAAACTCCCAAGAGCCATTATTTGTAAGTACATGATTGTGGGAAGAATAATTGAACAGATACCAATCATTTCTGTTAAAGCAATCAATTAACATATTTCACACTGCACACATGCCCCCCAGAGTTAAGAGAGAACAAAGCCTTAGTCCTGACATTGTAAACATCACATGATATTACTGACAACTGAACTTTTTGATTAGCTTTATTTAAGGCAAAGTGCTACTCTCAATATCTGCAGCCTTGGTTTTACCCTTCTCGGGCAAAATGTGTGAGAGTGCCATTTATACACCGCAGCCCATTAGGTATACTATGGGGCCCTCATATGGCAAATTGCTGTTCAATTGAGACCTATAAAGACATTAAATACTGATAGATTATTGCATCTGACTCTTAACCACTCCATCAGATATAGTGCATTTGTACAAGTTGAACAGTTATAAGGAAGACAGTGTAAAATCGTACCAAATGCCTGAGGGTAAACCAGAGTCCTGTGTTCTCAGAAGAGAGTCCATTTGCTGACACGCTTTTCATTTACTGTGACACTTGCATATAAAACCCTAATAAAATTTAGTACTGCAGATAAAAGAGAGCTAATAAAGAATTTAAATGTATTCTAATTTGTTGGCACATTTGTGTATATATTGGTACTTGTAACTAACTTCAGGCACAGTTATTTGTGTCTATTTTCTGGTTTTGCTGTGGTTGTCTGAGGCAAGTGACGAGATCTAAATTATTATCTATTCGCTTTCTTAGTTTCAGACAAAATGTGTAGCAGCAGTGACCTGCTTTCCCAAATCTTGACCATGCTTCCTAAGAGCATTTTCTGTGAGGAAATTATCAGGAGACCGAGCATCAGTGAGCTGAACCGAATCTAGAGAGCACAGAAACAGAACAAAGAGCAAGCATCTCTATTGCACTGCATCATTTAAATTAACTCTGTTCTTTACCCCTTAATATGCAAGAGTATGTTTTAGTTTACTGGGAGAAAAATACTAATATAATCAACCACTATGCTACTGATACTGCAAACTTCAGTGGGTTACCCTTCCTCTCTGCTATAAATTTTCTTGTAAGGTTGGTTTAGAATGCACACTGAAGCAGGTTCCACCTCAGTAGTGCAGTCCCTACCTTTTAAGAAGCAGGGTAAGTGAGGCCCCAGAAGTACTCATGGTGTGTGGCTCAGTTGTTTCACGTTTTGGAGCTGACCCCTATCAAGGTATAAGCTTCACTTGCATTTTATATTCCAGACAGACATATGCATTAGTATTCCAGTAGTGTCTCCATGAAAGAAGTAGATGAAAGAATGATCTCTGGAATGGCTATGGTATTAGTGCTAGAGAGGTCAAGTGTAGAAGCAGTAATGCAGAAAATATTTCAAGATCCTGGATGACCTGGATTCATCTATCATACACTGGATGATCATAAATCAGTGAGTTTACTATTTCAGGAAGTCCATGTCTGAGAGAGAAGGCAAATTGGGTTCTTACTTCATTTTTTTGCCCATTCTGATAAATGGGACATGGCTTTACTTCTGATTTTTAATTTATTTTTTCATTTCATATGCTTCCATATTTCACTGGAACATTTTTTTTATTTATAATATTACAGGAATATCACAAAGTAAATTACTTTTTCTGCAGCTTAATTAATCTTATGCTGAAGTGATACCATGTTTTAGGAATCTAAATATATAATAGATGACAGGAGAGTGGACAAAGACAGCTGAGCCTTTCATTTTTAGTGTAGCTCTTTATAGCAAACTCAAGGCAGTATAGAGTGAAACTTCTCAATTGTCAACTGTTTATTGATGGTTTCAGGTAAGGAACAGAAGTATATAGGAAAAGATTACTACTGTTATTTTTGGTCTTAAGTACCACCCCACTTGACTGTTTTTCTTTTTTTTTTTTTTTCTTTTTTTCCCATATAGCCATCATAAAGACAGAAAGATAAAAGAAGAAATTCAGTTGTTCTTACACTTATGTGGTTCCAAGTCTCTATGAATATAAATAAAGACATACTAAATTATCAGCCATTTAAAAAACATTTTTATAAGAGACAAGGAGCCTATAAACAGTGTTTTACCACAGAGGGAAAAATAAAAAAAAAAAAAAAAGAGAAAAAGGAAGGAATTATCAAAGTCCTAAATTTTTGAAATCCTAGGTAATTCTAGACAATTAACTGTACTCATTTTTACTATAAGCACATAAAAAATAAAAATGCAAAGGACAAGTCACCTATCTTGTCTCCAAACTTGAGCCAATGAACAAGATGTAAAAGCTGGAAGAACCCTCTGAAATAGCAACTGATTATGTTAGAAAAAGTTATTTGAGCAAGAGGTCAGGTACAGAATTAAGTCTGTCTGCACAGAAGAAAGTGTCAGTGAAGAAACAATAGAAGTGATTTCCCTGGTGGAAAGTGGTATAAGCAGGTAGCAAGTATCGATAGCAAGTAAATTGATCAAGTGCATCTCTTTTGCAGCTACTCATGGGAGTGCTGATGAGCTGCTGCATCCTGGCAGAAATTAGGATACTAACCTCAGTTTCAATTAAATAACAGGCATGAATAGTCTTTTCTTTCACCTGCCATCCTGGCTGGTAGAAAAAGATAAAGTTTATGGCTTGCTGTCAAATATTCACTGATTCTGCTTTAAAAGTTGAGCAGATAATTCTTAATACCATCACTGATGCTATTACATTAATGACCTCATTGATTCACACTATTTGAAGCACCAAAATATTTGAATTTCTTTTCAATATCAGTCACAATAAAAATAAGCAAAAGAAGTAGGTGTATAAATTTGGAAGATTACTGATGGGATCTTTTCTGTAAGATCTGGAGAATCTAGTTTCCCTTTGATTTGGAGATATTATTGATAACATTCCTGTTTACATCAGCTGTATTAACACTTTGGGGTTTTTGAAGGCTTACATGTCCACATATTATGAATGCATATGTGTATGTACACATATATATATACACATACCTATATTTGCCAGATGTTGACTTTGCTTTGCATTTGTTGTATAAAGTTTCCAGATACATGACAGATTTGTCAGGTACAGGTTTGTCTGATCATGTGATAGTGAGAAAGAAGAGGTACAGGGATTATGTTTTTCCTCCTGACAGGAAAATTACAATTCATGTACTGCAGAAATCAGAAGGCAGAATGCATTCACTGCACACTATCTAATCCAAACAAGATCAAAAAGGAAAGAGGCTTGGCAGTGTAAATTAGTGGGCAACATGCAGACAGTGAGGGTGGCCATCACTTCTTCCCAACTGCCTACAGTACTCTACTTATTTCTACTGGGAACGTTATATTTTTAAACAAGTGCAAATTTCAAGGCTGAATCACTGACGGGAAAGACAAATGTCTATAGTCAATCCAAACATGTATCCAGAATCTGTAAAAGGACTTGGATAGATGTAGGCACCTAAATATTTAAAAACAAGAATGTTAAGTAGAGAAGTTAAGAATATACCTTTGCAAATTTCCAAACCTGTAAAAGAGTTTCCTTCCTTCTTACTGGGATGCAGTCTGTAACATATGCTATTAAGATTTTACTTCAACAAAGCTGTGTAGAAAAAAATCAGGAAATAAAGAGTTTGATTCACAGTATGTCATACCTTCAGGTGACATCTCTGGAACAGTGGCCACATAAGGTCCGTCCAAGAACTGTGGTTCATTGTCATTGACATCTCGAACCTTGATGATAAATTCTGATTCAGGTTCAACGGGAAGCTGAGTGCTCCTGTTAATTGCTTGTGCTCTTAGAGTGTAGAAAGGTTTCTTTTCTCGATCCAACTTTTGTGTTACATAAATTTTGCCGTTATATTCATCAATGACAAAAAAGCTTCCAGCTCCCTCCCCAGTCAAAATGTATTTTAAGTTGCCATCCTGCTTGTCTAAATCTGATTTCAGCTGAAAGTAAAAGGGAGAAAAATAAGTGACAGTTTGGGAAGAATAAGTTTTGAAATATTCATTTTATGCTTTGTTTTGATTCTACAGTGAACTCTGTTGCTAATGAGCTTTCTTGGACACTATTTTTGAAAAGACATACTGTCACCCTTTCAGCCAACCATTTTAATTTTAAAATATATAAAATTATTTTATTTAATGTGTGATATACCTGAAAAGAGATGCTTCAGCTACCTTGAAGTGAAGGGAATGCATCTAAGTACCTACTTTATTGTTATTTCAACTCCCCTACAATTCTGCTGAAATCAATGCAAACGCAATTAAACATTATCTATTTTTTTTATTGTAGATAACACATCTACTATTTAAGTTTGTTTTTTTTTTTAACTCGACAATGCTAAGTGTAAATGTGTGCAACAGTGATGTTCTGTTTCTGTTGAAATATTAGAGGGGAAAAGACATTCTGTGGTGAAAGTCTGTATTGTTTATTTCAAAATAAATTGATAGACATTTTCCATTTCCTTCCAGGATGATCTACATCCTCTGTTGTATTGCTGAGATGAACTTTATGGTGGTGATTCCTTTGATGAAGCTGAGCCTTGGAGACAATTTTAGTCCAGCTGCATTTGTTCACAACAACCAAATGTTAATGTTAGTGATATATAGTAGTGCAATATTTTAAGAGCAATAAATTAATTTCCTAATATAGCAGGCATCCACAGTGGAATTTTATGGGAACAATAATTTCCAATAATTCATTTATTCTCAATTTTTTATCCACTTATTTTGGTTTTAAAACAAAAAATATCAAACTCTCTAAGAGCCTGATACTAATTGAAAAATCCAAAGTTAAAAAAAAAAATTCAAATTTCTTCTCTTATTCTACATGTTTAAAATGCAAATAATATGCCTAGCTGTTGACTTTATTATCTCACTTTTTTGCTTATGTTTATTGACCCTAAAGGTCACTGTAAGTTGTGAGGCCATAGAACGGGAAAGTAACATTTCCCTGTTGGATCTACTCAAATATTTTGTAATAACTTCTGAAGTTGCAAAAATAGTTTTAACTTTTCTTTGGAAGAATGCCTATGCCTTTTAAGATTTTCATAATGCATCATTGTCTGCATGCATCAGATGGATAATTTATTCAGAATGTGACTGGGACTCTGCTCTGAGATATGAAGAACGGTTTTGAGTTCCTACTCTGAGTTCTGTGAAAGTAGGTAACACCTAAAATATTCAGAGTTAATTATCCTTGCCAGTATAAAAGACAGAATTTTCAAATTTTAGGGAGTTTAGAACCATTTAAAATAAGACCAATTAAATATTTTCAACATAAGTAGTTGTGTGCTAAACATGGACCATGTTACCCCCTTTATAAGTGGTTTGATCAAACAAATTTGGCATCTCACTAATGGGCAACACAAATTCTTTGTTTACCATAAATCTTGGTTTCCTTTTCACATAACCCAGGACATGGGAGAAGTTTTCTATCTATCTATCTATCTATCTATCTATCTATCTATCTATCTATCTATCTATCTATCTATCTATCTATCTATCTATCTCTATATCTTTAAACTAAGATGGGGCTCAGATGTGACCACAGAGTGTATCAAACCCTTAGGGTCTGGGAGCATGCCTTTGACTGGCTGCTAAGACATAGCCTGTGTTTAGTAATTTCACTCATAATCATTTATCCACAAAAGATTTCATGACTTTGAACATGTGAAATGAGAGGTCCCTTACAGATGACATTTGCTAAGAAAGAGTAGCAAAGGTTCTAAGTTTACTTGTTTTTGAGAACAAGCATTTTTGTACTCATCCTTGTGTATCTACCATTGCAGGGCTGATGGACACATTTATTTTTTCTTAATCTTGATAATGGAAAAGGAGTCATGAGTCTATGTTAAATGAAATTTGAAAATTTATTTCTGACTGAAAAAAAGATTTTGATATGGAATAGTGATTTAAAAACAGAGACTGTCTACCTTTGTATTTTCGTTGATGCAGTTTTCTTCAGAGCCTTAATTACTAAAAATTCATGTGTTGATCATAGACTACCACTTCATTTGCTGAAAGCAGCGCATATTCTACTCAATAAAAAGACAAGTAAATATGTCTTATTAGACAATGGTTTCACTGCAATATATTAACAATAATCTTCAATAAAATCCCCAGTTAACCTGTGAGAAATAAAAAGGTGAAATCATGAAAATACATTACATTTATGAAGTTTTTTTTGCAGGAAATACATTTCCAAAATATTGGAAAAGTAATAATAATTGTTTAAAAAATAGGCAGTATGTCTTCACTTGTTCTTTCAGAAGTGAGACATCACACTTCCATAGTAACTACTTTGAAAGGGCTGTGAAAAAGTAATTAATGAATTTTGAGTACTTCACCCTTTGGGCCCAATTAAATTTTAGTGCTAGTTAATTAGCAGTTAAACTTATTTTGGTTCATTCATCTAAAAAGGGCCTTAAAGAAAAGAAGATCTCAAGATTAAAATTACTTCTAGCATACAAAAATAAATAATAATAATAATAAATATAATAATGATAAGCAGAGAGAGAAGGGGGCAGATAAACCCTCATTAAGACAATTATCTTAAAGCACATTTTTAAAGGAGGGTGAAAAATAATTGCTCGTTGTGCTAAACCTACGTTAATCTAATGAACCATGCAGATTCCCGTAGTTTCTCAGTGGTAAAAGGATTTAGTATTAATCAGCTTCATTAAAAATTAATGAGGGGTAAATCAGCTGCTACTTAGTGTAATAGAAAATCAAGCTAAATACTGTTTGTAAACTACACTACACTCAGTATGGCTGCTCTGATGCAGTGCCAAAAATAGCATGAGCAAATTGCCAGATGTTGATAAATGAGTTTTAACTTCCACTCAGAAGGAAGAAAGGAACTTTTCAGCTTTATACCTTCATCTGCTACACATGGAGCTAGTTTTAGTAACAGCATGCATGCGAAGTTTCCTTGACAGCAGCCCTCAGTGAAGGAAAGTGCTTGGTGCTGCTGTGGCCTGAAGCTCTCGGACTTCTCTGACCTTGAGAAAGGTCATAGGAAAGAAGAAATGTGCTACTGCCTTATTACAGCCTCCTGATCTCCTCTTTCTATGTTTCTTGCTATTTCCATGGCACTGGAGAAATTTGGCTTTCCAAGTCAGGGTAGAAGCTGCTACTCAGCAGGCTGAATCTAACCTTGTACTGTCCTTGAATCATTACTTATCATACCTGTCCAATATACACAGGATCTGGCGAAATCTGTTCCTCAGTTGCAAAAAGAGGTTCCCACAGCCAGCCACGTTTCACTCTTCGAGCTGGTGTGAAAGACTGAACTGTGTTTTGAGGGCTGGAGTTCTGTGTGCTGGGAGAGCAAGGCCAAAGTTGAACCAGCATCACCATGAGACGCAGCAATGCAGAAGAATTCATGCTGAACCGTTCTTTCAATCAGCTTTAATCTGTGAAAGAGGGAAGTAAAAAGAAAAATCTTTGACAAAGCATCACTTTTGTCTTTCTACTTCTATATATTGATTCTGTGCTAGTGTAAGAGCTGATTTGCAGTGTTAAAACCTCCTCCTCTCCCCAAAAGTAAAGAGCTGAAATGAAGTCTGTTTCTTATTAAAATTTTAATAAGAAATTTTAAAAAGACCTTTCAGAGTCTCTAACATGAAAGTCAAGTGCTTAACTTTTCTTTATGAATATCCTACACAGGGACTTATTATGCAAAAAAAAAAAAAAGGAAAACAATCCTTCAATTAATTCATCTTTCAAATTAAGCTAGATAATTGTATTGTGTAGCCTATGAATAATTTGATTGAAATAATTGTATGTTTCTGCTTAGACAGGGCTCATTTTGAGCTGCAGTCCCAAAACTGCCTGAAGGGCGAATATCTAGCCTTAGTAGCCCTGATGTCTGACAGCTGAAACAGAGTGATGAAGATATTTTTTTAACCTCTTCTAACCCACTTTCCCAGCTCAGCAAAATGCCTGTAAAAATGTTAAAGGTGATAGGGTACCATGAAGAAGCAGTAAAAATTTACAACTTTCTCCTTCCCAACCAAACAGCAACATGGACAAGGCGTGTGTTTAATGGATTCTTTGGCATGGATGATGCACCAAGGGATTCCCACAGCCCTGAGCTGGAGGACCATGACTGCAACAATGACCAGCTCCCAGTAGATTCTGAAATTGTGCAGGAACTGCTGCTCCAGCTGAATCCCTACAAATTTATAGGGCCTTATGGGATTGATCTGAGAATCATTAAAGAGCTGCTGATGTCATTGCAAAACATCTCTCAATGGTTTTTGAGTTGTCTTAGGAATCCAGAGACATCCCAGCTGACTGGAAGCTGGTGAATGTTGTCCCATTTTTCAAGAACAGCATGAATGAGAACACCAGAGACTACAGGATTGTCAGTCTCACTTCAGTGCTTCATCATGTTATGGAGAATGTTATTTTGGGAGGTATTGAAAAATACCTGGAGGACAACAAGTAATTGGTCATAACCAGTATGGCTTTGTGAAAGGAAAGTACTGCTTATCAAATCTGATTTCCTTTTATGACATGGTATCTCACCTAATTGATCAGTGGAAGCCTGTTGATGTCATCTTTCTGGATTTCAGCAAAGATTTCAATACTTTCTCTCACAGGATCCTTTCAGACAAAATGTTCATCTCCCAGCTGAATAAACACAGCATGAGTTGGTGTTGGCTGAGCAACTTGCTCACAGGTTGGGCACAAAGTTACAGTGAATGGGGTGATGTCAAACGGGAACCTGTCACTAGTGGCATTCCACAGGTCTCCATGCTCAGCCCTGTACTCTTCAACATCTTTGTGACTTTCACGCAGAACTGGAAGCAATATTAAGCAAGTATGCAAATGATACAAAACTGGGAGGAGCCTTTGAAGGCAGGGAGACCTTGCAGAGTAAAACTCAAAAAATTAGGGGGCTAGGCAATCACCAATTGTATGAGCTTCAGCAAGGGAAAGTGATAGATTCTGCATCTGGGATGAGGCAACTCTGGATGTACATACACACTGGGAAGCAGTGCCATAGGAAAGGAGCCAGAGGTCCTGATCAATGGCACGTTAGATATGAATCAGCAGTGCCCCAGCAGCCAGAAGGGCCAACCCTGTACTGGGGAGCATCAGGGACAGCATCACCAGCCAGGCAAGGGAGGGGATTGTCCTGCTCTGCTCTGTACAGGGGGCAGCCTCACCTTGAATATTGCGTACAGTTTTGGGTGCCACAATATAGGAGAGACATTAAACTATTTGAGAGCATCTGAAAAAGAGCCACAGGACAGTGAAGGGGCTTGAGAGGAAGCTATATGAGGAGAGACTAAGGTCACTTGATCAGTTCAGCCTGGAGAAGAGGAGACTCAGAGGACACCTCACTGCAGTTAAAACTTCCTTGTGAGGGGAAGAGGAGGGGCAGACACTGATCTTTTCTCTGTAGTGATCAGTGACCAGTTCCAAGGGAATGGCCTGAAATTGTGTCAGGGGAGGCTTAGGCAGGATATTAGGAAAAGAGAGAGTGTTTGGAGACTCCAGCAGGCTCCCCAGAGAAGTGGTTAGAGCACCAAGGCCATAGACAGGGTTCAAGAAGCATTCGGACAATGATCTCGGGTACACAGTGTTACTCCTGGGGATGGTCCTGAGCAGGGCTAAAAGTTGGACTCAGTGATTCTCGTGAGTCCCTTCCAACTCAACATATTCTGTGATTCTGTGAATAGAATTTGTCTTAACAGATTTTACCACCTCTAACATTATTTTCTCCAATTAAACTGAGAAAGGGCAAAAGTATATTAAAAGCTGTAGGTTTCTGTAGCTAGTTTCATTTCCACTATGCATACTTTCAGAAAATGAAGGCTCTTCACAAACTTTAAGCTATTACTGGCCATTCGGTGATTTTTGGCACAATGAAGGAAATTTTAAATATAATTTTATGCTCAGTTAAGAATATCCATCTTCTCTGAGGCAAAAAGGAAAATTTTAAAAATATCTACCAGAAACATAAAAATTTTGAAAATACTACCCATCTGGCAATGGCATTAGCCATTCTTTTCAAGGCTTTAGCATTGAAGAATAACATTACCATGAAGGAGAAATCTGGTTTATGAATTTATGACACTCTACTCTGAAAACACACTGAAAAAAACCATTTGGATGAGTTTATCTTAGACCTGAAAAATCCATAAGTTTTTTAGCTGGCTGGGATAAAATATGAACCTATGCATTTGAAATTCATTATTAAAGTATTAATACTTTAAATACTTGTCCTTATCCAAAGAGAAATGCTGTAATTGCTTAAATAGACAGACAATACAGAAAACTGTTTATTTCCTTCCAGCAACTTACATGATGTTGGACAACAGTTTGTTAAAATGTAATCTGCAGAGATGGAAAGAGAGAGAGTTCTAATAGGAAAGTCAAATAGAACCACAGAGACTAAGGTGTACATTCCAATTTTTTCACATTTTGTGTTTTTTGACTGTAAAACTGTAACAGAGCAAGACAAGATTTGAATAGAAGGAATGTGACTTGGATGTCCTCTTTTTTCAGTTTCCTTTAGAAAAGTTTTTATTTTCCTATGGCTGCAGGAATAATATTTGTGACATGGAAGAAAAGTCCAACAAAGCTCATCTTGTCTCTGAAATAAGGCTTGAGTGAGGTTTAGAAGGCCTAAAGACCTTGAGAGTCTCTATGCTATGGGTGTACTTAATGCTAAGCAGTAATTTGCACACAAAGTAACCTTGAAAAGGAGCATTCATTTCATTTCAGCACATTGCGAAGGACAGACTACTCAAACAACAAAAAGCTGAACAGTCAAGGAGACCTTTCTGAGGAATCACAGAAAAATGTATTTCAATCACTGTTTTTATCTGAAGAGAGGTGTTCAGTCTCAGCAATAGCAAATACTTCTGGCTAGGCTTTTTTGTTGTTCTTTTGGATGCTTGTTCTGGCATTTTCCACATTATTCAACAAAATATTTCAGATTTGTGGGGCAGTATTTCATGCAGAGTGAAGGCCAAATAAACAGTCATTACTGAACTTGTCTGAAGACACCATGTATTGACAACAACATAATGAGGGTGCAGAATATGGCTGCGCTGGTCTGCTGTTGGCCACCTTCTTGCCATGTGCTCAGCAGTTACATATGAACAGCATAAAACATGCAAAGAATGTTTTGGAGCATTTTGGTGTTGTCTTTTTACTAATTTATGTTAAAATCCTGTGTTATGTGGAGTTAAGCATCATGTCTCGGACAAATTGGAACAAGTAAACATTTTTAGATTCTGATATACTGCACATACTGTTAGTGTATAAGACGACTAACCTGAAAATACAGATGGTAGGCAAATTCCTTTAGAAACAAAGCTATTTAATGGAATTGAGATCTATATGAATCTTGGTTTCTCTCTCCTTTGCCTTAGCAAACATTCTGAATTTGCCTTTACTTTCAGGACCTTTCAAAGCCTATTTGCTTCCAACATCTTCCTACTCATTTGGCATTGAGACACTGCCTCCAGCTTCTGGCCAGCATGTGTTGCCATTTTTTATAGTCCAATTTTAGTCCTTGTGAAACAACCACATTCTTTCTCTTTCACTGATTGTAGCTCAGTCTCAGAAGTCAGTCTCATAAAATATCCAGAAAGTAGTTTCTTATTCCCTCGTCATTTTCTAGTCTTTTCTTTAAAAATCCAAACTTCAGTATTACCTACTTAAAAGAAAAATAAATATAAAAGGACTCACACTGTTTAAGATGGTTCTGTGCTGAGACTGCTGCCTATCACTTTGTCTAGTATTGCCTCATTATTCCCTCGTACTTTCCTGTCTTTCCCTATCTGTCAGTTGTCTCTTGTTTTACACTCATTTGCCATGGTCTTTGTAAATGAAATGACCTTGTACTCTGTGTTATGATTATAGTATGCAGCACAAGGGAGGATTAGTAAAAGCACTGAGCTTTTGGGCACTGTAGTAATATGCCCTAATAGATAATTTTTTAGCAGAATATTTTCTCATTAAAAAAAAAAAAAAGACAAATATATTTTCAGAGATGAGCAAATGATCTATCGCTAAAAATTTCCCAAGAGGAAGAAAGGAACGGAAACCATTGTTCTGCTCCTGTCCTTTTGGAAGTATGTCTCCAGTTTTTCTCACGTGCAGTGAGTTGCAATAATAAAGTCTGGTAGTGAGACCAGAGTAATGAGAATATCCATTGCAGTTGTAAAAAGTGGGCTGCAGCTTTTAAAGCTTATAGAGCAGCATCTTCCTTTCATACCCGAGGAAAAGCATGAATTCCCTGTAGACTAGAAACAGATTTACCTTCTTGGAACAAAGTTGATGAGTTTTTTCAAAAGTTTATTTTGGAATCTTCACCAAGTGACATCCTGTCTCCATTTGAAACTGGATGTTATTTTAGGTGTGCTGGTAGTCTGACTTGCTTCTGAGTTCCCTTTGTTTCAATTTTTTTTTCAATTGTGATTGTGTGATTGCATTACAAAATAATACATGCTACTGCCTAGTGTTGCAAGAAAAGCAATAGAAAAAAGCAGAGGTCTAAAAAGGACTACTTCTGGGATACAGAGAAGTTATATATTTGTTGGTAGAGAAAATAAAACACTAAAGCTGGAGACAAACAACTGCTTTCTAAAGCATTAAAAAAAAAAATCCAAACAGCAGGTTAGAGTGCAGGTGCTGAAAAATTCTGTTCCAGTTCTCTAAGTTGAAGAATAAGGAAAAACAAGCTTAATTTTGTAACAAAAGTCCCATAATTTGATATAAGTAAAGCCTTTTAATTAGGAGGTAGCAAAACACTGAAATAGGGTAACAAGGGATGTGGTAGATACTTCTAAGTAGAGACCATTAGGACCATTTCCTATACATGTTTGATGCTGCAGTTTTGAAACCGACTCCTGAGAAGAGCAAATCTCTCTGTCCTTGAATGTACTCAGCCAAAAAAAATTTCTAAAAATTCAGACTGAAATACAGTCCTTTTGTGGAATTTGGTGCTGTCTTTTCTTGATTTAATAATGTCAAGCAAACAATGAGTGGAATAATTCATGTAAGCCAATCTAATTCATTAATATGCAGCTTCTGAAACACTTCTTATCTCAAGAACAGCCTTAACATGATGTTGTTTCAGTTGCATGTTCTGTTTTATGCCTTGGTGTTATTATGATTGTAGTGAAATCTGTCTCCCTTGTATGTTGCTATCTTTAATTTTCACTTAATAGGATAAAGAAGAAAGGGTACGTGTAACTAACCCCTACAGATTACCATGTTATAAAAAGCTTAAAGGAATAGAAACCTTCATATTTCTCCACTACAGACTTGTCCATTTGTTCTTTGTCTACTGGCTATTCGTCCCAATAGCATTTAATGCAGTTGAATACTGAGGGTCCTAGGGTATTAGAAGTGCTACTGCTCTATCTGTTTTCCAGGAAACACTAGATATGGACTCATTCTCATTGACTAGTTTAAGTCTTGAACAATATGGTTGACACCTAGGCTCTATTACTTCTGCAATTCTCAGAGAAGTAGTAATATATAATAATATATAACTCAATTATTTTAATTGAAGCATTTATTCTGTGGGTTCGTTTGTTTGTTTTTTGGGTTTATAATCTCGGCAGAACAATGATAAAATATTCTGGTATGTGCAAGTACTGGCCTTAATCCTATTCTTGCTACTTCTTACCATTGTTGAATTTCAGATAGAGTAGGATAATAATTTTTACAGGTTTGGTTTGTTAAACCTCTGCCTTATCTTTTTCATGTATTTAGTCTGTGATTTGGTCTTTTGTAATCAGTTCCAAGATGTTTTTTAAACTGTTTTCCATTTTTCTTGTATTTTTACTATTTTATTTGGAGACATTGGAAGAAGGCATACTATACTCCTAAGGAATAAATATGGCATATCTAACTCCAATTATTGCTGGAAGTCACTATTGTAACAGTAATGTTTAACTAAGCTCATAGTAAAGCAGCAGTGAAGAGAAAGTACTAAAATTTAAAAGAACTTATTTTGCAATTTGAACTTATTTTTTACTAAATACAATCACAGTTACCATTTACCATGCATACATATTGTGTGATTGGCTGAGTGATTAATTGATTTTTTGTGACTGGATAAAATTGACACCAATCCTTCTGTAGTTTAAGGCACCTTTTCTACAATCCTCTCAGCTTATATTTATCTGCCTGAATGCTTTTGTTTGTAGTTGTCTAGTTTAGCTATTATTTTTATTGAATCTAAATATTTTAATTTCATCTGTTTTGACTTTCTTGTCTTTCACATATTTTTCTTCTTAAAATAAATTTGGACTGCTATATCTAACAAGTGTTCTGAATTTAATTGTATAGTGCTTATCAGAACTAACATCTAAATGTAATATTCTCTTCAGTCAATTAATTAGAGGTATATCAAAAATTGTCTTTCTAGTCTGCTGCAAAACAAGCTACTTTAAAAGCTGCTACTTAACCTTGAGAGGTGTTTTCTTTAGTGCACATCTAGATGTGACATTTGACCAAATTATCTTGACTGGTAGTGCATATTAACACAGAATGGCTGCATGTGTCTCCACCAGTCACCCAGAACTTCACTTACATGGAGAGCAATTACTTAAATGTTATGAATATATTTAAATTTCCCTTCATTGTAATTGACACATTATTTTCTTCATTTTGAAAATATACCATTGTGCCATTGAGGAAGGCCTTCAAACTATCATGTAGAATTAAGAGTGTCATTATCTGTCAGATATACATGGACAAAATAGCTTAGAGAATGGAATTTTTTAGTTGATTAGTGCCTTTAAGGCTGTGTATTTTAAGCAGTTGAGAGCTGACTCACTAGAAATCATGTCGTTCTTAGTGTTTTATATATATTAACACAGTATATTAACACATCCCCCATATTTTGCTACAATATCTGTTGCACTGTGCAAAAAGCCCAAATGCCATTTTGGATGTCAAAACCCTGAGTCTTCAAAGCATGACAAGCAGTAGCTATATTTCTGTCCCTACTAGTTATTCAAAACACCTTTTTCAGTGTCAGATTGTAATATTTATTTCTCTAAATCCTATGTCTTCCATTAAAAACCTATGACAACTCTAGGCAAAGGTAGCAGATTTGTTTAAAATGAGGGGACCGGGGGCTAAGGTGAAGGATGAGATTTCCTGCAGTGAGTAAAAAAAGAGAGGTAGAGCTGTTACTTGTCAAGCTCACAAGTCAAATGAGATTATATAGAGGATCTGGTGACACACTGTGTGTTCTACATCCTCATGCAGTGTCATTGGTGGCTCTCATTTTCTTAGTGGAAATCTCTCTATATTAATCACCAATAGACATGAGTAAGCCCATTTTGAGAAACAACTCTTTAATTAATTAAACTTGGTGACTTTGGTAGTATTTTATTCCATCTGAACTTTGGCATATAAAACTGGCTTCACAGTACCTATTTCCTGATGGCCATGAGCATACATGATGAGGTAACCAGTCTCTTGCCTTTTTCAACTCTGAACCACCAGTATTTTTAGAACTGATTAATTGATTGCTGACCTGTAAGTTTGCTGAAGATATATATAGCTGGAACCAGCTCAATATTTCTGTGTGTGGTGCAGCATTCTTATGTTTGGCTTAGGGGCTTGCTGCCGCTCACTGCTGTGATCGTGTGAAGATTCTCATGAATCTTTGAAACACATGATTATGAAAACAAAAAATCATTATTTTATTCTCTGTTATCAACCATACAACATAGAGCTGGAAGCATAGCCTCAAACATTTCAGAAGGCAGGACACCCAAGTCCTGTCATTGCAATTTTTTTGAGATCCTTTAGAAAGAACCTGAAAAAGATGACTCAATCCACCTAAAAATCTCTAGGTACAAAGAAAGGCACCCACACCATTCCCATCAAGAAAATAGAGAGTGCACGTGTAAGGATAAACTTCGCTTGGGCAGGACAGCTTTTGCTCTGCCAAGGTGACCTTTGGAAGTGCTGATTAAGGCAAACACTGCACAGGGACTGAGCCAGAGGCAAGTCAATGTTTCTGTAAGCTTCCTCCCTCAGTGTTTGTCTTACTGTTTTTAAGTTAATATTAAAATTAAATCTGCAACCTCAGAAAGTAATAAAGTAATTGTTTCATTTGGAGTCTACTGACATCCCCCAAAGGGACCAGCAGGTATCACCAAAAACATCACACTGACACACACACAGATGCAATTAAACCTTTTGCTTCCTGGTTGATGCAGAATCTTGTGCTCTTTTGGAAGCATAGCTTTTCCACATGTTATTAACTGAGGTATGAAGTTATTTGGTGAATAGTTCCATAAACAAGACATAGAGATATTCCTACTTCACTTTCTTTGTGGGGAAGAAAAATGAAGCAGGAGGAATATCTGTGTCTCTTTTCTAAACTCTGATAAACTAATGATTGCATTTTATTCCTTTTCAGGGACTTTCTGGCATACAGCTAAATGCTACTTCAGTCCAGATGCTTCCTAACTAAAGAAAAATTGAAAAGATTACCTTAGAACTTATGAAAAATTATGTTCATTCTCTGCATTCATTCAATAGCTTCAGCAATTTTATTCTGATATAAAAATCGATTTGATAAACAGATGCTGAGTTGTTAAAAGATTCAGTTATGTCAGTACGAGTAGTTGTGGTACACCGCACTGTCTACACTAAAAATAAGCAAGCATTTAGTTTAATTGTAGCTTTCCTTAACTAGGACTATTATTTATTTCTAAGATAGTCTGCACTATTGAAAATTACAACTAATCCCATGTATTTTAGCATAAATATTTTGCTGCTTTAAAAAGACTAACACATGTACACAGTAAAAACAGAAATTTTTGCCTTCTGGCATTTGCTTTTTATTGTAGGCAAGTAGCAAATCCAATTACAAGATGTTTGATTCACTGGGCAAATCCTACTGGAACGTTTTTGGCTCTGCAGGATACCACTCAGTACTGAAGAACCACTTGTCAGCATAATGATGTAAAGGACCACATTCTGTGATTCACACTTGAATCTGTTTGCCAAATGATTTTCAGGATGGCACTTCACGAAATGCTCCAAAACTCTCCATAGGATTTTGGTTCTTTTACTCTCTTTAATTCATAATTATTCTTTGCATACATTTAAGCTAATATTGCAGTGAACTCACCTTTTCCATGGTTTTGGAGGAGATTTAATTCCACCAAACATGAGATAAAAAGAAGTTTTGATATTTAATTTGAGAGGATGCTGTTTGCTAGAATTTGACTTATGTTAAACTTCTGGGTTTGGTTTTAGAGTTAATTTTCCACATAAGATGAGGCAAATCAGAAACACCCTGAAATTAAATGATCCGGTATATGCCAGTGGAAAACCAGAATGAAATCAGATTTTAATCCTTATATTTGAGGAAATTTATCAAGATGTATTTGTAAAGTAAATAAATATTGCAGAAAGCAGTCCCTTACAAACAGTTAAGGAAACCATATCTTTACATTAGAAAAAAAAAGAGAAAATAAATGAGGAAAGGAATAAAGGCCAGTAAAAAAATTTTGTTAACCCTATTTGTTCTCTGTTTATTAATAAAGCACATAAGGTAAATAGAGCAAGGAACAATTACTTTAACAGTATGTAGGGTTTTCATTATAAGCTAGAAAATCTGCTGTGATATGCAATCCAGCTATTCAATTTAAAGGTATAATTTAAGTTCATGAACAGAAAAAGTCTGTCCACCACCACTGTGGAAATCACTTGGAAAAACGCCGAAAGAATGCAGCTGCCTCAGAGAGTCTGCAGTTGCATCAGATTGGAAAGGGTAGAATTTGTCTGATTTTTGAAAGAGACAACACATTGAAGGGTACACACATTTTTCAGAACAGTGAGAAAGAGAGATAGAAAATATCTAACTGACAAAATTCCTAAAAATACAATATATTTCCTCGCCTTTTTATTCTCTTAATCTAGTACTCAGTTGACGAATCTTCCCTTATCTCCTGCAATGAAATAAACTGTGTTTCTGTTTTGCTTAGGTCTCAAAGATCAGTGGCTTGTCTCTCCCTAACCTCTGATTTCAATATTTCCCTGTTCTAATTTACTACTAAGAATGCATCTTTTCTTCGAGTTACATTGAAGGCTGATGTTTTTCTAACCTCTAATACATCAAAAAGATTTTAATTCAATGAGGCCCTTATTTGATTCAATTAAACACTGTAAGCTTTTTCCAGCACTAAGTTAGACAGAACAGTATAGGAGCAGAGCATTAGGTCATCCTGGCAACACAAAGGATGTTGCACAATAAGTTTCATATTAAAAATATTTCAAAAAGGATTTCTTTTCTTTTCTATCATGTTTCAAGGTGTGGAATAAAACTTTTCAGATAGGGTCCAACAATGCCCATCAGATTTTCAAACTACTTTTTTTTATTGATGAAATAGTATTTTATGAGAGTTATAAATAAAAAAAATTATGAAAATGAAATGAAGTTTCTAGCTATTGATATTACATTCTCTAATATCTTCACTTAAAAGCTATTTTTAAAGAATATGTGTGAATTTAGATATTTCTGACATCCCTAGTATATCTGCCATAACATCAATATATGCTATCAGGTTAAGCAAAAATAAAATTTCTGTTGCATAATATCTGGGACTTCACTCTCCATAGTCAAGTTGTCTTGTGATATCTCAGCATAATCTTTATCCATTACTTGCGTGCTCACCCATAGAATTTCTCGTATTACCTTGCTACTTGGTGCATGCAACTCTTCCTATAAAGACAAGGGGAAACGCTGTTTATACTTCCATTGCCATTCAACATAGTCCTTACAATGAATCAAAATAGGATATCTTTGGATATTATAATTATTTATTATTTTTCTTTGACTAAAAATCCACTCAGAAGGAAGTCATGAACATCATTGAGTATGTGTTGAAATTTGCCTTTTGAAAAGTAATTGTTCAAGTTTCTCTCTGGTTTTGGGTGAGTTCTGTAAGGTATCTATGTAGGAAAGAGGCTTTGAAAAATTCCTGCTATTATTTTGTTCCTGAATACCCAGATATGAGGCCTTTTCAACACACTTTTATCATAGGTCCTTAGATTCTGGTCACTCTTCAAGATTTATCTTGTTTCAGATGGGGAAAAAACCCCGTTGTGATAGCCGTGGAAAATTGGATTAAAAATTCAATTTGGCTAACGACTTCAGAATAAACCCCAAAACTCAAATGATGTTAATTCAGCTAACTATTATTGTTAGTTGTCAACATTACTTAGGTTCTGGACTAGTTCTCCTGATCAAAGAAAGCCAGAAACCCAGATCTCTTTGAGTCTGGAAAAAATATTGGATTTTATTTCTCCATATTTTTTGTTCTGTTTTTTTTTAAACTTTTCATTGATTTCTTTCCTTTTACAACCATTTTTTACTTTACTAAAACATGATTCTTCCTCTTTCTAGCCTGCACTGAAGACTCCTTTCTCACTGAGAAGCCGAGGTACTGAATGTTCCACCCCACTTTTTTTTTCCTTTTCTTCATTTAAAAATGTTTCCTGTTTGCACCTCAGATTAATGAATTACCTATTCACCTGTCACTTCTGTCCCACTGCTGTAGGTCATCTGCAATAACAATTTATTGCATCCTTTTCTCTCTTTGTGTGCCATTCTCCCCTCATTACCTGCATGACCCTCTGTTGCTTCTCTGCTCAATGTTATCTCTCAAACAGATCCCTCTGTGCAGATTTCTTTTGATATATTCCTTTATAGAAGCCTATTATAAAAAATTATATTGTTGAGCCAAACTCCCTGTGTATCATTCAGAGGATAATTTTGCCAGTTTCAAGAGCTCTTATGTACTTTGTAGCCTTAGCTTTTGTATCTCCAACTGAGCAGGTATCATCAGGACTTTATATATTATCAGAGTATTGAAACACACAATCAGACTCAAAATTTTTACATTTCATCACCTACTTTTTCTATCAATTTAAGAAACTCCTAAGCCAAGAAGCAAGTGGAGGAGATAGGTAGAAACAGAAGAAGTAATTCCTGTCTGGGATGACTTTAATAGGGTAGGAATCACGGTGAATGGTAAGTGACAAGAAGTGAAATACTGGAAAAGTCACATGCTTGAAATGGAAGACTTCATTCTCACACAGTGATTAGGCAAGAGAGGAGCTATACATGAACTAAGGCCTGCATCAGAGAGAGGAACCAAGTGTGCAGAGCTGGGGGATTTTCAGTCCACAGGAATCATTGAGAGGACGACTTCCCTCCTGGTCAGTACACAGTTCTGTTGAGCAGGGCTTTGAAAAGAGCAGACAAGTCCTTTGCATGTTCCAGTTTTCTCCGCAGTTTCAAAAACCATACTAAGGCAAAATCTATAGATATGTCCAGTATAGCTCAACTGAAATATTCAGAAATATAACTCATGGGATGGTTTTGTGTCCTTTCATCTGATATATTTATCAGTTGTTGAAATTCAATGAAAGAAATGTCTGGGACATGTGAAATCAGCAGAGCACTCTGCTAAGTATGAAGAACTCTCAGTCGTTTCAAAAGAATATTGAAACCAACAAAGGCTGGTGCTGATGCTGGTGCTGTGACATCAGTGTGGTGCACTGTGTGGTCAAAGTAGTGTCTCCAGAACAAAGGAGGTAAGAGAAAGGATTAGGAAAACTATAGAAATTATTGTTATCAGACCTTGATAATGAGGTGGCCCAAGACATACTACCTGAAGAAGTTGTGCAGTCAAGAAAGGAGCAGAGTTTGTGGAAGGCCGATGAAATCTGAGAAGATTTCAGAGTCATGAAGAACTGTACTGACATGCAGGAGGCAGAAGGCTTGGGAGTTGAATTAAGTTGCAAATAGCCAATTTGTTCAAAAATTATGCATGTTAAAGGAGGCTAACAGGATAAGAATGAGTAAAGGTGAAATATTAATTTCCTGAGAAAAAGTTCTGGATAAAGAAACAAAGTAACAATGTAGATTCTTTTAAAAAGGGAGCAATGTAAACATTAAACAAACCCCAAAAAACTAAAACCAAAAAAATGGGAAAACTACCAATACCAAAATAAATGAAATTTAAAAATATATTAAGGGTAAAATTGACTTTATACAACTAATTTCATACCATTATCTGTATTGATTTTCTTAAGTAGAAGAGACTGTATAATAACCGATGATTCACCGTGGAAACTTGCCTATAAAAATTAGAGACTTATGGTTCTAAGTTGGCAAAATATGACCAGGACTATTTCTGCCATGACAGTTACCACTTTTTATTGGTAACTCTTATATGACTCTGCAAATTTAGACAGCAACTCATGGAGAAGAGCAGAAGGAAAAAGCATGGATTGTAATTCCCATCTCTCACTGCTTTAATGACTAGATTTGTGAGACACATGGGGAAATTGCCCCCCTGGGAAGTAATGATTTAATAAAATCTCAAGACAGGAGATAGGACACCTCTTCATCCATGCACATGTATATTTTAAAAATGATGTGCAAGGCTTTGCGTACTTTTAAAGTTAATTCCTTTACAGTGGTGCATGGAAATTAGTATTGAAGAAATAGCACTTCAGGGTTCATTAATGAGTGGATATATTTCAAGCCACTTGAAAACCACTTCTTGGCCCTGGGCATGGGCATCAGCATTCTTGCTTTGTAGAGTTTTCCTTTCCTTCATCAGGCTATGGAGCTTTATTTGGCTCCTGTGGAGCCAACTGGATAACTTCAATGCATATAAATGCACGAATATGCATGGGCTTTCAGAGATATCACGATTCTCTAAATCATAATTTGCCCCCAAAATAAGTTCTTACAAAAGAAATTACTGTTATAGGTTTTTATAACAGCTCGCTATTTTAAAGCAACTTCATCCACATAATACCCTTTCTTTCAGGAGCCTGTCTGAGTTTCTGACTTTAATTCATTGCAAGCCAACAGAAACTGGGAAGGCCATGAAGTTGCCATAGTAACTCAATGGACAAAGACTTAATTCCCTAGTTTATATAAGACAGAACTCATATCCTGCAGATAGTAATGGGCTTAAATTATTTAGGTTTAAAAAGTCAATGGATTATATATATTTAATAAATGGGTGTCAGTTCCTTAGTTAGTGAAAAATGGGCTTTGATTGCCCCATGCTGTCTCAAAAGTATTTGTGTGTGAGATAGTAAGCCAATCAAAAAGCCAAGGGGAATAAAAAGGAAGAGGACCCTGGGTATGGTGAAAGTACTTCTTTCCATGTTAAGAGAGACTATGAGCTATGCTATTAACTCATTAGGAATATTTTTTGAAAAAATTCCCTCAAACTGAGCTGTTAAGGTCAATAAAGGCCATGTGGATTTATCAGAAAACGAGGGTGGCACCCTTGGAGTTTTGCAATCTAGTAAAAACAATGGGGCTGGTGGAATTGTTGTTTACAGTTCACAAATATAATTTGCAGTAACAGTGGTGAGGTAACAATATGTGGTACAGCAAAACTGAAGAAGTCTGTTGAAAGATGTGTTATGAACCACATAATTTTGTCATGGGCAGCAAGTTTTACTGAGGGGCGCTACATAATTTTTGTTTAAGAGTGTGGCATATTCAACATTTGGGCTGGGTTGTGTCAAGATGGATGTGACAAAAATAATGAAAGAAACTATATATTTGCTTACTCCAGACAATTTCTTACTTCTCAACTTCTTGATCACAAACTGAAAATCTTTTACCTAGAATTGATTTGAGATTGCCCACTAACAGAATAACAGTTTTCTTTTTTGTCTGTTTAATTTTGCCCTCCTTCCCCACACCTTCTGCTTTATGCCATATTTGGTATTAGTGAAATCATAAACCAGGCCTGCTGCAATGCAACTTGCCTTAATAGCATTGGTAAATATAAACATAATAAACATTCTTTGGGAACATTGCATTAGTAAATGTATAGGGACATTTTAATCATCAAATCTACCAATAATTTCAATAATGTCTTAAAAAAATTCCATATAATTTAATTCCCTAGAGTAATGAATTCTGTAGGTCTTTTTCATGAGGTTCCTGAGGACATGAGTTATTTATTTTATTCTCACAAGTGCAAAAAGTACAGTTCATGGGGGAATTACCACTACAGCTTTATTTTATTTTATGTTGCTTTATATATTCTTTTCTGGTATTTTAATTTATATTCCAGATTTCAATAAAATATTGAGCCTAAAAGTTTACCATGCACATTTAATCTGAAAAGCAGACTGACATCTGTATTTCTTCTGGGATGGGAGCTAATCATGCAATCAGCTTTTATCCTTGTATTTACATTTTTTGTCATTCCAGCTATCTCCTATCATTCCAGTGTTTTGGGTCCTTTCATAGTTTCCTATTCATGACTTATACAGTGTAGATAAATGGCATGAAATGCAATAGGACATGAAAAACTATTCAGACAAATAAAAAGAAGATTGCTACTTGCAATCAAATAAAACAGGGAGCAGCTAGATATGCCACTATCATAAATTTCTTTGTTGCTCCATATGATAACAGAAGGCTTGGGTTTTTTTTGTGATTTTAGGTAAGTTTTGTTTGTCCAGGAATTTCTCATGAGTTGTGAGATGCCATAGGCTGTTGCCTTAATGATAAATTTGCTTTCATCTCCCTTTTCCAAGCTTCACTGCTATTCAGCACACTCTCGAGTTTTTAGGGGTCTCTTACAGACAACATCCTCTAATTCTGAACCATATATATATATATATGAGTTTGGGTTTCCTTTGGTCATGTGTTTTTGGTATTTTTTTCTCTCATAAAAATACTTTTTTCTGTCATGGAACATATGAACTTTGCATTTTTTGTGCTATAGCCCAGTAAGCCTTCCACTGTAAGCATGAAATTTAATGAAATTATCTGTCCTCTGGACACTCAGAATTAGAAGACCACTTGGGAACCAGTGTCTAATTCATTACTTTCACAAAGGCCATCATATATGCCAGTGTAATAAATGGAGGGTATTTGCAAAATACAGGTATGTTCTTGCCTAATTTGCGTTGAAACTTCATTTAGTAGTGCTTCATAATTTCACTAGGGCTTTATTTGAACAAAAATCATGTTAAAGTATCTAGACAACTAGCTGAAAATTCAAGTAGAGATAAACTGGGATTACTCCCTGGTCTCATGGTTTTGCTACAGGGGAACATGTAAACAAAAGGGCAATAACAATATTTTAGTCCTGAGTTTCTGCTGTTATTGCCCGTTCCTGTCAGCCAGGAAAGTAAATTCTGTACATTTTCACTCTCATTTTCCTTCAAATTACTTTTGTGACCTCCTTGGCCCTAACTGAAATATGACTCCAAATATACATCACTAATGCTGATTATGTTATTGCACTATTTCACCTTCGCTGTGCAGTATCAAAGGAGCAGAAACAGGAACAGGGTATTGTCACAGTGCTATGGAATGTTAAACACAGCACAGAAATCCCCCTCTTTGGGAAGGGGCCAGGGCCATTATCCATGCTATGAGAGCCAGCATAGCAATGTGAAAACAAAACAAAAAATCCCCGCTGGACATAAAGTGTCATTTTCCAAACAAATAAATACAAGCGCTTCAAGTTTTCTTAGTAGAACATTAAAATAAGCTCTACTCTGTAGAGTAATGAATAAATCTAGTGTGTTGATTCTACCCATTGCTGAAACAGTGTCAGGAAGGATTAGGTAAAATTAAAGGAGACAAATTGATGAAGCATTCACACACAACCTCCAAGAGAAAAAAGGCAACATGCCAGCTAGAACAGGGAGTACATGAAGGATTTTAGATCATCTGAACTTGTCTTTTGGGATGTCTTACCATTTCCTTGGCTTGATATCCAATGAGTTTTGCAGAATGCAAACAGCAATATTTAAAAAAGGCAAATATAGAAGTACTACAGCTTAAAATTAAAATATGCTTGAACAAAATGTTTTACCTTGAGAAAATGATTGAACTTTGAGCTATTTCAAAGTTGAAAATTTCCAAGTTAATCAAATTATCTGAAATTTTTCAATAGATTATTTTTCCCTGTGGAAGAGAATAAGAAGGGAAAAATATTATCTCATAAAAATCCAGTTAGTTCATATAAGGAGAAAAAGAGGGCGGGCATTTTTTTGCGTGGATCACACCACTTGATTTTTTTTCAAATACTGGTGTCAACCTGGATGCTGAACTATTTGCAGCTAGGACCAAGTAGAGACTCAGTAGGCTTTGTGAAAATGTAACCTTAAAGTAAAATATGATCTATTTTCAGGATTCTTGCAGTACAGTCTATTTGGATTTATAATCTTTGTGGAAGCAGCAACTGATTCAATATACAGGGCACATAATTCATCTGTAATGAAAGCATTTCACCTTGAAGAGCACTTCCACTGGCTCTCAGTAGAACATTGTTCTATATGGAGAATTCAGGGGGGGAATTGTGCTTAATGGTAAATGAATTGTAAAAGTTCCCTTTTTATCCCAGCAGAGGACCGTGCTGCTCTTTTGCAATCTTCCTAAAGAATAGTTTGCAGTTTATACCTTACAGTTTAACAGCTGTTTTCAGTAGTCTGCCTTTTCCCTCTCTTACTATACCAGATACTTTTGCTGCCCCTGGTCAGCCCCTCTTGTTCTTTGAGTGGAGAAATTGTATGCTGTGAGTTGAACAAACTATAAGAAAAAAAAGCAAAGCAAAACACAACAGACTAAAAAGCTTTTTTCTTTTTTTTCTGCCAGTTTATTTGCTACTTGTACTATAGAAGAGAAGGTTTGAAGGAAGAAAATGCCTGATAAGGTAGGAGAGTGACTGTCATGCTTACAGCATGTTTTACAGCTTCAACTCCTTCGCAAAGATGGTTTCTTTTGAAGGCTAAGGTTAATATCTTGTCACAGGACTTTTTCTTGTACAGTGTTGAGTTTGTTGAGCATTTTAATACAAGGTCTAAGAACTACTTCCAGCATCACCACATATAAATCCAAAGGCTCATTCCTCTTCAGAATGCCTGTACAATATCACCGAAACTATGGGATTTATTTCTGCTGAGGAAGCAGAGGGATCAAAAGAACTGAAAGAAAATTCTTATTTCAAAGTAACAGATTTTTTATTGTTTTAGCACATCTTCCTAAGTGAAATACAATTGTCACAAAGTAGAAAGTGCAGTGTTTAAGTCCTTATCCATCTGATAACCAAGATCCTTCCTGATTTTCTCTTTCTTTACAGAAGGAGGTCTTCGACTAGGTTGAGTTTCAATGGAATAAATTGAGCTCTATAAGTTGTGTTTACTGCAATCAGAAAATGGCAAACTAATCTGAACCCATGCCAAAAAATTCCCCTGCTGTAATTGTAACCTGTTTTCTTTATCACAGATGTAGAAATGGGAGAGTTAGAGTGCATTATGACTACTGGAAAACAAAACATGAACATATAAACATCTATACACAAATATTCTAAATTTTATAAATAGTTTAGAAATTCAAAGCAGAAAATAGCTTCCAACACTAGAAGTGATGGTTTTTAGCACACCATTAGCATCTCTGGTGGACTATTTCTGTACAGACAGGTTGTAGCCCTTAAAGGAACAAAACCAACTCCAATTTATCTTTGCACACTGAGGAGCTTGCATGTGATTTAATGGAAATGCTATTAATTTGTTTTTCTTTTATACATTTATATGTAATTATTTTTAAATGGTAAATAGTGGTAAATTATTATTATGTATCAATAACTAGCTGTCTAATGGGGTAGACCTGAATAGCTAAAAAAATTACTGTTGAGGTATGCCCTCTTAAAGTCTTTAAGGTTTGTGTCTTCAGTGCCAGATACTTGAATTAATATTTTTTAATACAGTAAATTGTTTAAATGGAATTTTTTATAAAAATCTTGGTATTCAAAAAAAAAAAAAAAAGTGGGTTTTCTATATGAAAACCATGTAGTTTAGCATTTCAGATTTTCAAAGCTTGTTTTCTTCAAAATCATTTCCTGTCTTGAGATAGAGATGTGCGAACATACAAATTTGAAGGTTTTTTTTTTTTAATTATTATTTGACTGAGCTTTTATTAATTGTGAAGTAGTTTCAAACTAACTTTTAACTAACTCTTAAGCTCATGAAGCAGTGCCGGGCAAGACAGAGCAGGTTGTGACTGCGAGCCCCCTCCCCGTGGTTTGTCAGCAGCGCTGCTGGGGGCTGAGCGCCTGAGCTCGGCGGTGTGACAGGAGCAGGCTGGGCTGGCTCAGCATCCCGGTTATCCCCGGTTCTCTCCTTCCCCCAGCTCTGGGAAGCAGCGAGCCACCGGCGGCTGCTGAGGCTGTCACCCATGGTTCAGCCTCGCATCAAGCAATCGATGTGTCTGATGGGCAAATACCTCTTTTACACAGATGAACTTGCTGCCACTTGACAGAGCTCCAACCTTTTACACCTATTAAGGAAGGAAACAATAATGCTGTCCTCTTCTCTCCGGGGTTTTCTATATGCTGCCCCTGACTGTGTCCTAAATGAATCAAGAAATCAATTTGCAGCCTCTCAGCCTCAGTTAAATCAAACTTATTCACAGTTTCTGCTGAGTGAAAAACATCCCATGCCTCTCTTCAGTACCCACTGTCATTTTAACAAGATCTAGCAGAGCCTTGGCCAAAGCTACACTGTCCAAAATGTTTCATTTTGCTTTTCCCCACCCTTTTTATATTTCCTTGTTACCTTTTTATTATTTTATTACTTTCCCTTTATTAGTATTATTTTTTAAAATTATTTCTTCTCCTAGAATCATTGTCTGCTAAATACAGCTGCCAAATGAGGTATAAAATTAATTTTATCACCAGAAGAATGGAACATAATATGGAATAAACTTCTTTTATTGAAAAATAGTTACTACAAGATGAAATATTGCAGTGTTTATTGTGAACTTATAGATATTATAGGCCTGGTAATAACCCAAGAGTTTATCTAATTTTTTTTCATGTGAATGTTTACTCTTTGTGGCATAGATAACATTTTGCTTTTAATAATACAGAGCCTGAGGCTGTCATGTTTTCTTGAGATGGCATTTATTGATGTAAACACCTGAAAGTTAAAGACTTAGTGTAATATCCAATGCAAATAGTCAATGGAAAGAGAAAAGCATCTGTGCTTTACAGCACTGTAAGAAAGGTAAGCAGCATACTGAGTCTAAAACACCATCTTTCTGTCCAAAGAGAATCTTGGCAATTAACCTAATGTAATAAGTTACTTAAAGACATCTGCAGGCAGGTCACATATTCCTCTGTTAGGAATATTTTCATTTCAGGCAGCAAAAGATGATTCCAGTAAAGGAAATTAGACCAGAACAAAGATGTTGCATAGATAAACTAGTTTAAAATGATGTTTAAAATTCTTGCCTAAGATGCTATTTTTCTTCTTGGTACAAACTACTTTGACTTATAATAGAAGCCCTTATTTTTTAACCCATTTTTTTCTAGATTGAACAAAAGGAATAATGTTATCCAAAGAAGTTGACATTTCTTCTTTTATTCCAGTATATTTTAAAAAAAGATAAACAAAAAACTTCAGAAGACTTTTCTCACATATTTTAATCCCTCCTTAACACAGCTGATTACCAGAATGCTTTTTCTCCATATGATTACTAAGTTTTATGATCAATATGATCATAAATTCATAGAATTGTGGTATCATACTAACATATAAATCCCAACCGCTAGGTCATGTAGAAATAAAAAAAAAAAAAAATCTCTTTTGAATACGAGAAAACATCAAAAAAAACAAAGTCTTATTACCTCACTTTATAATGATTTTGTCACACATACATTAAAATTATCTCATTTTTCATGCATTAGAGGTAAATATGAGTTCAGTCTTTCACTGACATGAATTCATTCTCTAATAGGTTCTGCTATATCAGCCCATAGGATCACCTCGTTTCCCTGGCTTGGTGAACATTGCTCCAACATAGCCAGACATAAAAAAAGAAAGCCTACAGGCAACAGTTATGAATTCCTAGAAATCTAAAGTTGCTGCCAGTGGAAGGCCACTGAAATAGTTCCAAGAGAGTTTATCTGTTGATATCCTACTGAAATAGTGTGTTTTTTACTCCTTTTGACATTTAAGATTAGTAATACTCAGGAATACACTCTATCATTTTTATGATGCAACAGTTTTTGCTGTGCTGTCTAGTTTTCATTTGAAACAAAATAGGTTGAATCAGATTGTAGTAGCTCAGACTTAAACAGTATTTCTCCACTTGGAAATCAGCTATTTTTCTTAAGAGGCTATCTATCAGGAAAAAAAAAAGAAAGAAAAGAAAAGAAAAAAGGAAGAAATAGGCAAACTACACTACAAAAACCCAATGGAGAAAAAAGCTAAAATCTATGATTCATGACAACTTAGCAGTTATTCATATCTCTGAATTATTTACTTTTGTAGATTGTGTAATATAGGTGGCAAATGGGAATATAAATTTTTATTTCAGAGTTTCTTTGAATGTTTCATGCATGCAACAATACTGTAGACACTACATTTGGGAGTAAGTTCTTGCTTTAAATTTTCTTCTCTTCTGAGAGCATAATTTCATTTTGGGGGAAAATAAGCAATATTATCTGCTGAAAATAGCTTTTTTTAATATTTAATTATTTGGAGGGGGTTTAGGTTAATTAATCTCAGATTTGCTCTTTAAGGACTCGGTGTAATGGAAACTTGGGGTTTTTTCTTAGTGCTAGGTTGCTAAGAGCACTCAGTTACACGTCTGGGTCCTTCAGATGGTCGTGGTGGTGGAACTAGCTCTGCCCATCAAATGAGGATCCTTCATGATCCAGTCTTGGACTGTCATCTGAGGGTGGCTCGGGCTCCCACTGCAAGCAGTTTGTGCTGCTGCTCTGCAGGAGCCACCGGCAGAGGAGAAAAGCTCTGAAAAGCCCAGTCAGAGCCACAGTCATGGGCTGGTGCAGAGTGCTGAGTGCTGGAATGGGGAATCCTTGCCAGATATCCAGCCATGGGACCAGAGGTTGATGGGGCTGGAGTTGCTCAGAGGGTTACACGGGGGAGGCAGCCCACAGTATGTGAGGAGAGAAACTCTTTGTGCACATGTGGGAGGACTCAAAGAGAGGATCAGAGAGACCCATCCAATGCTGGTGAGGACTGCTCTGCTGACCTGCCTGGACTTCTTGCTGGAGAGCAGTGTCACTGCCACTGCCCCAGGCTGCAGGCCAGAGTGTTAGTGTCACTCAGAATATTTTATATGGCTCTGATTAAAATGTTCAGGTAACTGGGCCCATTTATTCTGCACACTGTGAAATTGGCCTTATGCTGTGAGTCTAGGCTCTGTTTTCCTGTTATCTTTAAGTGGAAATTTTTTTTTTCATAATATGATTGCTTAACAAAATAGCTGATAAAGAATCGAGTAGAAGAAAATTACAAGTGAGGCACCAGAAAATGGGTCTAATTTTGTAACATTTGCACACTCCTGAAAGAGTCCATATGAAAAGCCGAGCAATCATCACAGTTTATCTCTATGTGACATTTCCAAATGCTATTTATACATTTTCTGGGTCAGTCTTTTATGAAAATAGCCATGTATGCCAGCTATCTAATGACCTGGCATTTGAAACCAATTCAATTTATATGTTAAATTTGATGTTAGGGGAAAACCAATACACTTACCACATTTTTGTTCTGTAAGACTAGTTGTCATCTTAATTTGTCTGGAAACATCTTTTTATTTTCCAGGAGTATCTCATGAGATATAAAGTAGCATAAATCATTCCAGCTCTTCTACTACTGGGAGTTACTGCTAAGGGTAAATTTTGGCCTAGTCAATATACATCACAGTGATACATAAAAACAGCACCGGCAATGCCCTTAATGTTCTCCACCAACAATCTTCATCTCATGGAGGAGTGAGAAATCAGCTGTTCAAAGTTGAACTGGGCAGTAACTGAAAGCAGCACTATTTCCTGATTTGTTAGCAAAGATGGAAGGTTTACATCCTATTCACCATTCTGAAAAGGTTCTCTACAGGGAAAGGACTGTGTAACCACAGTGTCTTTACCATTTGACAACCGCTGACACTTTAAATCCCTCATAATTTTTGTAATCTTGGTAGTCAGACAAAACTCATCATTTTGACTAGACCATCCAAACGGTAACAATGAAAAGCTTCAAAGTTTCTTTATGCTGCATGACAATGAGCACAGAGCATTTGAAATATTTTTAACATAACAATAACGTCTATTATTGCTTAATATGCTTGTAAACTCAGTCTTTAATAGAAAATTTTTAAGCAAAATAAAACTTCAAGAACTTTAATTTTCTGTTTAATTTAACACTGTCTAAAAGATCTGTAAAGTACTGAAAAATTTTGTAGACCTATTTTGGCCTGGTTAGATTTTAACCACATTAAATACTACAGATAATATTCAGTCACACAATTCAGTTATTCTTTTGTTACTTCATTCTATAATTTCTGCTAGTAGAGTGTCTTTTGGCTTCCAAGGTCTCAAAATTATGTGTAAAAAGTGAAATGTTAAATGACATCTTATGCTTCCTTTAATGTTTAGTTAACAATTTTAAAGTTGTAACAACTGTCATTCCCTAGTTCTAAAAAAAAAAATACAATGCCAATGTAAAAAAAGAGTTTTCCCTCCACAAATTGAACATTGTGTCAGAATACACGTGTTAGAGTTCTCCCTCAAGATAGTCTTAGCAATCTTTAGGTATCATATTTTTAATTCCAGTACTGTATTTGCAGATACAAAGTCTTTTATTGAGGTCTTACTTTCTTTTTTTTTTTTTTTTTTTAATGCTTTTAATTAAATATCTCTTTTTCCTTAATTATGTTTTCTCAAAAGGAGTTTGCTTTAACAGTTAGGTCAGTGGCCTGAGACTGAAAGATTCTAATTTAATACCAAGGTCTTTGCTATGTTTGTGCCCCTAATAGAAAGCCTGGGAGAAATGTTCTTTTGCAAACATTGTTAACAGCTACATCTTGTTAGCAGCAGTAGCTGCAATTTCTTTTGTGCTAGAGGCAATGCACATGCAGACAAGAGACCTTGATGTGTGTATCCAAAGCAGAATTATGTCCCCTGGTCTGTCCCATGTGGTCCTGAGCCACATCAGCTTCCCCTGTAATGGATGTGTACTACGTCTGCCTGGCAGGGTCTGTAGTGGATAACCAGGAAAACCAGGATAGCTGAGATGACCATAGATACTCTCTGGCCCTTTGATTCATCCATTTGCAGAAACAAATATGTTGTTAGATAAAGAAAATTGGAAGGAATGATAAAAAAACCATTGTGACACATCTCACTCCCTTTAGCACCAAAGGGTTTGGAGCATAGTTGAAATTGAAAAAAGTTAGGGGGCTGTGGTGGAACCTATCTCTACTGCCTGTGGTAAAAATCAAAACTTTCTGTGACTTACAAAGTAAAAGGAAAATAACGGCTTTTACCTAAAAAGGATCTCATATTTTAAATCAGTATTATCTGTTGTACTGTTGGATCTGTTAGCAAAATTACCTTAAAAATTAAACTCACTTAAGAAATAGCCAAATACTTCTGATTAAGCTAAACAAGATTCCATGTATACTTTTAGAAAACATGATGGAAAGGCTACACAATGGAAATTTCCTCCAAAAGTACATACATATAAAGTACCAAATCAAATAATCCAAAGAATAATGATGAAAGCAACCAGTAGCTTAAGCTACAGACATCATTAAAATATGCCTGTATAGCATATAATATATTGTTTTCTTTTTTCAATATCAAATTGTGCTGATACAGTCTAAAAATTACTTCATATCGGTAATTGTAAAACATTCTGGCGCGTGAAAGAAGTATATAGACTTCATTTTTAGGATAATATACATTTTTCAGTTTTGAATGTAAAGTATGTATTACAATTCCATAAATTACCTTACACTGGGTAAAAGAAGTCAAATTTTACTTCTAATTATGCATGGCTTTCCATAGAAGATTTGTGACTTTGTTCTTTAATTTTTAACTACTTTTCTTAGAGTATTTTGTGAGCAAGGCCCTTTCTCATCTTCTCTCCACTACATAAAAATAAGTCAAAGAATATATTTTTGTTGTCTAGCTCTTTCACTGATGCATTTTTTATACTGTAAAAATGCAAAAAGTCTGAACTCCATTTCAGCCCTACATTCATTTTATGTAAGTGCTTGATTCAACACTTCCAACAGAAAAATGCCGAACACTGAAATGTGTCTTCATAACTCCTAAAACTGAGTCCACACATCAATTTTTGCACCATAGTGCAAATTCATCCAGGTATAAAATAAAAGTAGTTTATCTGGAGTGCTTTTGCAACCATAACTAATTCTAAGTAACAGTCTATTAAAAAATAATATTATAATTCAAAAGCTGTGTAATTCTTACCAGTTTCATAGCGAAATAATTTGCAGAAATGAGCAAGTTGACAGACACTCAGTATTTTAATAACGAATCAACAACTATTAAATATCTCTGGGCTATTTTCTATTCTATTGGATGCTTTTGGCTACAGTCTATTTGAAAAGTCTGAGCTTTAAAAATAAATTTTAACTATACCTCCTAATGAAAGTGTTACAAAAGAAACATGCAATGCAAATATTTTGCCAGTGTATGCAATGCACTGTTCTTTGAAAAACTCATATTAAGAAATTGCCATTTCACACTCAAGATCTGACAAAAGTAGAGGCACACATTTTCTGTGGTCTGAAAGTTGTTGCAGTTTGTAGCTGGGAGATTGTAAAGAGAAACGGAAACAGAAATGTGAATGAAAACAAGAAAAAAAATTATTTCTGTTTCTGGAGTGAAGAGTAACAAGACAAAGAGTATTTCCTACTGTTCTTTAATACAGGAACATTTTCACTCTTGATTTCACCTTCAGAAATTGCAGGCACACATTCATGACAATCACTTGCATAAGTGCAGCTGAAACAACCATAAGCATTCTGTCAGAGCTGGGGGTCTTGCAAAAAATGGATTGAGAGCATGAAAATTTTAATGTGTAAGTTAAACGCCAAACAGGAATAGTGAATATTTCTCCTGGTAAATCCTATTTAGAAATTTGGAATTTCACAGATATAGAAGTTAGACAGTGTACTCTGAAGAAACAAAAGCTGACCTCTCTTTCTAGAGGTTTTGAGGGGCTTCTTAGTTTGTCTTTGCCTTTTTTTGTGTCTTTCGCACTGGAGACACCCAGATAAATGTTTTAAGTTTGATTTAAGAATATAATAAATAGGAAAAAAAAAGTAGAGACATATCTTACCTGTGTAAATTCAGGGCCTTCTAGAGGAATAAAGGAATGGATATTGCAAAAGTTGCATGAAACATGGGATGCAGAGAAGTAAGCAGTCCTGTTTTACTTCACAAATCCTCAGAAAGCTCTAGGAGTTACAGCTTCCTGCCAGTATAAGTCAGTTCTGCTTTTACTTTTGAAAACTCACAGTATGACACTGCTTACTGCATGCTATTTTGGGTGCCCTGAGTAAAACTATGAACACAGGCACTTTTGTGCAAAACATCATAAAGCCTCTCTGATGTTCATTCAGAGTCCAGAATTAAAATGCAGAAGGCTCTAGCAAGCAAAATGCAAGCTGATTTTCTTCTTCCTAGTGGAAAAATAAAGTACTCCCTGGCAAGTAACCAGGGTGGTGGGAAGGTAATTTATTTTGTGTGAGAGCATTTTGCAAGTGAAAGGGATATGCCTTCTGTTTAGAGATTAGTCAGGGAAAAAGTGGTCAATTTAGAGCAGTCACAAAAGTTAGTCAAAGAAAAGAGTTTCTATAGTCTGGGTTTCGCCCTCTGGCCATTTTTTTTCCACCAAATAATTTAGTTTCAAGAATCATACATTCTTCACACTGAGTAAAAAAAATATGCCCAACATATTGTTTTATCTCTTTACATGCTTTTAGGGACATTAAATGAATGTCTTTTCTTTTGCTATAATTCTCTGTGAAAATTGAATTTTATCTACTAGCTAGTGTTGGGGTTTCATAGTCTAATGGAAAAATATAATAAAAATAATACAATGTTAATAAAACCACAAAAATCACCTAAAATATTGTGGAATAATTATGGAAAAGGTAATATTTTTCCACAGACATCAGCTTTTATCTTAAGTCAATTTAGTAAATTTTGAGGATTAATTCAGATATTCATTGTGCCTTTGAAAAAAAATTAAGATATTTGGTGAGAAAACAAGAACCTTGTATTGCAGTAACACTTTAGTAATTATTATGGAAGACATGTTTATGGTGAGATAATTTAGAGCCTAGTGCTACATCAGTTATAGCTCCAGGCCAAAAAGATTTCTGAGAAGTCTTAAATGGAAAAAAAAAAAAATTCTATTTTTTCAGGCATAGTGTGTCCTGTTAATGATAAAACTAAAACTAAAATAAAGCTCCCAGCCACCAACCTCAAGAAAAATCTCTCACCCTTTTTATTCTTCCTCATACAGTCTCAGAAAATGAAACATCTGTTTCTATGTGGAAATGGAAAACTTCTTTTCTGAACTTCTATCACATACATTGTACCTTTTTTTTTTCTAAAATATGTTATGGACAACTATACAAATCTTAGATGTTCAGGAATTTCATGGGCAGAACACAAGAGATGGCAAATGAGGAAATGTAGCCCTTTAGAGTGGATAATGCTGTGGATAATGGTGAGATCATTGTCTGCAAAGAGAGCAGCTCTGGTTGATGCAGATGTGAAGTCTGGTGCCTTGGCTATTGCTGAATCCCTGTTAACTTATTTACATCTAGATGTCAAGGTCAAATTGACTTCTACCAAATAAACACAAGGACCCCTAATATCACGAACTTTAAACATGAATTAAATGGGCTTGAAGTAACACAGGAAAACTGTCCACCCATCATGCCCATCCTGACAGTGTCAGAAAGATTTGTTTTCTATAGGAAAGTATGGTATAAAATATCTGAGTGGCTGGATTTTTTGTAAGATTTTTCAGAATCACTTGTGAGTCTTTTGAGGATGATTTCCTGAAAATTTCTGAAGATTATCTCATCTTAATGACTTTAGTGTAAGTAACATAATTTCGGTATCAGGCTGGGAATGAATACAGTTTATCAACTTATATATACTTTTAGCTTTAAGAAGTAGATAGATCAGCTAATATTTTTTTTCTCAAATCAAAGCAAACATAATGTTATACAACTTAATGTTCTTTGACAACACTGTATTTCTAGTAGACATTATCTAATTATTCATGAAATTATATATAAAAAACAAGCTTACAAAGATTTATTTCCGCTGCTCTTACCTCAGGTAATTTTTGTCTGTGCTAGAAAAAACTTGATTCGTCTAAATCTTGGCATTAGATTTGAGTAAGGGAATCAAAACGAGCTAAGATCATATTTTCATATCTTCTACACATTTTGTCAAGCTTCATTTTTTGTTTGCTTGTGATAAGAAACAGGAATGTTTGGTGAGAGCTGCTATTTAGTGAGAATGGTTACTTCTTACTGTTTTTTCTTGGTCTGAAATCAGCTCTGTACAGATTGAGGTAGAGCAAACCAGAAGAATGTGAAGAGGAGACGATCGTTCTCCTAAGCCCTGTGGAAGCTGAAGAAGTGTAATTGGAATAGAAGAATATGTTGCCATCTGCCACCTGGAAAAAAACTGCTTTTATATGAACTATACTTCTCACTGACTTTCTACTGATAAAGAAGAGATGATAGTTCATTCACCAAGCCAGAATTAACTAGACACAGATGTAAGAAAGGGCCAAACTTATTGTTGACAGATGGTAAACAAGATATCCTCATTTACTGAAAATGCTGGATCTTGTCACAGGATATAATCTAAGTAAGATGTGCTGTGTGAAGCAAACTTAAGTGAACACTAGAAAGCAAACCAAAATAGAAATTTCTTGGAAATGCTTGTTGAAGAGCTGATGAAAAGGGCTGGGCAGAACAACGGCCAGGTTTTTGACAAGCTGAAGACAGTATGCATCTATAAGGAAAAAGCTAAATCTAGTTGTACAGGCTGCACCTTAAAAAAGAAGTCAAATAAGGCTAATTCACACAATTATGAGAGAAATTTTCTAACTCAGAAGAAAACACATACTTATTCCCAGTTCAATGTTCTTATGTGGTAGACAGTCTCTGCTTCTCTTTGTGTAGACACCTTTTAATGATCAGCAGGCTTTTTGATATTAACATAGAGATGAAATAATTTGGACGGCCATCCATGAAGGAAAACTTTTACCTGATATCACAGACCATGACATTTCCTCTAGAGAAGGGCCTTAGCTAAGGAGTGTTCAGCAGAATAATTCTACTCATCACCAGAGCAAAACTCTTCAGAAGGTTTGGAGGAGTTGAATGAATTTTTATTACCTAATAAATAAACAAATGAATGAGTTTTTGCAGAGAAAACAAGAACTAAAAACTAGAGTTAACCTATTTGGAGAATTTTCTTTCACTGTCTTTATCGTGATTTAAAATAGGAAATTTATCCATCCAAAACATGGATGGAGCTTAAATTAGGTGTTTGCTTAGAGGTAAGAGCATAATAAATTTGGAATTAAAATATCTATATAGTTTAAAACTTGGTTACTGATCAGCCAATTATAGCATGATATTTATTAATTTCTTTTAAATATAAAACCTGAAATATAGTGATTAATCATATTTTATGGATATATCTGTAAATGCTATATTGACTTGAAGAGACAGTCTTAAGAATTCAGTAGAGTTAATTACCTTTATTTTATTTTTTCTTTTTTTTAAGAAAATATATTCTGTTTTCCAGAAACTGAACAAAAATAAAGATGGAAAAACCCAAGAGAATTGTTTGGTTTTAAAAAAAACAAAGAACACTGTAAAAAATTTTTTAAAGGGGTCATCTTCCATTCCAGGAGATGCACACTTTGACATTTGCCTAAATGGACTTATGTCATAAGATTTCACTCTCTTGGGCTCACTCAATAAGCCAATATCAGAGTAAGTTGAATTTATTCAATGAAGGAAAGGAAGAATGGTGGGGAGAAGGACAGAATTTCCATTATTTCAAGGGGGATGATTGTCCCATACTACCTCTGTCCAGATCATGGCTACCTAGAAATTGCATTTAGAGTTTTTATCAAGCAAAAAAGAATTACTCTAGGATAGGTTAATAGCCAGCACAACACTTGTGGAAAATGGAAGTGCAGGGGAAATAGAAGGAGTTTCATTGCTCACAAAAGCAGTGAGCCTTTCATAATATCTGTATCTCTGGAGACTCAATACTGATCTGGTAGGATTTGTGCTATTTGTTTTGTTTTGTTTTGTTTTGTTTTATTTTCTTATTGTTGGGATCTTTGCCATTTCTAGAAGGAGTTTTTAATGGGGATTTTGATATGCAGCTTTTTCTAAATCTAGTCTTACTTAAAACCACTTATACTTCTAAAGCTACTCCACCTCAGGGAGGTATAGCTTCAAGATGAGCCAAGTGGAACCAAGAGAGAACAGAAGTGAGGCCTGGAGGGCTTCAAAGGCTGAAGTGCAATAACTTTTTCTTTCACTCCTGAGAAGTCTCCTGTCACTATACAAAATAAATATATAACGCTGAATGAATACATCTTTTTTTCCCTTCCTTTAATCTTTAATAATTTTACAACTAGAATTCCATTCCCACTAAAATATCTTACAAGTCACAGCTTGTGGAAGAGAAGTTACACATGAGTCACTGTAAATACTAAAATGCATGGATTGATCTATAATACTAATGAGAGTCTTTTTAATTGAATTATCTGGAATCTACTTAAAAATAATTTTGTGTATTTTCTAATATTATTTAATGATAATCTTGTGCATTTTTTTCCTTTCTGTGTAATGACTTTCTTTTTCTAGAAGGAAAAAAAGTTTAATGAATTGCAACAAAATATAATTACGTATGTGTGTACTTATTGGCTTGTTTGAAAAGTCTGTGGAAATGGTGCATAACCAATCATTAAAAGAATCTGAATATCTCACTGCAATCAGATCTTTCCAAAGATCTTTTCTTTCTCTTTTACTTTCCTTTACCCTTCCCTTTTCCTTTCCCAGTGAATATTATGATAGAATACACTGTGTTTGGAAAAAAAATTGCAGATACTGATTATCTTTTTCTCCTCTGTTTCTATTCCCACCATTAGATAGAACCAAATAAGAATTAATTCAGAGCAGGTAAATCTTCTAGGTTATCCCCTGAAGGAATGGAATTCTCTTATTGTCTTACTATTAAACAGTGTTTAGATATAAATTGAATGAAATAGGGGATGTCATCTCTTCTCTATCTTTAGCCTGAGGTCTCATGCTGATAATCAGATCCTAAGAGCCTGAATTGGGCTGGTGTCTGTAAGTAACTCGTTCATATTCTCCATTCTCCTGCAGAGAAGACAGTGCCTGTCATGAGATACAGATCATATGTAGTGCAAGGCAGAATTCAGCTGTGAATAACAAAATATGTTGAAGAATAGCAAGACAAATATTTTTTCCATTTGTTTACATAACCCTCAAACACTTTTTCACATACATGATCAGTGGCCTTCAAATGTTAGAGCCTTTCTATTTCAATGTAAGTCCTAGTACACCCATTTACATATAGAAAATTAAAAATTAAGCATGAAAAAAATATTAGAAATATCAAATGTATGTTTATGAAGAAAAAATATCCTGCTGCATTATAATGTCCCAATTTGAAAATAAGTATAGAAATTAATACAAGAACTGGAATAGGGACTGCAAAGCTGGGACATTTATGGAACAGACACTTATGTACAAATTTCAGTGGCAGAAAAGTAACTGTGCTGGGATTAGTTCAGAAAAACTAAATTAAATTTTCCAATTTCAGAAATGTCAATGTGTTTTGGTTTGTTTGTTTTATTTTGTTTAATTAATCCTCGTGACATTTCAATTCTGAAAAATGAATGAAATCAAACAGAACAAAACAAAATGAAGGATTCTCGCCTGAAGAATTCCATAATGTGAACACTTCATCCCAAATCCCTCTAGCTAAGCTTAAGTGATAACTTGGAAGACTATTGTGCAAATTTTAAATCCTTTGAGATGAGCTGCTGAGTAAGGATCCAACGTTTAACACTTTTGCCATGAGGAAGATCAAAATAGGATGCCCAATATTATTTTATTTTTGTTAATGGGTGCTGAAAAGATTACATAGGACAAAGTACCCTCAATCTATGCTCAGTGTACCACCCTAAACCTCTACCTTGTTTTGATTTCTAGGGCATAGAGGAAAGGAGTAGGGTAATCTTTTTGAGTTGTCTGATTTCTTAGAATGAAAAAAATGGGCTTTTGTATTACACCCTGAGAAAAAAAAATTCAGCCAGCAAAAATGAAAGAAGAACCTTGCTTTGTTTAACACCAATGCCATCTCCCATTTTGTTTGGTTTTAGGTTTGTTGTTTTTTTGTTTTTGTTTTGTTTGTTTGGGGTTTTTTGCCCCTAAGAATTCCCCTCCTTCTATCTGTTTTTCTAATTCAGAGAAAAAAATGTTTTCCTTTTTTTCTACAATGAGATTCAGAGGTAGATGCTTAACAGAAGATAATTTAATACAGTTTACAGTTGCATTCTGGGCACAACAATTATACTAACTTGTTTTCTTTCATTTTTACCTAGAGGAACCCGTGACAGGTCTGTACCATCTGCCCTGTGTGGTGGGCCAATGCCTCCACCCAAACAGAGCTGTTGAAGGAGGAGTCTCCACTGCAAACCTCCGACTGCAGCAAGTCCCAGTTCTTTCTCTTGGGATAGCAATGGGCAGCAGGGAGAGGTAATGGCTTTAAGAAGGGCTAACAGCTTTAAAGTGAAAGAGGGTGGATTTAGATAAAATATCAGGATGAAATTTTTTACTTTAAGGTGTTGAGACACTGGAGCAGGTTGCCTAGAAAAGCTGTGCCTGCCCCACCCCCAGAAATATTTAAGACAAGGTTGGATGTGGGCCTGGTTTAGTGCAAGGTGTCCCTGCCCATGTTGGGGAGTCAGAACTGGATGACCTTAAAGTTCTCTTCCAACTCAAATCATTGTGGGATTCTTTCTTATGATTCTATGATCTTTAAATGTCAGAGACATGAAAGATAGCACTGAGTAACTGCTGTTTGCAAAATGCTCCTCTTTGGTCTACGAGCAGGACAGGCACATGCAAATGTACCTCGCTTCGTTGGCCTCTGTGTACAGCCTGCCAATTAGACCAGCTGATGCCCTGACGGGAAGTCTACATGAGTAACAGCATGGAAATGCATTGACCTCGAAGAGTCAGAGTCAAGCAACAAACAAGACCTTGTGTGACAAAATCTGAGGACAAAAATGAGCCGGTTAAATGAGATATTTCACGGTAAACTGAAAATATTCACAAAACCTCTTCCTTTTAAAAACGTTATCTCTTCATGTGTTTTACTCTTTGGTACCAAAGATATTTGTTAATATGTAATTATTTCTATGAATTTGTGTTGTAAATATCTTTACCTACTGGAGAGGGAGGAATGGATCTATGTATGTAGTTGATAGTGATGTATGAAAAGGACAATTAAAACATAGTACGAATATAAAATAGAGATTTTTAAGCTGTTCTATTTTTTGGAAGGGGGGGTTGTTTTCACAAAACAGCAGAGAATAAGTAGGGAAGTTGTCTAATGATGCTGAAGTGATCTTGTGAGGGACAATTTCACAAGATTTAGGAAACTTTCTGCTACTGGAGGACACGTAAGAATCAAAGAAAAAAAAATCTGGGGGGAAGTGCAGGGGAGGAAGCCACATCTCCTCTCCACAGTTATGCAGAAGTCTAGCCAGAATTAAATATGTGTAGATGAAGTGAGTAGGCTGTGGGGAGAGGATAGGAAGGGATCGACTGTTCTAAATTAAAACATCCAGTTCATCTTTCCAAGAATAAACCAGATGGAGAAGCTGTGACTAGATTGGTCTGGACACTAGCCAGATGGAGGACCAGTTATTCTGGCAGCCAGGAGAAAGGGGAGAGCAACCTATGAGAAGCCCAGCAAGGTCCCAGACAGATGAAGATGTGAGAAGCCCAGGAGCAAGGTCAGCCCTGCCTTGGGTGCTGGCCAGCTCACCCGCAGCAAGATGGGGAACAGCTTGTGCAGTGGTTGAGCTGCTGCCTTCAGGAGCCAACCCACCTCCGGTGTCTATGGCAAGGCTGTGGGGCTTCACACAGGGAAGGATGTTGATAGCAAAAGCAACTATTGTTGTCACTGGATGACTCTGCTCTTTAGGAAAGGTTTAGAGAATCAGGAAGCTAAATTGAGCAAGGATGAAATGGGGTGCTTGGATTCTGTTGTTTCATGCATAACACTTAAGTTCTAGTTTTTATTTTTCACCTTGGCCAGATAATATGCTTTCTGAAGTGGAAATTCAAATTTCCCAGTATTTTCAAGATCAGCAGTAACATGTATTTTACGCCCAGTCTCAAATTTGACAATTTTGACAAAAGTTTTCTTTGTAACATGAGTTTGTAGGTAAATATTTTATAAGCTGTAAAAGTGAAGTCTTCCTTTCTCTTTAACAAAATTCCATCTCTGTTTACAAATGCAGATTTGAAATCTGAAAGTTTGCATGATAAAACTCAAAAAAAAAGCATGTGACAGAGGAAAACTGAGTTAGTAATCTAGAAGCTAAACTACATGGACGATATATATACATGTAGCTTCTTTCACAGGTACCAGTATGCTAAAAGTACCTAAAAGCAGGGTTTATCTGCTTGGGTACACTTCTGATTTTCTGTGATTATATGTAGCCTCATAAAATCGATCTGCTTTTCTGCAATAAAATGACACACACTGAAAGAGTGATGAGTATAGTTCTTCATTTTATTTCTCGTCCTTATTTCAGGTATTATATGTGCTAGACAGCTAAACATGTCCTGATATGCAGGGCCCATATGTACTGTGGAGCATTCTCAAAGTTATGGCAGCTACCTGGTCAGAGTATGTAAGATCACTGAAACTGGTATGAATAGGATTATCAGGGCTAAATTTAATAAAGAATGTAGCCATAGCTGCATTCACTATATGTGTAGTTCTGCACTGCATTTTATGGACTTGACAATTTTTTCCTTCAGCCATTGTATCTCCATTTTACTACCTCTTAGAACTGTAGTTTCCCAATAAAATAAACTCCTAAATCTAAACAGAGTTTCAGATCTTCACCACCATCAGTCGGGACTGTATGAAGAAAGCAGCAGTTTCAAAATTTACAGCTTGTTAGTTTAAACTATGTTACAGAAAACAAAATCAAATGGCATGTGCCATTGCAAGCTCTGTATTAAAAGTATGCTCCAAGCCTGACCTGCAGAGAATAATTGCTGCATAGTCTCTCACACTGCTCTATAATAACTAAAAAAAGAAAAAAATCTACTATGCCTATGTATAACAAGACAATCAGTTTATCAGATTTATCAGATTTCCATTGTCAATGACTCAGTGCCTGACTTTCAGTCAGTGAGTGATGATATAAATGCCTTTTAAATGGACTGTATCTTAGGATTTCCTTTTGCAAGAAAGCAAGCTCAGCCTTAGAGCTCTGCAGAAGAAGGTCATTGCTAGTCATGGGCTACAAGTTTTGTGTTGAGGAAACATTACATGCTCTAGGATTTAACATGCTTTGCCTGGATTCATGTCTGAAAATCTTTTTTTTTAAGCTTGTTTAACAATAAAAGCAGTTACCAACGATCAGTTTAATAATTATCTGATTTTGTTTTCTCTTTCTTTGGCTTTGTAAAATTGTGCAGCTGTATGTAGACATGCATTTTTGTGTATAGCTCTACACACTTTGGTAGCTGCTTGATATCCATATTCAGCAGCTGTGTTTGGTGCAGAATGAACTCTCTATGACCCCAGAGTGAAATGCTGCATGGAGAAGGGGAGGCAGAGGATCAGAGCAAAGACCTTAAAATTATGGGCAGGGGATGGTGTCAGAGATGACATGCCGATGTTTATGAGGAGGATGTAACCTGGTAACCTGGGTAAACACGTAGAACATGCATATATTGTGCATTTGGATCAGACATGGTCCTGCAGACCAATGAAGAAAGATCAAGAAACTACAAATTCAAAAAATAATAAAATTAAAAAAAAAAAAAAAGCCTCAGGCAGTGAGGGAGAAGATGTTATCCTTCCCAAGAATTAGCTACTTCCAGTGAAGGGCTATAGATGCTGATGCTTCAATGTAAAAATTCCTCCAACCCTCACTGAAGCTACTGACCTCAGCACACAGCAGGGCACTAGAAAGAATGAACACTTCACCAGAAAACACCTAGAAAACAAAGTGAACATACCAGGAAATTTGAGCACAGGAATTTTAATTGTCCATATTTTGAACTATGCAAACAGTGTTCTAGAATTTGAGATTCTTTCTTATTCAAAAGATATTTTCCTTATAGCACAAAGATTTTGATGCCGTGAAAAAAAGAAGGAAAATGCTTACAAGTAGCATGTCTTTGCTCAACATTCTGAACATAGTAAAAATTTATTTAGTTCACACACAGAAAAACCCAATACGGATAATAAATGAAAAAGTGTTGCCTTCTCATTTCAGCTAAGAGATTCAAGAGGAAGATTTAAGGGGGTGTTTATAAATTAAGTTTTGCAATCTCTTCCTAGGTCAAAGCATATATTCTGCATGTTAATTATTGCTATGAATAAAGTAATTTTCATTAATTTAATAACTTCAATTTTATAATTATAAGCAATAAACTAGAGTTCCCAAAAAAATGGTATGCAAACAACATATCATATCAATTGGCTGATGTATAAATTGATAGCTTCTCCTGCATCATAAAACTTTCTGGAACCTACATTTCTAGGAACATTAACATTCAAACATTTCTTCTTCAACACAATAAATAAATTCTGCTGTTAGTCTAGTAATGATATTTTCAGCAGAAGTTATTTCATCACATATCAGAGATTATTTATTCTCAATAATTTATCTGATGAACCAGATACAATAGGCTTATAAAATATTATATGCTATTAGGATTTTTCCAAAAGATCATCTTCAACAAAACTAGAAACAAAGTATGCAGAATAATACCCTAAGATTCATCAAACAAGGCAATAAGTCTTTCTCATCTTCCTTTTTTAATGTGACCTAATATTTACAGATTATAGCTTAGTAATTTTTATACATAAACTTTTACAATCATTCTTAAAATAAGAAATATAGAAAGGGAATGCAGAGAGGTTCAAAATGTAATTTGTGGCTAATAAAATTAACACAGGAATATTGCAAGGAATAATATTCATTCTCTAGAGGTCAATGATACAACATTTCATTTTTAGTTGTATTTGACTTTTCGCCCTTTTTGCTTCAAATGCAAACACGTTGTCATAAACTAATTCACTCTTTCATGTTACATCTTTACCATTTGATTTTATTTCATAAAAATTTCAAACTGCTAGAAATGTAATTCTGTAAAAAAATAAGGGCACTGCTCAAGAAATAAATTTATTCTGAAGTGTTACCCCAGAAGGTTAATAGTAATATTAGTTTTTCTTAGTATGAACAGTAATGTCAAGGAGACTCTAAGAAATACTATTTTCATTGTGTACGGTAGCCAAAGAGAATAAAGTTCCTTCATGAAAAAATATATATACCCTAATATTTTATATATACCCTAAATATTTTAATTAAATATCAGAGGTTCTGATGCTCTTTTCAAAGGTTGTGTGATATTCATAAATTAAAGACAATAATTCATCATCTGCATTTGATCTGTTTGTTTTGAGCATAATCAGGGAAATGTCAGAAAAGGGATTCTTCTTTCAAAAGAAAAAAAAAAAAAAGCATGGAAAAATTTGTATGTTCATATCACAGCACTTCCAGTACAGAGAGAGAAATTATCATCTTTGAATTTACCAGTGTCTGTGAGTCTGAAAAGCTAAAGATTTTCTAAGAGCTTATGAATGCACAAGAATTTGAACATTCTGTTCAGTGACCCTAGCAGGTCAGGAACAGGTGAAAGATGTTCTGAGACCTCAGCTTCTGTGTATTGCCATTCAGGAAGCATAGCTATGAGCACAAATGAAAACTATGTATTTACAGATATTTTTAAAAGTAAAAATTTGTTTACCCTTGCTTTCTTTGTACTCAGCTCTTGATTAATTCAAATTACTTTCTTGTCTAAAGGGAAAGCAAGTATTCCTGGTGTTTTGTACAGGTAAAATGCATCTTGGATGTGTTTAAATATACTGGTCACTTAAACCAATTTTGTACCAGAATTTTGCATCAACCTATGGCATCAATATTTACAAGGTACCTTCTTCCTATTCATCCAATGCAATATCCACCCTTCTTTATCTACACTATAATAAAAGTAACAGGGATAACTACTTACAACAATCTTTAAAAATATTTTTGCAGACCATGCATTTTTCTGAGAATATTTATGACCATGAATTTCAAGGGCACTTAAAATATGTTTAGCAGAAAGTTGGAATAAATGCAGCACCAGGACAGAGGTAATTGCAGGAACATTGGAATAGCCACATTGGATGAGACTGAGGTCTAGCCAGAGTAGGAGCCAGTTTTCAACAGTTTGTAATGTTAACTGATGCAGAAAGTTATCAAAATGAGGTAGCAAGGCATTATGAGGTAACATGATTCTCTCTTCTTTTTCTGAACTATTCTTATCAATAGCCTGATCAAATCCTTAGGCAGCTTCAGGTTTCTCCAACACCTTTATCTTGAAGAAAAAAAAAGGTAAAAAACATTTCCAACAGAGCAGAGTAGATGTGGAAGAGAGGACAGGTTTTTGAAAATCTGATAATACTTTAGATGGGCCCACATAACTGAAGCCTTTCCACAGAGTAAGTAAAATAAAAATACGTGTCATAATTCCCTCCACAACAGTGGGAAAAGGACTCTGCACAAGGCACAAGGACTGGTTAAGGCACGTTTCTTGAAAAAATAAAGTTAGGATCTGAGCAAATAACCTCAATAAAGTCCTAGTATGTAAACACTGATAACTAAAAATTTACCACCTCACCCATAACACTGAAGATTTGGGTTCATATTTGTTCTGTTTCTTGTTTTTGGAGAAGGTGAATTAGCAGTTCAGTGGCTGGAATGATTTTCCATATGAGTATCATAAAGGTGTTTGGCTCAAAACACAAAGTCTGCCGAAGAATAGCACAAATAGACAAAAAGACAAATAAATAATAAATAAATAAATAAATAAATTTACTTGGATCCATGTGAAAAGTAGTTACTAGAAAGAAACAACACAGCAAGGTATTACATATCAATAGAGATATCTCCAGATTGTAGTGCATTTAAATTCTTGCTCAGGAAAAAATGGGGAAATGGGTAAAATGGTTGTGATGATTTTTTGTTTTTTTTTTTTTACCAGACTTGAAAGAAAGCAGCCAATGGAACAGGAAAACAAGGAGTGCTATTCACATCAACAAATGTATCCAACATGAGAAAAACGGCAATCTATTATAAGCTAAAGCTCAACTATATAACAAAGGAAGCAAAATCAGCTGCGTAGTAAAATACATAGAAATGAAATATGACTTGACATTAAATTGGAAGGCTGAAAGCTGGTAATTATTTTTAAATATGGCACCAAATTAAGTAACAGTTGGTATTTGCAAAGAACAGATGTTAAAGATCATTATTATAACCACTGGCAATATTGTATCTTATAATATGCAATATACCAGCACAAAATAGCATAGGAGGAAAGAAAACCTTTATTGAAAATACAGTTTTATGGGCAAAAAACTGCCTTGGTTATTATTAATTGAGATCCTAAAAATATAGTACATGCCTTAAGTAATCTGAGTCACACTTTGCTTATAAAAAGATAAAGTAGAAAAAATGATCATTGAACTCTGTGAATAAAAGAAGCATAAAGACCTGTAAGAGTGACACCTCATGTAGTGATAAGTGGGAAATAGCTTCTCACATCTGCAGTGGAGCAGATGACAAACATCATTACTGTGAACATCCACATCAGCATCTAAGTTACACGCACATTTGAACAGTGCCAGTGTACTACTCCCAAAGGGAGATGTTACTGCCTGCTTCCAACCACAGGAATGAACAATGTTTCTTGCACCCTGTTGTAAATATACTGGTTTGCAGTCCATGGGGCATTCAACTGATACCTTAAAGGAAAAATATAAAAATGTAAACCAGTATGCTATCTAGCTTATAGCTTAGGCAGCTAATATATGAAACAGGAAGAAATTATTTGACAGAAATCAAATATGCATACAAAACCTCCAGAAGAGTTTCCAGGAAAAAAAACAAAACAACAACAACCTTTTTAAACACAGAATGTGTCCTAGCCTAATACCAGGGTAGATTGTAGGGTGGAGAGGTTAGTTTTTGTTTTGGTCTTTTTTTCCTGGAGAAAAAAGGACTGTCAAAAGGTGAAAGACTAGATGAGCTTTGAGAAAGGCATTCTGGTAATGGTCCACACGATTCTTTCTTCTATTTTATGCTGCTTTGTCTCCCTAACATGGGTACAAAAAGGAGATATTCTCTTGAGAAAGTATGCACCTTCTTTTTTGTTAAGGATGGCAGCAATAACTTCTATACTCATATTAGGAAAACAGATAAATGAAAAGCCAGAAATTTTCAGGCACTGAAAATATCTTCTACAGCTTGAACTTGACTTGGTAGTCCCAAGTTGTGCTTTAATGTTGCTGCTTATTATACTTATATTTTATTTGTTCCTTTCATACCATCTAATAAGGAAACTGAAGCTGCAAGGATAAAAAAGACAGAGAGGGAAAGACATACATAATGCAATTCATACAAAAGTGCTCTAAGTGGCTCATTTAGATATAGTTTTGACATATGGGCTAAATTAAGACTTTAAATAGTGCAATACATCTTTTAATGCAAAAGAAATAGTATAAATGGGACTCAATTAATGAGCGGAAAATGTAAAAGACATTCTGGAAAAGCTATAAATTGCTTACTAAAATAAACCAGCAAAATTAATAGATAATGACTCTTGCAGCTCACTGTCATGTCCTCTTAACCACAACATCCATCAGAAAAAAAACATGCTTAGACCCAGTTATTTTACTTATTGAGGCTGCATGATTGAACACTCTGATGAGGATAATTGAAAGTCTCCTAAACTGCCAACACAGAGGTAAAGCAGGACTGCAGATACAAAAAAAAAATGTTAATCCATCCAAGCCCCATGTGTTGACACCTGGCTCCCTGCTTCTGAAGTAAAAAAAGGGGCCTCTATCAGCAAGGCATGAATCCACAGGGTGAGGGGGTGGCTTCTGGTGTGTGCTGCCTGGCTCCCAGGCTGGTGCTCCCGCAGGAGGAGCTGGCCTGCAGATGGATGGCAGAGCAATGGCACAGCAGCAGCAGCCCTGTGGGAAGGGGAAAGGCGGAGAGAGGCGGGCAAGGGTCACATCCCTGCCTCATGCACTGGCACTGCTGGGTCAGTTTTCCTTCCAGGGAGGAGGGGAACAAGGCAGCGGGGCACAGTGCTGTGTGTTTTGCCACAGAATGATTAAGACAACAGAAGTTTTTATTTCCTTTCCTGTAACTGTTGATGTTACCGCTATTGCCATCTTCTGAGATAAATTATTCATTTCAGGCTTCAGCAGTTTTATTTCATGCTCACAGAGGAAAAACTGATGAGGTGTTGTGATTATTTATATTACTGCTGGGGATGGTGACTTTAACTCTGACATTCAAAACCGATGTATAGTTCTGCTTTACAAAAGGTACCTGTGATAGTTACCATGTCATCTTTGATTAGTGAGCTGCCATTTAGCTCCTCAAAGAACAGTGATTATTATCTTTTTATTTTATTAGACAAATATGAATAATGCAAAATATTAATAGTATTTCTGTTCTTTGATCTACTTGTATGAAGACTTTTTCTTGTTACAGTATTTTAATTACTTCTAAGACAATCTAGCCAAGCATGTTCTACCACTCTTAGCAGTGGCTTTGACTCCAATGAAGTTTTGTGTATTTTTACTTAATCTATCTGGTATCTCCCATAACAGTTCTAGGGTTGTTTTTCTTTTTTTTTCTTTTCCTTCTTGATATTTATCATACACATGGCACTCTGATTATTAAGTTATATGTCATTTACTATAAAACTCTTTCTGAGGTTCCTAGTTATTGTCTAACTTCTCTGTGTTTTTAAATATTTATAATTTCCCCCATTCTTTTTCCAGTTCTCTTTTGCATATAGTTGGAATTGGTCATCTTTCTGATATTTAAAAGATGGGAAGCAGAAAAGAGAAACTATATGGGAAATTATTGCGGGAAGCAGAAAAGAGAAGTAAACCAGACACAATATATCCCACTTTCAGAGTACTTTTGTGAACCAAAAAATCCTTAGTCTGACACTTGGCAAATGATACAAGAAGCTGCTTTGGAGGAGGAAGGTGGGCCATGGCCTTCAATAACTTCCAATGACAATATATCTTGATATCTGTCTTCAAAGCCTTTCAGATTTGACAAAGTCATCTTTTCACTAAAATTTATCAAGCCAAAATATGCACATTATTTCTATCATCTTGTAAGCCATTCAGCTTGCAGTGGGCATCACTGTTGTTTTAGAGTGATGGTGTCTTTGACAGGGAGCTCAAGGAATGTTGGGAGAGAGAGGGATGGAGGGCAGTATTTTTGCAGTGATTCTGGAGAAAGTTTACAAATTTGGAGAGACATGACAAGCATGAGAAGCTATGTGATGACATGCTTAGATATATTATCATCTGGAGACAGAACTGTCAAAAATTAAACACTCATGATAAGCCCAATAAAACATGGGCATGTGGAGGTCTTCATGTATACATCCTGTTTCTGTGAGCTGTAGATATCTTTCTCCAGAGGAAAGACGAGGTCACATATGTATATTTGCTTTCTTAAGACAGAACACATCCACAGACCTGAACCTTTTTATCTCTAGTTTATCATAGCCAGTTTTGTTGCATCATTTTACTTTGGTTACACTAATAATTTCACATTTAAAGCAAATGTGTTTTTCTGTTTGTTTTGGGAGCTTCATCAAACTAACATCAATATTATTTTGGTCATTTACATAATCCCAGGGATAAACAATGCAAAGATTTAGACATAAGTTGGCAGAGTGGCAAAATGTGCTTGAGAGCAAATATTGCAATCAGACTCTTGATTGGAGAGAAAAGGCAAGTTTTTTTAAGAAAATTTAAAGATCAAAATGAAGGTAATATTTCAAGTAAATTTATAGAGATGTTTATGGATCATTACATATGAATGGTTTTGAACCACCCAGGCAATAAGATTATGCTGTGGATTAGGCTGTGGATTAGGTCCACAGAACTGAGGAAAATCTCACCATGCAGAATATTTTGAAAAGCCTAACATAGTTATTGTGGTGTTTAATAAAGAAGAGTGTAATTTTGAAAGGGCAATCTATTGCAATATATGACTTTTTTGAAATACTGAAATCTGCTAATAACATAGGAAAAAAAAAGAAGCAATAAATGAAGTAGTAGGATAAAATATGCACTCTGATCTTCATAGGAAGACAACATAATAATGAATGTCATTGTATATGAGATAGCATGAGGATAGATATCAGGGGAATAAATCTAGCAGTGAGAATAGGTAAGTTATTTCTTGGTTATAAACTGGTAGGCATTGAGTTAGGAGTGATTTATACAGGAGTTTACAATGTGATGTAGCAAAACAATTTTGATGGTGATGGAGGTCTAGATGCAGGAGACAAGATATGTGACAACATTTGGATTTTAGGCCAAACTATTGAAACAGCTGTCAGCAATGTTTCAAGTTGAGATGATTCAGACTTTTGAAAATGGAAAGACCTAATGATGCCTTAAGGTCCAAGCAAGTTTTGTTTTCTGCGATACAGAAATAAGGTTATCTTAAAACCATGTCTTTAAATGTCAAAAGACTGCAGTAGGAATTTGTTCCAAAAGTCAGTTTTCAACAATATAATAAATGTCTTCAGCCAAATTTTTTACCAATTATCTAAGAGTTAGAAATTGATTTATACTGTATGGGTGAACATGTTTTTAAGCTTCAGTAATTCTTAAACCCACTGAATGAAATGTGAAAGGAAGGATCTTTTCTTTCAAAATTTATTTCTCTATACTTCTCTGAAATATGTTAAATCTTCTTACGTCATTGGCCTTAGACTGTGCCTTTTTTTACCCTGTTCTTGTGCCACTGTAAGCTCTCATCAACATCAGATAACCTGGCACCAAAACTGGTATGAAGACAGTGATTTTGATTTGCACTAGGGACTACTGCAGCTGGACCTCATATGAAACTCTGTTCCCATTCTGACTTGATTATAAAATGGGCGAAAACATAACATTTTCAATTCTTGTTAGATAATGAAGACAGTCTAGAGGGCTGACCTCAAGTTTTATGTTTACATCCAATCTTTATTTCTGAAAATCAGTGAAATAGAGCAATCAATAATTCTTCTTCCTTCAGAGAATTTAATTCAGTTCTGGATTAATATTAATTTAAAAACATTCCTGAGGCTTCAGACACTGGCCATCAGATAGAAATTACAGTTTTAGAAATCTGTCAATGCATGTGCCATTCACTCCTACACAGAATAAAGTAACTATGTCTAGTCAACCAAACAAAAGAAAAAGATGGGAAATTTGCTTCACATGTTTACAAAAATACATCTGTTTTTGCACCACTAAATATTTGAGAGTGGAGAAGTGATGTCAGAACACGAGGCTGATTTTTAATATGCAACTAAGTTTATCCATTCTAAACAAAAATCTTGCACTACTCCCGAATGCTTTTTTTGCTGGAAGATAAATAGCCTAATGGCACTTATGGAATATCCTAAAGTGCTTTACATCAACAAAAGTTACTATCATAGGCATTTGAGTGAATTTTTACTTCACATTGAATTATTATTTATGTCATCCCCTGCAGATATATGACTCCTCTACAACGTATTTTCATAAAGATTTAATAGTTTATTCCTAATGAGTTGGCTTCCTCCTTTCTTTGCAGCTTTTTCCCCAGTAGTAAAACTTGTTACTAGGAAAAAACCTGTGTTTTTAAAACAGTATAGCTCAGCAATATGTTTTTTAGTGAAGAGTGTGTTTCTGAACTGTTAGCAGAGCAAGACTTAGGAGATAATATCTCATAAAGGTTGGAGAACACTCTATTTTTCATGTGGTAGTATAATAAGAAATGACATGACAGGCTGGGAGGAAGAACCTTGAAGTGATAGCTACCTGAATAGAAATGAGAAATGGGGGGGAAGAAGTTGAGTGACCTTGCTCTGGCATATGTGTGTCATACTCCCAGAGCAACCATCCATTCTAGTAGGACACAGGCACTTGCCTTAGTGACCTCAAATTGCTAGTGCTGGTGGGAGTCAGTTACTACTGCAAAGAACAAAAAAAAGAGGTGGATTGATGATAAATAACAGAGAATGGAGGGAGAAAAAAGAAAACAGTTGGATAGAAATCTCCAGACAGCATGAATCCTTGGAGAAGGATGGTTGGCCCAGTAAGTGTCATATTTCCTGACACTTTGTCTGTCTTTATTTCTTTTCCTTCTCTTTCTCTTTCTTTCTTTCTTTCTTTCTTTCTTTCTTTCTTTCTTTCTTTCT
>JANIJU010003056.1:97019013-97067932 GCA_025504685.1 Leucosticte australis | reverse complement strand
TCTTTCTTTCTTTCTTTCTTTCTTTCTTTCTTTCTTTCTTTCTTTCTTTCTCTCTTTCTCTCTTTCTCTCTTTCTCTCTCTCTCTCTCTCTTTCTCTCTCTCTCTTTCTTTCTTTCACGAGGCTTTGTTTTTTTGTTTTTCTTTTTCTGACAATAAGCATATTTCACGTTTATGTACAGCCTACTATTCTTTATTAATTGCAAAAATAAGAATTATTCTGATAAAAGAACAATTGAATTCAGCACTTACATGGCTCTAACACAAAACTCAAACAAAGAAATAGCTTAGCAATGCACCATAGTGCTCTGCAAAGTAAAGGAATCTTGCTTTGCAAATTGAGTAAAGATCATATCAGATACAAGATGAAATAGCAAAACTCTTATTCTGGATTTCAGTAGACTGGGAGTGTTTTTGAACTCCAGCATTGTCTGGCAGATAAGTGGACAATAAACTTGTCCCAATTCTCTACATTGTCTAATCTGTCCATTGTGGGCTGTATTCAAAGTAGAAACCTCATAATTAACATATTTTTTGCATGAATTCCATTTTAAAGCAAGAACAGAAACCAAGGAACAATTCAGTATTTGAATATTTAATGGCTTCTTGTGTGTAAATTGAAAGCAACCTGAAAAGGAGTCATCTAGCCCAATGAAGCATACTGTGAGGATAAAATTTAATAAAAATATGTTATTGATAAAGATAGTGATAAAGACATAAAGAATAAAGATATGAAGATAGAAGTAAAGTTATAAAGATAAATATAAAAATAGACACACTTCTTCATAGAGAGTTTTCTTCTCCCATATGCACCCTATGAGAAATATCATGGGGAAGATCTTTAACAATATTTTAATGTCCAAGACAGGTTCTAATGTTAATTTTCTCAAAACCTATATATTTTCAGCCTGCTTTAATATTAGTCTCTAATTCTTACTTGCTTTCTGCTCTCTTGAACATGATGCTCAAAAAGAATATTTTATTTCAGCATAAGAAATGGTTTCCCACTTGAATTCTTTATATTGAACAAAATATGTATCCACATAATTCTGCTTCCTGAAAATGATCATGAAGTACTGTACATGCTTGTTGGGTTTCTATAATTGAGAAAATATGAATTGAGAAAATATGAGTACGGGCTACAGTCTTTTCTAAAATGTTCTTATGGGTGAATTTTACACTATATTTTTGACTGTCACTTGGTCTTGTCTTTTGTGGTTATTCCCTATTTTTCTGCACTCATTAAATAGAGACAGCCTCATGTAGCACTGGGAGATTATGCCCTCTGCCAAGCAGCATGTCTCTGCCCTGGAGGATGCTGAATAGTACATCTGAGGCAGTTAGTAGGACAGATCAAAATCTATGCTCTTGTTGGGTTGCCAAGGGTACTTACACCCTCACCAAGCAGAGGAGGGTTTTGAATATGTTCTCCTATTTTTTTTTAATGACCCTTTCTCTGCCTATGAAAGCTGCAACTGTATCATGCTCTGTATTTGGTTTTGTGGCAAAGCTATGTTTAGGCTTATTTAAAAAAACAATTATGGCAATAAAGTGACAAGACTTTGGAAGTATAGAGACACACACAAATGCACACCATGTGCATACACATGTGCACACATATTTGCACTCAAAATCAGTATTGCTAAGATTTGTTACTTCCTCCTGTAAACAGGGAAATTGAACTCCGCACATTTGTTCTGGAACATGGTAAAGATCAGTTTACAAAATATATGGATTAAAGGCAAAGATGCATGAATCATGGAGCCTGCCTGCATCATGTAAGTGGTCTGTTATCAATGTGATCAGGCGTCTGTCTGCTTTCATTTGGAATTACTCTGATGACCTTTTTTTGCCAAGACAAATAGAGTGGTAAGTGCAGTGAAATAATATTTTACTGTATGAGAAGAGAAATAGTATCAGGATCATGCTAAAGAAGTAAAAACCCCATAAAATACAGTTTTCATCTCTCCTAAAAGATGGACTCCAGAAACAGAAGGAAAATCACAAAAGTTTCTGAAAAAAAAAACCCAAAAAATAAAGGTACAGGGATGAGGGGAGAGGATCAGCCCTGCTGAGGTGAAGGTTCATTTTCCCTAAAAATCCAGCAGCTCAGAAAACTGTGGCAGATGTCACCCTGACAGGGAAAGTGGCAAGCGGCCATCTCAGCTCTGCTTGTAACTTCTTTCACAAGAGTCAAGCTGTTTTTTCCACTCCATTCAGCATGTTTGTGAGTGCTGGGTTTGTTCAGAAGACAAAAAAGGGCAAGAGCTCTAGAATTCAATAGAAGGTCAGAATGGCAATCTTTTTTGCGGGGCTGGGCTTCCTTTTATACTGTGACATCTGGAGCCATTACCAGAACAAATTAGACCAATTCAAACCACCAGCAGGAAAAAGTGGGTTTTCTGTTTTCCATACAGCAGAGCTACAAATTTGAGAGCAGGAACTGGGACTCCCAACAACTCAGCATAGAAATAGATTTGCTATACTTGTTTTACAGATTCATATGGCAACAAATGTGATCAGTGATTAAGTTAAAGATGTCCACCCTTCAGCACAGCCTCCACAAAAGGAAGAGAAGAAATAATTACACTGATGAGTTTGCACTTCATTTTCAGACTGTTAAAGCATGAAGTACTAATAGTTCCTAGGAGGCATGCAGCAGAATACAGAGCACACCTCCTCTGCCTGTCTGGCATTTTAATATCAGGGACTAATGAAATTTTTTTATTCCATATTCCAGTAAATAATAATGAATATTTTACTTGTAGGTACAGATGTAGACTCCCTATATTATTTAGAACATTAAGTCAGTTACTAATGTTAAATATTTTGAATATCTGGCTGATAGTGCTCAAATTCTTTTCCATTTAGTGCTCAAATTCTTTTTCATTTTACCCTATACTTAAATAGAAACTTTCTACTGCCTGTAAATAGGAGAGTTGCACAGTTAATACATCTTCTAGATACATTAGCTGCAGGCAAAACCAGGTCTTACACATGTAATCTATACTTGTTAGAGGGACTCTGTTCAACGGTAAAACAATTTATTGTGTCAGATTGGACTGACTCACACTTTCAGGAGACTTTCACAGCTTTTATTGTTAAAATCTTTCCTCTGTCAGAATTCAATTTTCATTCTGATGATATAAGCTTTTTTTTTTTTTTTTACAAAACATATCTTGCTGTGATTCAAGCAGAAAAAAAATGAAAAAAAAAAATCTTGATGAGGTTGAGCAGAGTTGTATGTGCAATACCAAGGTCCCTGGTCTATTAATAGGAAATATCTGAATATCAAAGATATTATGCTCTGTTAACTCAGCATTTGTAAAAATGTTCCCTTCAGGCACCAATCTCACCTTCAGGCTGAGCGCCTGTTCTGACATGTCTCTGATGTCTTGATATTGGGCTGACGGCCAGCAGATAATGCCTTTTACTTGTAGTGCTGAGGGGACTTGGGGGACTCACACTCACAGAATGATTTGGTTTTGAAAGGACCTTAAAGATAATCTAGTTCCAGCCCCCCTGCCACGGGCAGAGACAGTTTCCAATAGATCAGGTTTCTCAGAGTCTCATTCAGCCTGGCCTTGAACACTTCCAGGGATGTGCATCTTTTCTGGGCAACCTATTCCAATTTCTCACCACAGTAAAAAATTTCTTCCTGATATCTAATCCAAAGCTACCCTCTTCCATTTAGGAGCCATTCTTGTTCTATCACTACATACTCTGGTTAAAAGCCCTTCTCTTGGTTTTTTTTCTTAAGATTTTTTTAGGTACTGGAAGGCCACAGTCAGGTCCCCCTGGTGGCGTCTCTTCTCCAGGCAGAACTGCCCCAACTCTTTCAGCCTGTCTTCATGGAAGAGGTATTCCAAGCCTCTGATCATCTTCACAGCCCTCCTCTTTGATGCACAGTTTCTCTCAAACTGCAGATTATTTGACCTGCTACAATATGTACAGAGGGCTATGTACTGAATAGATATGAAATATAAAAAGCAAGCAACTGAAAGTACATCTTTTAGAACACCGCAGGCACCTCTAAATAAAGAGAATCCATTTGTTCTTACATTGAGTTAGAAGATTTACTCCACGATTAATTTTAGTGTCACTGAAGCTCAAATTTTAGATCTTTCAATCCTCAATCTGCACTGAGTGCAGTTCTTCCTAATAACAACCAATAATAGCAACTTTTTTCCCCTGCCTTTTATATCCTCACTTGCAATTTTAAATTTTGCCAGAATTATGATCTCATGAAAATAACATGTGTTACTGTCTTAGTTCATAGGGGCATGGTGCAAAGTTTTCACCCTGCTGTGTATTACTTCTTATCTGCCAGTGTTTTCCCATTACATCATCTTCAAGAAGACATGCTGTTTTCTCAACAGAACCCTTGATACTGAAGGACATCAGTCATCCAACAGATCAAAATCATTTTGAAAAACTGTCAGGAAACTAGTAATTGCTTTCCTATCATCTAGTTTTATAGAATAATAAAAAAACCCAACACATTTTTCATTACTGCTTATCCAGAAGACTTCAAACATCCCTTTAAGATGAAGACCTCTTTACTCAGAGACGGTCCACAGTTATCAATGATCAGAACAAGATGTCTGTCTTGTTTATGGAGTGCCTCATGTTCAGTAGCACCCCTAAGTGTGGGATTAGCACTGAATAAAACAAGTTTTTTTCTCTGTAAGAGGTAGGCTGCTCTTCTGAGGAGCAGGGAGTTGGATTCAATGTTCCTTATAGGTCCTTTCCAACCTGAGGTAGCCTGTGATTCTAGGAAGATGTTATTCTTTGTATAACTTGCAAGGTGAATCACTCTAACCAGCTTTTGTTTTGTTTGTACATTTCTAATAGAGCTGGACATAACCTCTAGAAAGACAAATTCAAGCTTTTTTTTGATGGCATTTTACTATAAATCTACTAATGTACATGTTAATCCATTAAAAAAACTACAAGAGCTGATATTTGACACCTAGAGAACAAGAAGCACAGCCCTTCTTTTCTCACAAAAATCACAGCCAAAAAGACAAACCAAGAGTTTCACCATTAGGTATCATCTAATATTCACTTGCCAGAATAAGTCAAGCTGACCATATGGTAGCAAATACAAAAACTGAATTTACACAGATGTGATCAGTTTATCCATTCATCCTATGCAAAATATGTTACTATGTTACCAGGTTGCTAAGATTAATTTACAATCTAATATATGGCTGTGTTTGGTCCTTGCCAGCTCATGGGATTACCATGATGAGCCACCCGAATTATAGAAAGGAGTCTATGAATATTCATTTTTCAGAATTTGGCAAGAAACTAATGATTTTAAAAGGCAGTTGTCCCACTGAAATGGACTTGACCTGAGTAAAACAGTCACCAAGTTGAGAAGTTTGCATTTTATTTAGAACGAGCTGTGGCATAATTTGTCTATAGGAACCAAAAGTTTTAGTCTCAGGTAACTGGTACAAGAAAACTCCATGTCCTATGCTCAGCTTAACCTAACTAAAAAACATCTTAACATAGTAGATATGCTATGCTGCTTATTTACAGGTGTATACTTTATCTCTTTGAAAGTACTCAGGAAGACACAGTTTAGGATCTGTGGCAGCACAAACTTATATAAGATTTTGAGAGAGTTGCATTTCACAGAGCATATTTTCACCTAGAGGCATTTACTTAATGAAACTATTTATTTCAGAGTCAATATTCCTTGCCTTTTTTGTTTCATAGGAATATACAGATTCCTGCAAATAATTAATATCAGTGAGCCCAGAGGAAAGAAGCAAAACTATCTAGAGTCTCCTTGACACTAAATCACTTCATGACTTTTGACAGTGACATCTTCCTTAGAGAAATTATGTTTCAGGATACTTGTTTTACGTATTTGTTTCACATTCAAAATGACATTCATTTTAGTTTTATTGCAAAGGAACCTACACTTCCTGAGCATGCTGACAGAATGTGAATCATATTCAAGGTTGATAACACACCTTGCTGTTCAAAATACATACCAACCAAAATAGAACTTAATAAAGTTCCTTCATCTAGCCTTCCTCCCAGCTATTCACCTTTAAACAGATGACTTTTAAATGCTCTGTAATTAATGTTAAGCTGGTCTAGTTAAAGGAGAGGAAGAGATCCTGACATGATCGATATCAAAACATTCTACTCTCCAAAGCTGAATCAAATGACCTGTGAAAAGTACTTTCTATTTTTACAGCCTTACACCTTCATATCTGAAGACAGTGAGCAGAAAGTATAACCTGGATCTGAAATGAAATGGCCTGTCCATCAATATCCAAAACAAAGATTCCCAATCTGAGTAGTTATTACGACAGGTAAAACAGAAATACAACTCAACAGATGAATCACTCTCAGATGATAACACTAAAATGCAGGGATTGAAAGGAATGCATATAATGTAGGAAAATAAAATTATTTAAAATTAACTTCTACATTAATCTCTTACTCATGTTTACTAACATGTTAATCTCTTACTCATGTTTACTAGAACACTGTACTGCAGAGCTTACTGAGGTATGGAATGATACTATATAATAGTATGCTATATAATTATTGCTTATTATTATATTATTGCTTATAATTATCTCATTAGTAAGCTATATAATTATCTCATTGCTTATTACTAGAAATACTGCTAAAAGTGTTTTCTGTGCTGTTTTTCTCTTCCCCCCCCCACTCCCCATTATGTACTCTGGGTGCATTTATTCTCTCAAGGAAAACCCAAGCTGTATGCCTTTACATGCAGAATTTTTTATTCACCAGGGTGGATAACCAGGATAATTGTGTGTGCAAAGGTAAAGACTTGTATAAAAACAGGGCAGCAAATCTCAGCTGAGATATTCTGGGGCAGGTCACCTTCCAAAGGTAGAAATAACTCCCCTTTCACCCTCAGTACACAGAGAGTCAAGGTTTCCCTTCTCTAATACATGAGAAACACATCTGCCTGAACACAAGGTTTTTTTACTGATTTGTTGTAGAAAATCACAATAATGGTCATTCAGCTGACTCTCACAGAGAAAAGTAAATCTGTAATTCTTTGTTCTGTATGTGCAGTGCAGCAGTCTTATACTGTCCAGATAACAGTAGCCTGGCACAAAACCAGCCTAGTTTCCCTCTGGGCTTACAGTCAAACATTTTGTAGAGGCTAACAATAGAAAATGATTTCATAGGCACAGGGTCTGCCCTGAGCTCACCCAGAGGCTTAAAGTCATCCATGCAAGCTCCCTCTTCCACTCTGTTCTTTCTCCCTCGTGCTCTTCATTGACATCCAGAACACAAACCATCCTGACTAAATTTGATATTTATATGAAGTTTTCTCTTGCCTGAAACTGACAGATTTTCAGTGCTTTTCAGTAAGTACCTCGCTGAAACCTCAGTAGGAATAATTGGAATTCTGAGACCCAACGTAACACATCATGAATTTGTATACTAGAATAAAAATTTGGTAGCTTCTTCAAAATAATTTTCTGTGTACAAGAGCACACTTCTTTTAAATGAGGCTTAGCTTTTGGAGTGCAGCTGTAGATTGTAGTGTTGGTGTTGGGTGCCATGAGGAACCGTCCTAAACTTCAGTTCTCACCTGACAGCACCTGTACATGGGTGCAATGGCAAGTCACACAGGTCCCACTTCTCTGATATGACTGGGAGTTGTTACTGAAAGAGACTGTCTTTCCTCACTTCAAGAAAAGTAAAATGAAAAGTGGGACTTTCCAGCTACTAAAGAACTGGCCAAGGACTCAGGCACTCATTCTTCTAATGCAACACTTGCGAGAAACTGCCTCGTTTATGTGTCTCAGGAGGGCTCTTCTTCACTGCTCCCTAAATCTAAGACCTGTGTACTGCCTGGTTGGAGTCATGGGGCTGGGGAAAGCTTCTCACGGATATCTTTGGGATCCAAAGAGCCACTCATTATATGCAGCAGGTTGATACATCTAAAGAAAAATAAGAATCCTTTTCCATCATGATGCCTTGCAAATGCATTTCTCTGTTTTAATTTCATTTTTCAGAACTGGGGAAGTAGTGGACCATGTACTTTTTATACTGTCAGGGGTGAAGTGAAAATCTCAAATGCCTAAATAGAGGGCAATGCAAACCTTTTCAAGATTGGCTATCAGATCCAATGGGAACCTAATAAAGCTTTTCATCAGTTTTTTTGGCTGTTGGAGGGTTGTTTCCTTCTCTTGGTTGGGTTTAGTTTCTTTTTGTTTCAAATCTGCCTATCCCAAGAATGCTAGATAACTCAGAAGTATGACAGCTTCTCCTTTAAGGAACAGCTTCAGCCTCCCAAAATAGTTCTGGTTTTAGCACATAAGGGTATAACTTTCATAATGATATTTCATAGATAGTGTTTTCTCCCCAATTTCTTTAGGTCTACGTAAAAAAGAGGTATTTAGATAGGAACTGTGTCCCAGTGTTTGACAGCTAGATGCTTCCAGGCTGGTTTGGAAAGAAAAACTGAAACCATGATTAGATGTCTTAAATGTGTTAACACATATTTGAGATTAATCTTAATAAGTGGGTATGTTTTATCTCCTCAGGTTTGTAGAAGAAAACTGTAGTGCTTGGCTGACAATTTTTTGTACTCTCCCTTTCTTTTTTCTTTATATTTCATTTAGAAAAAGAATAAATGCAAACTTTAATAGCACATTACCCTTTCCTTTGTAAGTTTTCATTTTAGTATGCTTTTTTGGTTTTCTCTCTTCTAATTTTCAGTATTTATTTAGCTTTACCTCTATGAGAAGCTCTTAACTTCGAGGGCAGAAATGGGTGAATTGGTGTTTATAGTTTTGCATCCCACTAGTTTTCTTCTGGTTTTAATTATCCAGCATGTTTTTTGCATATTCATATGGCCTTTTACACGGCACTGGTACAGTAATTCAAACACATTTGTAATATTTGCCAAAGCATTTTCAGTAACTGCTTCTATTTATAGTCACTGTTGATGCTAAGTCTTTGGAATTACTGTGAAACAAAATGTTCTTATGTTTGGGTTTTTTTCCGAGCATTCCTTGAAATGATGTCTATTTTCCACTCAAACTGGAACATCTGAATGTGCTTTCAGATAGGATGTCCCAGTTTCCTTCACTCACATTGCAACTATGAAGAGGCATCAGTAATGGAGACATAAAGTAGAAGGCAAAAACTCTGCTAATTTGACTTGTGGACTGAGAAACACTTTGTAAAGTTGTAGAATCACACTTGTGGTACATCTTGGAGGAGAGAAGATTCCAAGGAAAGTGAAAAAGCAGAGATATATGTAGGTGTGTTTTAAGACCATATGATATATATGGTGAAAAAAGAAGAATGCAGATGTTTTAATTATATTTACAATCAGAATATAAATTTTATTAGAATGCATATAATCTCTAAGATTTGTTCAAGTTAGACTTAAGTTCTCAGGTGAGAATGGCACAAGCTCAGCACAAAGAAAAAAAATATGTCATAGATATAATGGAACACCCTTACTTGAACACTGCAGAATTGTTGTGAGGACTTTTGTCAGCTTTGAATCCCATAAGTCATGAGTTTTCTAGTTCTGTTTATGGACATTCTCTGCCTCTGCCTGAGGTACGTTAGATATGAGCTTCCCCTAGTACTCTGATAATCCTTTGGCACCAAAGTGCCCAGAATGACTGGGTCTTGGAAATAAAGTTTGCCTTCCCCAGACACCTCCAGCAGCTCTGCCTGAAGATTAAATTCTTCCTTTACAATAAATGTTTTAAAGACTTTGTGACAGGTGTTAGTATTACACATATGGGCATTTTTCTCATACCTGAAAGCAAATTGCTGTCAGACTATATGTCAGACTGCATTAGAAGAACCAGACAAAACCAATAAACAACAAAAACACTCTTCCCTGACTTAATGGTCTCATTGCTCTGAAGTGTTCTGGGATACTTCTGAGACCATACTCTTATTTATCTTCTGCATTTTGTGGATTCTCTAAAATAAAATGTCTTCTGTACTTCATAGAATCATACAATCACACAATGTTAAGAGGTTGAAATGAACCGTAAAGATCATGTCGTCTTAGTCTCTCACCATGGGCAGGGACATCTCCCACTAGACCAGGTTGTTCAGGGCTTTCTCCAGCCTGGCTTTTGACAGGGTTGGGGCATCCACAGCTTCCCTGCATGACCTGTTCTAATGTCCAAATACCCTTACAGTGAAAAATTTTTTCTTAATATCTAACCTAAATTCTCTCTTTTTTAATTTGCACACATTACTCCCTGTCCCAACACTGCAGTTCCTGAGAAAAACCCCTTTCATCTTTGCTGTAGTCTCCTTCAGATACTGGAAAGTTGCTGTGCAGTCTCAGGGGGGGTTGAACAGCCCCAACTTTCTCAGCCCAGTTCTCTTATCAACCTTGGGGCCCTCTTCCTGAATTTATCCAGCAGTTCCATCTCCTTCTTAGGCTGGGGACAGCAGAACTGGACACAGTACTCCAGGTGGGATCTCACAAGCACGGAGTAGAGGAGAAGAATCACCACCTTCAACCTTCTGGCCATACTCCTTTGGATGCAACCCAGGATTCCATTGGCTTTTTGGGCTATGACTGCATTCTGCCAGCTCATGGTGAGTTTTTCATCAACCATCACACTCAAATCTTTCTCTACAGAGCTGCTCTCAGTCACGTCTCTGCCAGTTTTTTCTCTTGTCACATTGGTCCTAGAATTAAACCAGATAATCATTCTACCTCTTCTCTGCCTTAAGAGGATAATTTCCCAAATGCAAGAAATCAATAATTTTCTTTTCTTTCCAAAGCATTGTCTGTAAATTTGTAGATTTGACTCATTTTTCTCATTTCCCCAGTAATGTGTTTCTGCCATACTATGTCCTACAAGTTTTCTCTGCTCAAGTTCTAGTCTCACAAAAGTTACATTCCCTCTGAGACAGATAGTGTAATAATTCCTTTGAGAGCACACTGACTCCCTAGGGCATCACCACTGCATGATAAGAACTCAGGCCTGATGATCTCTTTGTTCCTAATCCCAGAAAGATTTGTTTCAGCTTCTCTTTGCCAACAGGAACTTCCACACTTTCTGAAACATTCAGTGATACAACAGGAAAAACATAAATGAATGAAACTTCACAGCCTTTATCTGATCTAATAAACTGTGCTGGCATGCTGCTTTTATTTACTTTGCAGGGGAATTTGAGGGTGATTTCAAGTTTTGATTGCTGGCTGCTTTGTTCTCTTAGATGTTTGGGTTGCATGGAATTCAATGTCTCAAAATATGGCATCAGAGGCATATTTCTAGCTCATTTCTAGCCATCCAAAGCACAAACTATGCAGCTTGATTTTTTTGTTGTTGTTTTTAAAGGAGTTTCAATTAATTTGTGCTTATTACACAATCTACTAGCCAGAGGAGGAAAGTTCATGCTAGAAATTAGTCTTAGTTTTCACACTTAAGATAACTAAACACTAGAATTCTTTCATCAATATGCTGTTGAGCTCTGCCTCTGCAAGTCTTTAAGATTAATAGGAACCTTTCTAAAAAAAAGTTGTAGCTCTACCAGATGTTATTTATTTTCATATACTGAAATACTATGTAAAAGTGTAAAGCCTAAGATAGATACAAGAACTATGGGATAAAATCTGATCTGTCACCTGAAAAGGTTAAATTAGGTGACCAAAAGTCTATCCCTGTGGCTGGAAATTGATTAAAGAATAGGGATGCCTTGGCATCTCTTTTCTACCTGGTCAGTCTTACCTTTAAAGGGAAATGTAGAAGAGATTGCAGAAGATGCACTCCACACCATAAAAATAATTCTTTATTTGGATTCAATCTGAGTTTCTATTGAGAATGACCCTAGAGGAGCTTTTCAAGAGTGAATAACATCAATGCTAAGATAATAATATTGAAAATATAGTACCTATAAGAAGGAAATTTTAAAATTAATCCAGCTTTCTTCTCCCTATTGATTTTTAACTATCAACTTTTTGAATTGTATACATTTATTTTAGTCCTCCCTGACTTCCATAAGTATCAATGTTTAAGTTCCTGAACAGATATTTCTTCTCTCAGGAAAACTTCAATATCACAATCTTCTTTCTGTGTGTGTGTGTGTGTGTGTGTGTGTGTGTGTGTGTGCACACTCATTTGTGCCTAACAGAGGTTACATACAACACTAATTTAAAATTAAATTCCTTTCTAAAGTAGAAATTGTGTATAAAAGAAAAAACATTTAAAAAGGACGATCAATTTTTTTCCTTAGTTCTTCTACCATTGTTCTTTTTGTCTGTGAGGTATTGTTTTTTCTCTGCATGGGGGATAAAGGACCTCAGAAAGAATGCAAGCAATCACTTAGATGCAGCAGACCTTTAGGGACTTGGACACCCCTAAACTTGAGGAAAGCAATTGTTAAAGTGAACCTTCCCCTTCAGGACAGTAAAATAAAAACACTTGGAAAATAAAATAGAACCACAAAATCATAGATTTGTTCCATTTAGAAAAGATTGAAGGCCACTGAGTCCAGCCATTAACCTAACACTGCCAAGCCCACCATTAAACCATGCCCCCACTGTCACTTCTATACATATTTTAAATGCCTACAGGGATTGGCCTTGGCACATCAATCCAGCCTGTTCAAATCCCTCTGCAGAGCCTTCCTACACTCCATCTCAGCTCCATCAGGGAGGTCAGCACTCCCACCCAGTTTGGTGTAACCTGCAAACTGTCTGAGGATGCACTCAGTCCCTTCATCCAGATTATAGATACAAGATGTTACGCAGGACCAGCTTCAACAATGAGTCTTGTGGGGTCTCACTGAGAGGCAACTTAAGTAGCTCTACCCAGCTGAAAGTAACTCCATTCACCACCACTCTCTGGGCCTGGCCAGATAGACATATTTTTAATTAGTAAATTTTTTACCCATGCTGTTTAGAGAGCAGAACGTGGTTGGTTGGAAATCAAATCTTTGATAGTTGTCTGTCATTCAGCTCCTGCTGCTTCAATTCAAAATCCAAACACCTCAGCTCAAACAATGACAAAAGTATATCAGAACAATACTGTATACTCATGTACTTAAACGAAAAGACAAGATATGCTGATTTGGTATTATTATCAATATTAAACAAGTAGAAGGGAAAAACAAGAGAGTAGCAGATGCAGTTTCAACAATGTCAAAGGAGAATGCAAATCTGTTTCTTATATTACTAATTTAATTTGTATTCAGGATTTAGAATTTACTGATGAATATTTTTGTCACATCATCCATCATAGCCTGGCACTAGAGAGAAGGAAGATAGAAAATTAAAAACTTGCTTGTTACTGTAAACTAAAGAGCATGAATAACATCCATCAAAGACAGACAGATAGAAGATAAAAGCGATTGCCAAAGCCAAGTGATCTATGCTGATTTTCTTTTAAACATTTATTAAAATGCTCTAAATGCAGATCCACTTTCCTTTGGTAAATATTTATTGTTATTTCTTTTGCCATGGACTGGAAACTGTGAACAGTGATAAATTAGCTGTAGAGGTCTGTAATTTTACTCTTGCTTTTAAAAATACATTTACATCTTCTGCTGAAGTGCTGTTTTTTGTCTCTGATTAACAAGGATGCATTCTATGCCAGCAGTTAAGTAAGATGCTCTCTTCTTTATGTTGCTGAGAGAGTCACAGAACAAGGCATAGGCCAATAGTGGAGGACAGATACTGCACAAGGGACCTGCTACAGAGTTAGCTGCTGCCAGTGGAAGTGTTTTCATTGATTCAGTAGGCTTTAGATTAAGCTAGAGATCAACTCCTTTGTACCCTCAGACCATAAATATTTGAGCTTTAAGATACACAGAAATATATGCATTTTTTTTCTTAAGAGGTGTTCTGAATACCAGTCTATTTCCAAACTGGAGCTAATGCAATTGTACCCTCAGATTGGACAGTGTCAAAAGGTATACAAGAATGATTTACCTTTTAGAACAAATTGCAATTTATAGCATTCCTGATAGCAGTGCTACTGGGTTTTAGACAGCAAGTGCGAGAATGGTGTGAGTGTAAAAGCTGTGCTCTGAGACATAATGCACAATTGCTTCCTTTGTTTTCTAACAAAGGAAAATCAAATGTGCTCAAAACAAAATTCAAAGGTTCTCACTGAGAGGCAACTCAAGTAGCTGTACCCAGCAATTGCACCAACAAACTAAGGGTAACTCAAAAAGAGAAGCTCTTTTGGCTACAGACAACAGAAGAGAGAAATGTGTTTGTTTAATACAATTAAAGCACAGATGAAAAACAATTAGGAGGGTGAACAGAAATCAAAGAAACTGTCAAGAGCACAGCCCATGCTCATGTTAATGAAAAGCAGGACTATGGGAAAAAAAAATGAAGACACTTGACAGGAAATTATATTCATTGTCATCTAGAGCAATGTAATGCACCTAGCAGGGAGGAAAGAAAATCCATAGAGATTAATTGATTTAGAATTTGTTTTAATCTAAGAGGAATAAGATCTATGTCTCAACACAGGCAGCATATCGAGCTTGGTTTCTCAATGCAAATAACTGCTCAGAAAAGCTAACAATTTTTTATTTAATTATGAGAGGGTAGAGAATAATATGAGAAAGTGTGTTGTTAAAAGCTGGCACTCTTTTAAGAACAAGACTGATTTGTACTACTTTATCCAAGTTCTGTGTCACCTAAGCTCCATTAAATCCTATGCTACCATAGAGTACAGATAGACAGACTGCTGCATCACATTTTGTTTCCAGCAAAACAGTTCATCTCTCAGCAAAAACATGTTGGTTGCTGCCATAACATTCTACCTGCCTCTGCAGCTGTTTGCTCTACAAGGTCAAAAATAATCTCTTCAGCTTCTTCATAGACTACAAAACATGGGCTGTGGGAGAAACTTTGAGATCCATTTCTCCACTGGGCCCTCAGGGCTGAACTAGGATGAATATTTATGTCTTAACCTCATTTAATTTTGGGCAACTGATTTAGAAGTCGACAGGGTCTTAGATTCTTTGCTGAATGTTGAATCATTCTTCAAAAAAATTGTTAACACATTTGAAGGAAAAATTAAATTTTCAGTCTTTTAAGGTAGGTTTATAAAGTCTGGCCATAAGCTGGGTTTTTTATGTGGCAATACCACATCAAATTTACCTGTTATTCTTTTCAAACTATTGTGCAGTTATGTAGAAACTGAGATGACTTAGGAGCTTTCTACCTTCAAATGGGAAAGAGCAATATTCCACTCATCCACCTCTGCTGCTTCACCACTTCATACTGTACAACCCTTTCCAACCTTGAGCCACCAAAACAGTGTCCGTGTGGTAAATTAATTCAATAAACTAAATCTGGCTGAAAAAAAACCCCAACAACAAACTACAAAACACAAACTCCCCCAGCAAAAACAAGAGAGTATTTTTGTATTGTTATGACAAGTAGGTTTATCAACCCATTGCTTTCATAGACTCTTATGTGCATTTGCCTACAAAAGCAGATGTGTCACAGTGGACACAAGAGACGTGAGATTGCTGCACGGAGATGAATGCAAATATGAAGTGAAAACGAAGGAGCTGGAGAAGAGAGAGGAATGATTGGACCAGGAAGATGGAGATAACCCCTTGAAGGAGATATGTTGTCTCATTGAGCTACATCCAAAGAAGGGATTAAATCTTATTTTATGTCATGTATTTTCACACACTTTCAGTTTTAAATGTGTGGTAATTTTGATTAAATTGCCACATAAGTAACACATCATAATTACTAAGCAAATTCCCATTTCCCCATTTTCAAGGCACTTATCTACCTATAGAAGGAAGTCTGAATAGTGCTTATGCTTAGACACTAATTCAAAACATAAGGTAAATATAAATAACTCCACTGCCTCCTGGAATGGATTTGCTGATTTTCTTGAAAGCATTTAATTTGTGCTGCTGGGGTTAGAGGAACTGCACTGCAGTAAAATATTCCTAACCCACCAAGACTGACACAGAGATAAATCTGTATCAAACATATTAATATACCAATAAAATAATAAAATATTCTAATTTTCTCTGCCTAAACATGCTTCCATTCTCCATGTAAGATTTGCTTTGTTCATTTCCCTTGGGAATTTAAAACATAAATAGTAAAAAATTCCGAGTGCCTCTTTCCCTGCTGAAATATAAACTTAAGCTTTAGCTTTCATTTGCATCTAACTTCATTCATATTCAAAGCAGAAGACTTCTCCCTAGAGCAAATAAGCACCTTAATTTCGAGCTAGCCAGCCAGTGTGTTATTCTGGGTTCAAAATCAAGAGCTCAGTTGTTATGTGCTGACATTGTGAACACTGAGCAGTGACTTTGCAAAGGAGTTCACCTAAGTGTTGAAAACCCGAGTTAACATCAGTGTGGAAACAAACCAAGAGCTTGGATAAAGAGCTGACCTTGAGATCACCCTAAACTCTATCAGGGTCTCAGCAGTGCATTGCAATAGTCAAAAAACCGGAAAGAACTTCACCAAAATGCCTTAGAACAGAATTAAGTCTAACTCTGGGAGAAAATTATATTTCCAAATGCCTTTAATTCTCAGTGTCTTTGATGAAGTTGCCAAAGACTTCCAGTTCTGATGGTAAATTTCCTGATGGACACTTGCCTCCCAGGAAAAGAGCTGCTACAGGTATTGCAGTGATTTTTACAGGTGCTATGGAAGAGATACTGAACTTCAAAAATGCAACTATTTCTTTATTTGGGTTAGGTAAGCATCCATGAACTACAGATTAAAATATTTTCCCCATACTGGAACCAAATGGAATTTTCAGTCAAAAAAAATTAGGCTTTTGTAAAAAATTGCAAACGCATTTTAAAAGACTAGACAATGAATTGCTATACTGCATACAGCTAGTAAACTCTTGTGTATTTTCTTTATAGAGAGATAAAAAATTGTGTATGATGGGAAAGAAAAATCAACCAGTTCAATGTTTATGGGTTTGGTTTTGTTTTTTTTTCTGATTTGATTATGTGGTTAAAGAGATAGATCTATGGGAATATAGCTAAGAAAATATGTCCTTTAAAACATTATGCATATTTGGTCAAAACATGAAATGTACCTGTATAAATAGAGAACATTCTTCAAATTTCAAGAGTTGAATTAAAAGCCTTTCGGTTTGAGAAAGAAACTGATAGCTGTTAGTGACAAATTTTGAATTTGAAGAATATTTTGTAGCATTAAGGATTTAGGAATAAATAGAAAATTAGAGCAAGGCTTCTATATTAAAAAAAACCAATAAAGCCATAGAACAAGATTCAAGGTTCAAGAATAGAGTATAAATGAGTAAAAGATTCCTAGGGTATAATTGTTTCTCAACAAGGAAGAGATTGATGGATATGATGAAAAGGTGAGAAGTTGAATTCTAGGAATAAGACAAACCTAGGGGAAAAAATACACATGCTGAGTTGCTTGGGCACTTTGTAGTTCAAAAGTGTTTCATGTTCACTAACCTCTGATAGAATTCTTTATCAGTTTGATTTGATTGTACTTCAGGGTGCACTGTGGCAGACTTTTGCCAGAGCTGCCCATTGCTTCAGCAAGAGCTGTTAGCTAGAAAGTGCAATGCTGTCTAATTATTTCTCTTGAAATATGAAGCCCTATAGTATGTATTGTGTATTATTTTTAAATACAATTCAAGCCTTTGAGAGAGCCACAAGCGGCCAAGTTTTCTGAGGCAGTCCTACTTTTTTGTATGCTATTTTGGGGAATGTGCTCTTTTATATGGGAAGATAAATGTGACTTGGTTGTCATTTTGTCAGTCAGGCTGCCCAGGATTTTGCAATTGTTACATGTTTGTTCAAGTCGTATCACCACCCTGGTAAATACTGTTGCACAGTCCATTTTCACCACCTGAATTGCTGTGACAGTTACTGTTTGAAGACAAACTTGCAGGTTTGCCCAAAGATTTGGCAACCTGGACTGATGATAATAAAAGAAAAATTGGTGACAACCCTTTCTTGCTGCCCATCAAGAATAGGTGAGTGGTGGAAGTGTATACATGATAGGTTCTTTCTCTTCTCACTTGCTTCACTTTTTGAAAGACCAGTGTGGTTCATCTGACTTCTTTCAGTAGGCTCCAGTACTTTAAGCAGGTCCTCTTTACACTGACAGGAGCCAAGGGAAATTCAAAACATGTATACCAAATGACAAAGTTAATAGTCTTTATATATAATGCTGAAAAGCACAGGTTTGTTTTTGCTTTTTGAAATATTCTTTGTTTCCTAAGTGTGCTTTTGTGCTGTTTTCATCTGGAACAGCATGAGACCCATAAGAATGTCATTTGCCTCTAATTATATAGCCTGTATTGTCTGATTCAAATTGATGTGTTTTCTGGGAGAGTATTCACATATGCTTAAACTTAGAGAGCTCTTGTTCTTTGCAATTACAGAATTAAGAGAGGCCACAGCTAAAATCAAGAGAGAAATTTGGCAAAGGATAAAAGGGAACATTGTTTACCTCTATCTCTACTCTTTCACTCAATTTCTGCTGCTTTATCTATATCCCAGTCCATGCTCAGTCATTATGTGACATGAAAAAAATTAATATCTGAGCCTGGGAAAGTCAAAGCTTGGTTTTTGTTTGTTGCTTTGCCTATTTGTTTGAACACAAGGACTCCAAGATTTATTAATCATCCCACCCTTCTGAATCTTTTCAGTCTGGTTATCATATGAACTTCCTTTCCTGAAAAGAACTTTTTTATGTATTTTGTGAAGTCTCACTTGAAACAGAGAGGAAAATGCTCCTCTCAGACTGGATTTGTATTCACTCCGTACTGAGCACTGTGGCTGTGATCCAGCAAAGCATTTAAGGTTAGTTTATCTTTAAGCATAATCCCATTGAAGTTAGTGGCATGATCCATGTACTTAAATTTAAACACATAGCTGAGTGCTTTGCTGGATCACAGCCAGAGTACTCAGTACCTTACAGGATTGAACACTCTCTTTTCTTTGACACTGGCCTAAGGCAAGATATACAGACTCGTGTGAATATATTTTCCTTATAGTATAGAGGTTGAACACAGTGTTATTCTCAGATTCTTTCATATTCCATTCAATAGAAGATATTCTCCAGTTTCTTAAAACTCTTGCCAGTTGGACTGAAAGTGGAAACATTACAATTCCAAAGGAGTCTAACCTAGAGTGTCACTTTCCTTTCTCTTTTTTCATCATGCTGAATTTTATAGCTCAGGAGACTCAGGTCAAGTTGGTGTTCTGAATGAAGGTAATTTGTTAACACACGTTTAAATCCCTGCAATGTTCTGCTGACAAAGGCTAACTTAATACGCAACAGATTCAACGCCTCTCTGGTGGTGGTATGTGCTTTAAATGAAAGTGCTTTTTACAGTTTAGACTAACTTGAGCCATTTGGGGCTGATTGAATGTCAAGTGCTTCAGGCAGCTGAAGTTAAATGTTTCTATACAAGTTTGTTTAGGGCTGGTTTGGATAGTAAGACCTATGGTTCTTCTTGAAATGGGGGGATATCTTGAACATTTGTACATCATAAAATATACAGTCCACTAGAGAAACACTGTTTCCATCAGATTAAACCATGAATATAAATAAAATTATATAGTTACTGAAAATATATATTTTTTTGGCTGCATCTCAGCATATTTAAAGGTGATTTCAAATCCGATTGATAGGGATAAGTTTGGACTTAAACATGGATTCACTTGAAAGGTGTTTTTCTTCTTCTCTTTCCTAATGTTTTCTTTTTTTCCCCTCTCTTTTAAGCACCCTTGTACAATTCAAAGTCCATGTTCCTTATCTGAATATCAGCCAATCAGACTTTGCATCTGTACAGACTAATGATACATTCCAAGTATTATTTGCTTGATTATAAAGCCTGGTTTGATGGGATACAATCACTTTTCTGTTCTCAATGACCCACTGAATGATGACATTACTCAGAATTCCATTTAGATGATGCAAATGACCTAATCAACTTGTCTTCTGCCATGGCACTAACTGAACTCAAATGTCAAAGAAATCTTAGTAAACAAAATCTTCCTTTTATGTAACTGAAATTATGCTATGGGAAACTTATGAATAGTAGCTATAGAAATTGGGGTTTTTTTTCTTTCATTTGCATGACATAGGTGTACAGGTCCATACTCTTTCACACGCTCAGGATTTTGTTTCTAAACAAAGAAAAAACATAGTACAAAAATTAAAATTACATTATATGAAAACAGCAATATGGTCATTTTGGTTCACTTTCCATAATAAACTACAAACTATGTCTTAATTCAAATTTTGCACCAAGTTATCAATGAAGTCAATATTCCCCTTCTGCATTTTCAAATATGGATCATAGTTGCTCTGTTTCCTCTGTTTCTTTCTTTACCAGTAAAAAAAGGCTGAGTCATGCAAGCTATAAAATATCATAAGTATTGTACTGCTAGAATAACCACCAAGTAGCTCAAGGTTACGTGTATCAAATACTGTGAAATGGGTCACACAGACTCATCAAAATTAAACTGTATATCTTGGTAGCAGTCTAGTTTCCACAGCACTGAGTTTTCTGGGAAACAGCCACTTGTTTTTCCTTTGGAAGCCTATGTAGATGAGTTTGCTGTTTTAGCTGGTCTATCTAATGTTCAAGGTTTCTAGTGAAAAATAGATGAATATTTACGTGACCTGCTCTCAGGTCTTGGTTGCAACACGTGCTTCCACAAAATTTTCACCTTAAAATATGGAGATAGTCTTCTAGATTGCCTCAGACACACATAGGAGCACTTCCATAAGCAAATGTTTGAAACTCCAATCCTGTCCTTGCACATTAATTTGGCAGCATCAGGACAAAACTCTTGACAGGTAATGTTAAAATGCTGCCAACTAGTTTTCCAACTATTTCACTTATTTCTCAATATCATACTCAGTTAACTGTAAAATTATATTTGATTGTTTTGAGGGAGTCCTCATGCTGAAGAAATGTTAATTACCTTCTTTCTGCAAGAGTGAGAATTGAAAGTTGCTATCAATGTTAACAGTGGTTCATTACAAGTGATCCCACCTTCCAGGTTGTCTGTTCTTTTCATTTTAGGCAGATTCACACATGCCAGAGGACATAGTGATCCTTCCACAATACGATTATGTTCCTGAGGTATTACATGTCTTCCTTTAAATTGAAGATCAAGATTGAAGTTTGATGGTCTGCAATAAAAATCATACTTTAGATTCCTTGAGAGAAATCAAGAGTACTTGACCCATTACATTTAAAGCATGGGTATGAGAGATAATTTTCTTCTTTTTTTCTGGATACTAAGCATACACACATCAGCATCTGTAAGAGATTTTGTAGATTTGTGATGAAAACATTCCCTGATAGTCTGTGGCTCAGTGATGCAGTGCTCTCTTCATGTCAGTGAAAATAAGGTTATTTTTATTTAACCAGTGTCTGAAAACAGAGAGATTCATATAGACACCACATAATCAACTACACCAAAATATATTAATCTAACATTGAGACAGAAATTTCAAATTTGAATTTTTTTAGCCACCTCAATGAACCATTTAGGGACTAGTGTGAAGCTCTAATTTCTAAGCTCACCAGAGTTTGGGATTTTCTTCAAGAATTAAGATGACAGCAATTAGAGGAATAAACAGTGAATATAGGCACCCAAATAAATTTTAAAGTAGAACTGTGTTGACTTTGTCTTTTTTTACATCTCAGTTGTGATCTTTAAACTCTGTTTTTCCTACAGTTATAAAAATCAAATAATAAATACTGAAGCACGAATAGACTGATCCATTATTTTGGTCTAATATCTATCTATCTTCAAAAAAGGCATATGAGAAATATTTTTTATGCTGTGGAATTAATCCACAATTTTAGAAGTTGTATACTAACTTAAGCACTATTGTATTTGTACCTTTGATCTGACATATCTTCAATTTAAAGTTTTCTGTCCAGTTTATTAACTTCTACTTATGGTCAGCCACCCAAATTCATAAAGCATATTTTATTATTATGTATAAGTATGTTTATAAATGCACACATATGAAATAATATTTATCTTTAGTATAAAAAGTCACCCAGCAACATTCTGAAAAATACAAAGCATGATAAAATCAATTTAATATGGTTAACCTAAAATACATGGTACATTTTAAAGACAAACATCAGCCTCACAATTGTTAATTCATCTGTGGCCTTCGAACATATTTTTATTATTTCTTTCTCCCTTTTTTCTCTCAATTTTTATTTGAAATAGGGGTAATTAAATTTAAAATCCCAGTGAGTCTACCACAACATTCATGGGAATGAGATAATAAATGTCCTACAGCAGCCAAGGCAAGTCATCAACATTGTTTTACTGCAGCTTGATGTTTTTTGCCATAAAGATTATTGTGCTTCACAGACGAAAAGATCTGTTGACTATTAATCTTACATGTATCAAATTTTTGCTTCACCTTTTTCTTCTTCTGTAATACTCCTTGCCTTCAATTGAATATTGTCTGATACCGTGGTATTATGATTTTTAAAAAAGCAGTACAATTTTCAAAGCCTTGAGCTCAAAAAGGAAAAAAAATTAGTTTTTATATTCACAGGCAATTATAGTTGGATTTTTAAACAACTTTATTTATCATGAGTGTTTGGACTCCATCTGTCACCACTTTTGGTTATTCATTTCATATTTGGAAATTATAAGGTGGGGACACTGAGTGTATAAAGAACATCTTGCCCTTACTGAAACAATCAAATATAAGTATCCTTAAGACTACTCTTTTCCTTGGGTTTGGTAAGTAAGTGGTGTGTGACAAATTAAATCATGATGAGACAAATTGTCCATCCGATATAACAAAGACCACACAAATCAAGAGCTCCTCTGAAATCCAGAATCTAAGAAAATTCTCAGTCAGAGTCTGCTTTATTCATTATCAAGGTCTGTCCTGGATATTCCACAACTTGGCATCTCACTTTTTTGTTTAGTTTAGGGATTTTGCTTTTGTGCTTTCTGACAAGCTTCATGAATTTTATGAAAAAAACCCTCAAATAATATCCATTTTGATTGTAGCCTAATGAGAGATGTTTAGATAACATAGTTAGCTCAAAAATTAAAATCTGGAAGAATTAAACAAGTTCGGAGGAGTAGATGTACCTTTCTTTCCCCTACAAAATCACAAGTCCAAACACTATCTCTGTGTGTGAGTAGGGCTGATAAAACAAAATATGAGCATGTACCCCTATATATACACACATATATAGACAGTGTTTAGAAAAACAAACAAAACCTATGTTCCCTAAACATTATTTCATAAAAGGAAAACAAGGAAAGTGTTGTATGGATTTTAATAAAGCAGTATGTATTTCAATAAAGGAGATAATTCAAGCAATTTGGCCTGCTAGTTACCTGGTACAAGATGCTTTGTTCTATTTTACAACAGAATTTTTCAGGTTTTCTGGTTTTTTGGGGTTTTTTTTGGTTGGATCTCTCACATCCCTTCCATGGGTCTATGAATTTAGAATGAACTAGTCTGAATAAGTTACATACCAGGTAATGGAATATGCAAGCTTTCTTTCCAAGAAGAACACAATTTCTAATACAGAAATATGATTTTACAGTAATCTTCAAATGATGACTGAAAGTTAACAGAGTTAAGTACTTCAGACTGTTTCAGTTAAGATTTGTTGTCATTGTCTAAAAGGTAAATCATCATTTGTTATTTTGTTTAAATGTGGAAAGATATAATCACACAAGGCCTATAGTTTATGTTTGTTTAAACACCTTTTCATTTCTCTGCTGCAGCCCAGAAGCAGGGTATAGTGGTAAAATAATGGAAGAAGAGTGCTATTGCACTGGAAATGTTTTAGCAGTCTTGAAGTAAAGGCCTGAATAGTTCTGTTTTACATTGTTTTTCTGTTTGAGTGTTTCCATTTTATAAATACAACTTTAATTAAGAGAGTCATAATTAAGGTTTAAATCAAAATCCCCAGCAAGAACTTCTCCTTGTTATACTCCTATGATATGGATGAATTAATGAACTTTTGTAAATGTAACCAATTATACCAAAGAAATACCAGAATCCACTTTACTGACTTCTACTATCAGGAAGGGATCTTCAGTGTCCCCAGACAGGTTACTGCACAGCAGAATAACAGCCACAGCCAAACCTAATGTAAGACAGTCTTATCTTACTAAGAATTTTCCCTCATCTCACATGATTATCCTCAGTTAAACTCAAACAAATATGTTGCACAAGCATAAGATCTGATTTGTAATAAGTCACTGAAATAACTGTAAAACTTTACCTATAAACTTGGTAAAAATGCATTTAATATTTAAATTACTGTGTATATTTGGCATACTTCAATATCTCCTTTAGAGCTGCACTGGTATATTAATTCTGGGTTTGCATATGAGAAAGTCTTGAAAAAATGGAGTTATAATGAGAAAAAAAAGCAAAACACAAGAAAACCAGTGCACATACAAATCTTCATAATGAGCTTAATTTTTTAAGTACACTGAAGACAAAAGTAGCAGATCTCCAATCTATTCTAATTCTTGGTATGAAGGCTTCTTTATTCATGGATCATTGATCTGACAGACTGAAAAGGCAATGACTTCTATTTCTCTTGGTGGCTTACACCACTCTATTGAAAGGAAAATAGACAAAGCATTCAAATTTGTACGGCATCAGATTGAACTCTTCTGCTAATGTCTGTGGTTGTCTTCTCAAGGAAGACTGGGATTATATCCCATTCACTGTGTGCACTGTTGCTGGATGAGTTGTTCATAAAAGCATTTGGAGAAGCAGTTGTACAATTTTTGTATACTGAAGTTTCTGGGCAAATAAGCTTTACAGTGAGGCAGCTAAGCCATCTTGTTCTTTAACAAATTGATAAAGGGGAATGTGGGTATTTCTTTACCCTCCTGAAGAGACACAAGGAATTAATTTTTGTGGCTAATATGTGTATCATAAACAAGTAAATTGAGTCATCTGATGCAAGACTAAGCATGGGTAGGCAGGTAGTGTGAAGAAAAATACTTTTTCAAACTCAGTTTGCTTCCATGGAACAGATAACTGTTTTCAGGATACAGAAGACTACTATTAGACTGTGAAACATAAGTTTCATTGATTATTCTGTTAGATTTGTAATTTCATAGCACAGTCCATAGGAGAATATCCAAACAATCTTTCCCACCCCATGCTGTCGGCATACAAAGATTTCATCCTCACACCAGCCATATTACTTTCACTCAATTTCTGATTTTCTTTAGGATATAATAAACAATTACTGTAGTGATGTAGACTTTCTACTCCCATTGTGGAAGAAAAAGAGTTAAATGTATCCCAGACTCAAAAAAATCTACAAAATTCTAGCTCTGTGGGATGCAAGGATAAAAATATGATCCACTGTAAGGAAGAGAAAGAACAGACATGGATACTGATTACTCTTCCCAGCTTCCTTCATGCTCTTTTTCTGGGAAAAGAGGAGATTTTACTCCTTTCCTTTACATTTTAAAACACGACCCTTCTTACAGCAGGCAAGAGCAGGCAGGTAGGAGAGTTAATTGGACCCAGATGTCTATCTTGTCATGACCCAAACCCAAAATTCAAAGTCCCTTTTTTAGTCAGCTTTACTACTACTGAAGGAAAAGAAGGGAATGGGTAAACACCTGAGTCGCTTCTCGATCTCAGCATGCATTAGAGGAGCAAAAATTATTATAAAACTAGTGTGACATTTTGCATAGAGGCCTATAATTATTGATAGAACTGAACTGAAAAATCATATTCCTATTTGTGGCTTCTCAGGAGTGAAAGAAAATTCATTAATCATTCAGTACCACAGTCTGCTGTTATATCACACCTTCCATTGAACAAATGGATCTATGATTAATCAGGTTAATTGATTTTGTTGTTTAAATCCAGACTACTTTGGCCATGGAGTAATTTTAGGCTCTAGAACAAATTCTGAGAGAATGAATAGGGCTAAAAAAATACATTATCTTCTCATGATTAATATTGTTCTTCCAGTGACCAGCCAAATTACTTTCTGATCAGTTTGTACCTATTTAATCTTGTTTTGAACTGAATATGGTGATAATGATCAAGGGAGGCGTGACATGACTTGTAAGATTTTCTGTGTTCATTTTGTGAAGTAGAACTGAGAAATAAAGTCTATGGGGAAAAAAAAGGGAAAGGTTTTGCTTAATTTATTCACTTTTCCATTCCTAGCTGTAAACCATTAAATATATATATATATATATATATATACAGTTTCCCTGGCCCTTAATATTTCTGAATTAAATGAAAATAAAAATGAAGCACAAAAGATAATAACTTGTTAAGCTCTAGCATTTTTATCTCATTAATTAATAATAATTTTAAAAATTTGTATAGTTTTTTCCTAAAATGAAATAAATTTAAAAATGGAAAGTCAATCAAATAACTACAAATTGGACAAGCAACTCAAACTTTAAAATGTTAAGGCATAATACTTTAATAAATCAAAAGCCTTTTTCCCTTTCCTGTGTAAGAAAAAGCAATTTGTGAATACTTACATTTCTTCACTCATTCAATTGCATTTAACAATTTTTTTCAAAAATTAAAATTTCATTAGAACACTCCCCTCATATATGTCAGCAATTGCCTAAAAAGACACAATTTTTAAAGAAAATATTTTAGCACCAACAGCAATTTAAACGAAGCAATTTTTAAAGGCTTTGAAATCTGTATGTCCTCATGGTTGCAGGATCATACCACTTCAAGTGGATCTACAATTACCTACACTGGGATAAGTTTAAAATGTCCTCATGACCCCTGAATCAGTGTCAGTGAGTCACACTTTAATACTCAGCACTGTTTGGTTCTGAACCTAAGAGCTGAGTGGATAAAAGTCTGCGGTTTCTTTTAAAAAACTCTCCTATTATTGCTGGAAGTAGATCAGAGCCTGGTATAACATATTGCAAATTCTTTGAATTCTGCTTTCAAACGCCAGTGTTTCTGAGAAAATTATGCCTATTCTATTAAATATATGCCACACCGTAGTCACCATAGACTGTAAATTCTATATTTCCCCATAAATAGGATCTAACATAATGCAGAGCCAAAACTCAAAGCGTTCTTCATCTTCCAGATCTTACACAAGCTACTGAGCTTATAGGTCAGGATTTCAAGGTGGTTTCAAAACCAGATATTGAAGAATAGATAGAGCCAAGATTCATAATTGAAAGATAATGACTGAGGCAGTCATCTGTGGAGTTTATGCATGTTTTCAATTAATTGCAAATGTTCTTTACACAGTTTAATATATGAGACAGGTTAGACTGGTGTCATGGTTTAACCCCAGCTTGGAATGAAGCTCCACACAGCAACTCACTAATTCCCCTCCCTACCAGTGGTACTGGGAAGAGAATCGGAGGGGTGAAAGCTGGAAAACTCAAGGGTTGAGATGAAGACAGTTTAACAGGGAAAGCAAAAGCCAAACACACAAGCAGAGTAAAACAAGGAGTTAATTCACTGCTTCCCATGGGTAGGCAGGAGTTCAGCAATCCCCAGGAGAGCATGGCGCCATCACATGTGGTGGTGACTGAGGAAAACAAATGCCATCACTCCAAACCTCACCTCCTTCCTCCTTATTCCCACACTTTATATACAGAACATGGTGCCATATGGTCTGGAATATCCCTTTGGTCAGTCTGGGTCACCTGTCCTGGCTGTGTCTCCTCCCAGCCTCCCATGCACCCCCAACATCCTCACCAGTGTGTCAGTACAAAAAGCAGAAAGGACTTTGGCTCTGTGCTATCTCTGCTCAGCAATAACAAAAACATCTCTGTATTATCAACCCTCTTTTCACCACAAATCCAAAACACTAACCCATACCAGCTACTGTGAAGAAAATTAACTCAACTTCAGCCAAAACCAGGAAATCTAGAAAAAACTGTACAACCTTTCAAACAATAGAGATGTCCTTTAGGACAACTCAGACATTTTGAAAGTGGGAATAAAAACATGAAAAATCAAAGTGAAAGGAGGAAAACTAGGGGCATGCTATCCATTCTGGGGGAGTAAGGGTAAGGCATATTGAATCACAGAGCCCCTTTTAAGTTTGAACACTGCTTTCTCAGAAGAGTGGAACACCTTTTCAAGACCTCCCTCCTTTAGATGCTCTTGATCACAACTATACCTATATAAACCCATCCTAGGCACAAAGAAATAAAGGTTTTGTTGTCATGACCAAGATTCTGCCCTGAAACAGAGCATGCAAACAAGTCCCAAGTTTAAGAGAGAAGGAAAAAAGATGTGCAAAGGAAAAATAAATGCTGTACCTGCTCTCTTCATTTAATGAGTTGCCTCTTTCTGTGAAGGAATTCCTCCTAGATACCCTTTTCTCTGCTTGGCTGTGTCTCAGCTTTCATTCGTCTTGTACATCATTTATCAGTACCAGCTCTGGGAGATAACCAGCATCTGTGAGATGTGTAGTATGTTTTGGATGAAAGCTGTCCCTGTTGCCTTTAACAATGCCAATTGTTCTACATCCCCAGTGTTCTGCACTTGTCTTCGGTGGTTAGAAACAGCATTCCCAGCTGCAGTGGGAAAGGGTTTTGAATAAATATTAGGCAGACAGCAAACACACTATGTATAAGTTTTGCATGAATGGTATTTTAAACTGTGAGTAACAGTAGGTTTTAAAATTTTTATCTGTGTCTAAATTAGGAGCCTATTTTTTAATTATCAGAAAGGAAAAACTATCACTGCCCTATGTTTTTCAGTCAATAAAAAGAGTCCGGCATTTTTGATTCAAGATATTGGATTCAGACTTGAGATCCAAGACCCTGGAGGCTCTCACATGCCTGACAGCAATTCCAACCACACTAAACTTTGATAGAAACAATTTTTTCCTTCAAAAATATCTGCAGAATTTTGTGTCACAATATGATAGCTCCTCTGGTACAAACCACCCTATCTGCATCATTCAGTCCAGTTTTCAGAAGCATTGGGCATGAGGAAACTTTCTGCTGCATGGAGTGGTCTGACTCATCTCTCACCATGGTGTCCAAGCAAGCTGTCTGTGGCTGCTGTGATAGCAAGAAAAACAGCTGAGATCTGTAAGAAGGAGACTGCCTCAGGGTGTCTGTGTTCCCTATTTAGAAGTCACATGGATCCAAATTTAAGAAGATGGGATAATTTCTCAATTTCCATTCTAACCTTGACATGGGGAGTTTCTGGAGGTATCCTCCAGATGAGAAATTAGAAATCTACATTTCTACACACAAGATCACAGAGGTGCTGTGTTCACCTTTATCTTTTCAGTAGTAGCTGTGGAAGACAGGACTAGACAACACCCAGTGGTGGGATCCCATGACTCCTCAAATATACAGGCTTACATGATGGATTTGGATAGTAAGATGTCTTGATTTGAAAAGACAGGTTTCTGCTAAGGAAAGCTGGAGCTTCACTTGAAATGGAAAATGTAAATCCCCTCTCTTCAAGTTATTATAATTTTGAAATTAAGACAATATGGGAGTAGGAATTACAGTTCTTTATTAGGAAAAGTAAAAACAAAAATGCAGTAATACAAAACAACACTGACAGAACACAACCTGACACCCTGTGGTAGCAGTCCAATTAAATGGTGGCTGCAGTCCTCCTGCAGTGACAGGTGTGGTTCTGTCGGAGCAGTGATCCTGTAGAAGGGTGAAGTTTTCCTCTGAAGGTTCAGTGGTGGTGTAGATGGGCCTGGTCTTCTTCTGGGAATCTAGTGGGGAAAGACTACTCCTCTTGGAGTCCAATGGGAAAAGGCTGCATGCAGTGTTCCAAATCTCAGATTATATCCAAGTAGGAATGCTTAGCTCCTCCCCCTGGGTGGGGTATCTCACAATGGGATGATGTTATTTTGTCAGTCATGAAGTGAGACTCAATGGCCCGTTAACAGAAGATATTTTCTGGAGGGAGGACTGGTTTGTGGAAGAGATAAAGCAAACTGCCCCACCTGGTTTTAACAGGTGGCCTAATTAACAGAAGATGACTGCCCCACCTCTAACAGAGGGCAATAGAATACACACCCCCCCCCCAGCCACAACTTGCATTTGCAACTTAATACTTGGAAATAAAATGAAAGTCAAGGTAGGATGGTATCACAAAAAATTGTATTGGAGCATCTAATTTAAGGGTTTATACTCTGAGTTGTTTTTTGAGCCACTTACCATTTCTCGTTAACACTCTGGAGCTTATTATTAGCTTCATGAGATGACGGGGACCTGACATACTGGCTGACTTCACAGTTGTTCAAAGACACTTCCACTGCAGAAGAATCTGTCCAAAACCAGGGCTTTACTCTTTCTGTTAATGTGAAAGTTTGAAAGTCAATGAGAAGACAATACCAATGCTTGCAAGCCTGAGGAAATTAGTCCTTTTTCCTTAAATTATGTTTCCAGTTTTACTATGCTGTTAAAATACTTGCTACAAATTCTTTCTTAGTAGTTGATTTTGTTATTGCCTTGGACTTCAATAGCTATTCTGCAATCACAAAAATGGAGGTTGTCAAGGAGAACTGATTTTCTACTTAACTACAGGCTATTTATCATTCTTGCACTGTATCTCTGTGTATTTGCTGAGACACAGGTACATCAGTCATCTGTCATGTGCTGGTTTGCTGCTGGATCTGGATTGTCCCTTTTTATTTTCATTCCATGCACAAGGATGAAAGGACAAGGCAGTAGCGACTTTAGCCTTGTCCTGAGGTGTTGCCAGGGCACGACTCAGAAGTAATACCAAGTTCTGCAACCCAGTAGAATTTCCATGTCCTCCACTTCTGAGCTATGTGCTTTGTCTTAAGTCTTGGCAATTTAGTTAAGGTTTAAGGTTCATTTAAATTTTGATTTATTTCAGGCACTCTCAAGAGTTTTATTAATACTAAGTGGAGTAGGAAGCCCTGTGATTATCATTTATATGATCAGATGAAATAAATAATAGGCAGAGAGGGGTTTATGCAGGGATAGGAGGAAGTACTTAAATAAGGTGCTTACAATCACATCATCATCATAGATATTAAGAAGTTATTCCCATTTGCAATATTTCAAACCCATTGCACAGAAATGAATTTTGGTGACCAGTAGTATAATTAAAAGGTAGAATGAAACACTGTGAAAATGAAAACTGTGAAAATATCTATAAACTTTCACCTGTCTGTATAATTTCTAAGTTTTATTTATTAAGTTTTATTCATCTGCTTCCATTAGTCCCATGTGGGCCTAACATTGCTTCATAAGGCACCGATTTTTTGCACAGTCAAATAACTTCTCTGACTTGATGTGGATTGATAGTAAACAAGCGGCTGTTGCAAAACTGAAACAGTGACCAAAAGAGGAGGAGTATCTGTAACCAACTAAACTTCACCATGATGTTTCCTAATGTATTTAACAGTAGTTTTGGGAGTATTTATACCTAGAATTTTCCAGTTGTTTATAATGTCAGATGCCTCAGCTTTCTAGTCTTCCAAGACAATCTTAGTCTTCTTCGCTGAAAAAAAAATACATCCCAAAACAAACAAACCCCACAAGCCTATTTTATGCTCTGTTATGTCTCAAAGAAGCTGTCAGGTAATAGCATGAAAAGTTTCTGATCATTGAATCTATAGTCTGTTGGGAATCTGGGTGTTGACATGAATACTTCACTATTTTCAATATTATCCTGGGAGACAAATTATTATTTGCCTGATTTTGCTGGATGAACGGGTTAAATTTTTTTGAAAACATAAAATTGTACTCCATAGCATTTAGAAAAAGAACAGCAAGCACAGTCTTAGCAAAACTAAGATATGATTTCCCTCACTTACTTCTTTAATAGACACATCAATCTCTCTTGTCATGGTTTGTTGCTATACATATAGAGCAAACCTCTTTTTTATTCAGACTGATTTACTTTTATTCTAGATTGAGGAAAACAAACAAACGAGAAAACATCAAAAGAGGAATTTTAATATGTTGCTTCCCAGCTGAAAAGCTAACTGGGAGCTCTTTCAGCAGAGAGCATGCTATGCTTAAAGGTACAGTAAATCCTGAATATTTGTTTTCTTGTGCTATTTATGAGCTTCTCATCCCTATTTTTTTTAAATCCCATCTAATATATGAAGAATTATCACAGTTTTCCTTTTTATATAACATATTGTATGTGAGTCCTGCACCTACAGCCACTTTAAATATCCTGATAAACCAAGGAGCAGCCAAGAGTTCTCACAGATAATGCTGCCCTGGACATAGATATGATGCCTTGAGCGTAATTATGGTTTTATTCCAAGCAGTTTGGCTGTAGTCTTTCCACCTTTTCTCTAGATTTAATAGCTCACAGATCCTTGTTCCCCCTTATTTGATCTCTCCTTCAGAGAACCTGCTGCTACACAATGCTAATACAAAATATTGGCTTCTTGGAAACTCCTGCCTTGTGCTTCTCATGGCCCATTGCTTCTGACTTACTTTTTACACCTTTCTCATCAAGAGACCACTCTGATGGCTCTTAAAATTAATAGGAACCTATAGAAATCTTCCCAACTCTTATCAAAATGATGATATTTATTTTTAACCCCCAAAATAAATTTAGAAATTAATGGCAGATATATAGGAATGTATGTATGAAGTAGGAAATAGGATAAAACAATTAATCCTCCTCAATGTCTCCATCTTTCTAGCACTTCCATATGAAAATAAAATTCTAAAGGTGTTTCTTTCTCTTTTTATAGCGATTAATGGGATATGATATTTTAGAGTGATTTAATGGCATAATGGCCACTGTAGACAAGTTTATCAATATGTTCAAAATTAAAAACAAGTATTACTGCAGTGCATCTTACATAGTATTTTCACAAAGTTCTTCATATTTTTCCTTCTTCCTAATTTATCCCAAGTATACAAAGCCATTTTGAGTTTTAACTATACTGCAGCAAACAGTGAAGAAAAAAGAAGGAAAAATTATTGAACAATTTAATTTTAGCCTGATTCAACAGATTTATAATCTTTAAAATTTTGTGCATGTATTTACTATGCAATATTATTTTCTAGAGTAGTATTTTCAGACTAAACATGGAAATTTTTCTTCAGAAAAAAATCATAGAAATTTCAGTGTGAGGACTTCAAATTCTGGTTTGTGCACATTAAAAAAGGCAAATAATATTGATTTCTGAACACAGGAAATGTCACTGCATTTCGCAATAATGATAATAGAATCAGCAGACAGGAAGGACTGTGACTTATTTCCTGGATGTCTCTGAAAATTTTCTGATCCAGCCTTTTCAATTGGGATTCTTCCATGCTTGATAACATTTCAACACTCAGTTAAATTTCAATATACACTGAGCAGAACACACAGACACACACACACACATGTATATATAAACCTACATGAATCTCTACTGCTTTTGTTATTTAGAAGGAAAATATGCTGCTTTTCTCCACCAACATCTCAGGATATGTCAAGGTAGATGCATTACTGTGGCATAAACAGGTGTAAGAATCTTAATAAAAATATTCTTCAAGATTGGTCTTCCAAAGCAATTGAATATGTTGGCTTTCAGAAAGGAGAATATAACTTCTTATTGCCCTAAAATCTACAGCTTGAGTAAGATACTTTACTGTCTAAGGAAATTTTTAAATTAAGAAAAAGATTGAGAAAATCTTCTTGCCTTCATTCTATGAAATGGCCTGCCATTCTATTTAACAGTTAAACTTACAGGACTTAACTCAACTTCTGCTATTTTTTTTTTTCTAACTTGCCTTCAGCATACAAATCACAGTTCAGTGCCTGAAGTTCTCAGAAGACATCCGTTTTTCATAATATTTCCCATAGACTGTGCACATTGGGTGCTTCAAACTCTGCTTAAACAATTGCACAAGTCCCTGGATTGAGATTTGGAGAACAGTAGCTTGCCCAACTGCTGTTGTCATGAGGATTTCTGTCCATTAGCAAACATACAGGATGGATAAGAAGAGAACTAACAAAATGCCAACTTGCTTCCTGTGATATTTAATGTCATATTCAAAGGGCAGCGGATTTCTTGTCTGCACACAAACTGTGGTAAAGCTGCTACAAAAAGCAGATATTAAGATTCAGATTTCATAGTTATCCATACACCTGTCAGTCACCCTGCAATTCTGATTTTTCTGCTGTGATTTTGCTAGGTCTGCTCATGTTAACCCTTAAAACTAATAATAAATTTTAAAAATCCTTGACCAATAATAAATTTAAAAAAAAATCACTAGACTACATGTATTGTTATTTTCTTCTCAAAATAATAATATTTTAATAATTTGAAAATTTTCTGAAAGACCTAAAGATTTAATCACTGTAAAATATTAATTCCTACCTAAAGTTTTCTTACAGTAATTTTTGTCCCTGATCTCTGTGTTGGGGGATTTATGTCTGATGTAAATTTATTTTTTATTAGATTATCCTGTTCCTTATAAATTCAAATTAAGGAAACCAGTGATAAACCATTGGAAGCACTATGAAATATGTTTTATACTGCTTTGGAATTTCACTGCTTCTTATGTTTAACCTTCCTGACTTTGTAATACAAATTTGACAGCAGACACATCCTTTCAGGAAGTGATGCACAGCTGCCATGAGGAGAATTCCACAATGAGCCTGTTTTGCTACAAGCTGGAAAAAAATTAAATGCTTATGTCCAGTAAACTTTTGCAGAGTTCCCTGTTGAAGCTGAAAGCAGCATGATTCTAAGGCTGTAAACCCTTTGCAAGGAAAATGCAAAACTCAGAATGTTTAGAGAGAGTAGCTACAATGTATTGTGCTGTGCTCTGATTTTCTTACAGAACACATTTTGTTTTATTTTATTTTGTTTTGGTGTATGCCTTCCCCCTTCCTTTTGTCACTTCTCTTGTTTAATGTCAGTGCATTTGCAACTCCGCTAATCCCAGTTATTAGTCACCACTCAGAGCAGTAGAAGACAGAGATGTATCAAGCAAGATAGCTTGGTCCCCAGTTGTTGCTGTTGTCTATAAATAATGCTGCCAGACTGCCTAGACAGCCCAGTCATTTATATGGATTTCACAGAACTGCCTAAATGTACTTAAAAACAGGTCAAAAACCAAAAGTGTAGTGCAACAAATTTTCTTCACCATTTTTTTTCCTGACTTTATTATAAATACTAGAAAATAAGGCTGTGTACAAAGATAAAAAAGATAATAAAGATATGTGCACTGTTTGAGAATAAAGTTTCTGACCTTAATGCTCAAACTCTTAGTGTATATTTTATCTTGCAAAAAATAGTATTCTATTTACTCTAATTTTATTTTCTTGCAGTTCACAAGGGTTATCACTTTATGTATCTACACCCCCCACACCAGTTCCATGTGTCAGAAGTCACCAGAAGTGTAACAGTCTCACAGTTGGTTTTCTATCCTCTACTGTTAATATTTTCCTGTATTTCCAGAAATATTTCCACACCACTTTATTTTTTTCCCCCACATATCACATATTCCATTGTTTCTTCTTTCTCTTAGCTTCTTGAACTTTAGGTCTTTGCTTATTAATTGAAAAATGCCTCATTTTTCTAACATTGCCCACACATTGGTTCAGAACTTAAGAGTCAACAACAAAGTAGAGAAGAAAACAAATTTGTTTTCAGTTCTGGGCGACCTTATTTTCTGGTCATTCTGTTTCCTGATGGCAAATAAGACTGACATCACTTACAGTAGAAGAAGTTATGATTCTGATTTTCTTTACAAGGAATTTTGGTTACATAGGCAGGTAGAAACTGGCTCTGAAAACTAAAGGCTTGAAAGAATGAATTGGTTTTGATTTTTAGAATAATTTGTCTAATTGTACTTTTTCCATTTGTATTACTTTCTAAAAAAATTCTAAAACTTTCTCAAGTGGTGAAAATGCTTTAAAATAGTTTATTTAAAACATATATCTTGCTGTCTCTCTTTGTGAAAGACAAACAGGTTGATTTCTTCAATTGTATTAGCTTTCTGTTATTAGGAGAAAGAAGTGCAGTATACATGTGTTTTCTGTGCTGCAAAGCAGTTTTTTGGCCTCCTGTGGATTTCCCTGCATGGAAAAATAGGTTGTGTTTTGGTTTTGATTTTTATTATTATTATTCCTGAGTCCATTCTTCTTTTCTAGTGTTGCTATTTTTCATCTGCAGTTCTGAAGCAGTGGCAGATTGCTTTTCTGTGTTAGATAATATAATCAAATAGATCACTGTCTTAAGGAATACTATCATCTCAAAAATCACTTCAATTTGAAAACATTGTGCTTGCTCTTGTTATAATTTACAAGAAACACACCATATTTCTAAAAAGAAAGGTGATGGGAGGATAATCTAATTTCTTTCAGTGTGTTTGCTATATGCATTTCACAGCACTTTACAGTCAGTTTCAGTTTCTTGTGTAATGTCTGCTAGACAGACTCCCTTGTTTCTTTGGTATAGGCAGAAATATTATTTTAGGAGGAAATCATCACTCTAAATCACAAGAGGTGAAGGGGAGATTAACTACCATACACAATACTTGAAAACATATTTATATACATTTTTTAGAAATAGCTGCATTTCAGATTGATGATGCCTTGTCAAGTAAGCTAATATTTTCAGAATATCCAGTGAGAATATGTTCTTCCCTGTTTTTTCTGTTAGCATGTCTTTCATTTTTGCTTTAATTATTTAAATTATTTAAGATTTCTTCTTCCACTGAGCAGCCTCAATCAATTTTGAGATCAAATCCTATATAGATATAAATTTTTATATGCAAAATTAAAATTTTCTCTTGGTTAATGTGCAGCTCAAAATCAGGGGATACTTAAATGCATAAAATTCTATTACTAAATCCTCTCTATTACTTCTTCACAGTCAATCTAAATTGAAATACTTTTAATAAAAAATTCTAATTTATTGTGTAACAATTCTTTCCTTCCCTTCCTCTTTTTTGATCAAAAGTGTTTCCAGTTCTCTATTTTTCTAATTACTTGCTGTTGAAATGCATTTTTTTTTCTTTTGTATTTAGAGATGAAACAGACTTTTCCATAAATTCTACCATAACAAATGCATCTTTAACTTCATGAAGCCTTCTACTGGCTCTCCAACATATCAGAGAATTGCAAAATTTCTGAGTTCAGTATGGAGGGCAGAGTCCTTATTCTGAGAGTAAGAAAGAACAATGAAATGAAATAGAGAGAAAAACAATAGAAATAGGGGGTGGCCCTACAAAGGCCTCACTGATAGACAGAAAACAGAATATCACAAACTAAAGGAAAGAGATAAAAAGCTGATTTGACTGCAAAAGAGAAGGAATGTAACACCTACTGTGAATTAGAAGCCAGAAGCTCTGCAGAAAGGCAGGGAACAGAGCTAAAAAGGATTTATCCTGAATTAGACCAAATCTAGTTCTTTTGGGCCAGCTGATTTAATCTGAACTAGGATGGCCTATGATTATGCATGAGTTATTTTTAAAATTAATTTCTGGGTTTATGTAAGAATTGAAGACATCATGGTTAAGACAGCTGTACTTCAGTTGGGATGGTACTTAAGAATAAAAGAGTGCTGGAAAATATATGCTGAAAATTAGGTGAAACAAAACCACCTAATATTGTTTCTATCAGGATGTCTATAGTTTTTGATTCAAACTCTCACTTTTGTTTATATGGATTGAAAATAGGACTTTGGCGGTATTAAATCTAAAGAAAATCTTTGGATTTAGATATCCAAGTTAAAAAAAAAAAGGGTTTAGCTCATAATTCTTGTACAATCAGTGAGAAACTGAAACACTGGAGAAACTATGAGAACTATGAAACACTATTCACTTTAAATTAACTGCTCATAAAACATAGGGTACACTTTAAGTCTCAAGCCTGATACAATCTGGCATGTCAAGTGTCATTGACATCCATGAAAATGCAGAGCACAAAAGCCTGTATCTAGCTTTGCTTGCCTTATATATTTATAAGGAAGAACAATAAGTTCTGGCTGGAAGGCCATGACAAAAAGATTGTTCAATCAGCACTACAAGCACAAGGCGCTATTGACATTTTGTGAAACTGCGATTTGCCACCTCATATTTCTAATTCTGTACCAAGAGAAATAAGCTTGGAGGGATATCAGTGCTTTATGCATTTGATCTTCAATTAAAATATATTTTAAAGGAGTGATCTTTTGGTATTTCATCTGAAAAAAAAAAAAGGAATCAGTGAAAATTAAAATATTCTTGTTTCTCTTTCCTCTGCTGCACTGTGGCAAGTTTTCCTTAAATTTCACACACACTGATTTTCAAGTAGCTCTACAGTAAAAACCCCCAAAAACCAAAGTGAAATAAAAGAAAAAAACCCCACACCCTATGTTCAAAAGGATTAATAAAGAAATAAAATAATTTATAAATACATAGAAAAATCATAAAATAATGGAAGATTTTTTTTTTGACATTGAATGGAAAGGGTAACTTATTGCAGTCTATGAATACAAGTCTTTTATTTATGTAAGTAAAATTATATGGAAATCCTAGAGCTTCAATAGCTGATTACATATAAGCTACCTCCTTACCTGTTCTGTGTTAGACATATGGGTTATACTCAAGCGGTATTTTGAGCATCTGAGAATTTTGAGATATATTTAAGCTAGTTCAGACAGAAAGACTGACCCTGTTTAAAGTTATCTCCTCCTGTATTCTACATAAACATAAACAAACTTGCATTTCTGGGCAGCATTCTAAAAGAAAGTCCTCCTGTTTTCCTTTGTTACAAAAAATTTACATGATTTTATTCAGACTAATAATTTTTTCATTCACAGTAATTTATTAAAGCAATGAAATCCATTTTTACTCATCAATTTCCAAGCTCAAAATTTCCATAGAACAAACAGTGCTTTGTTTTATTGGTTTTATCTTTAATCTTGTTGATTAAAAATTACAGTTCACTACTGTAATTACAACAGAATGAATTTCCTGGGGGCTTTCCATTGTTTTTGATTTAGTTATAAAACCCCACTGATTTTCCACTCAACCCCTGTGAAACTTGAAAAGTTCAGTAAGGGTAGGAGAATCTGCAGAGCCACAAAGATGAGATGATTTCTGTATGCTTTACTGCAGAATTAGAAACCCTGTTGCAGAGAGTTACCTATCTACAGATAAAACTCAAATATTTGATCAATGAATTCTGCATATTTTTAAGGATAAAAACTACCAACAGAGCAAGGTGAACCACATATGAACCCCACATGCTCTAAATTGGTAGTTTTCTGTTTGAGGTGTTCAGCTATTTAAAAGTTCTAGCATTACCCAAGATCTTCTCCTTTAAATACAGAAACCAAAAAGGTCAAATTTCATGCAAAAGTATTTATTGTGAATGAAGTTCAGAATGTGTGAACTTATGATTGCAAATACAGCTTCAGGTCTAATTTTTGTGAATTTTACTCCTGATTCTTATAGTATACAGCTAATGGAAGTGGAGCTCTCAAAACATTTTCAGTGATCAGAACTTGTGTCTGAAAAATCCATTCACTTACTGCTGATAGAAAACAGCCTTACATCTAATAAACATTTCTGCTTGTCTGGACAGTTCAGGTATCTAAACAGTCAGAATGATCACAGCAAGCTGTCTATCAGAAGTCAAAGCATTTTTTCCCCTAGGTCTTTAATTCAACCATACAGAATCTTGTAATGCTTTTGTGTTAAGAGAAGCCAGAATGCAACCAGAAACTTATATTTCAGTGATTGCTAAGATACAATAAGAGGATAAAAGTATTTCAAAATAAGATTATTTATTTCATAATAATGATAAAAAGGTACAAAAACAATCAAACAAGGAAATACAGAGCACTGGAAAAAACAGCACTGGAACTAAACTTTTATCTCTCTCTCTCTCACTTTTTTTATTTTTAATTTTTTTCACACTTTTTCTTATTTTTTTTTCCTTTCCAAATTGCTGCAACAAAATATAGATTTTATAAATGACCTTAATGCTTTAAAATAATTGTCTAGGTAGTTTGATTTGCATTAATTTTGTTTATTATCTTGCCTAAAGGAAAGCAGATCTGTGATTTACATATGCCTGAACTGCAGTGCTATTATTTGAAGTTTGAAAGGAATGGAATCTCATCAAACTAATTTATAATGGTGAGGAAAGAAGTCAATCAGCTGTTCAGGCACTTAGGTTTTCTTTTTCAGACATAAGGATTACAGAACAGAGTGTCCTGGTAAGCGCCCAGCACTTCCACCAAAGCTGTGACAGGACACATGTAGGTCATCTGAGTATGGAACAACAAACAAAGGACCCAGCATGGTCAGGGACATACTTTTTAAAAGAATAAGACCTCTCAGTGTAGTAGAGACACCAATTCCTCTGTGTTGTTTTATGAGAAAACAATTTTCATCCCTTCATCACATGGGCCTATTTATACCTTGGTATTATAGTTTATCCTATAAACTGCAATAAAATTACAGTCTCATGAAATAGAGTAGTGGTATTCTAACTACATAATTACAATTCAGTGTGAAATATAGTAGACTGTTGTTAAGAAGTGATTGTTTTGTTTAATTGCTGATTATAAAATAATATTAAACACATCAATTGTTTACCTATAACATTTATAGGCAAAATATTGTAAAGATATGTGCAAATAATATGACTTTAATAATTACAAAGCATCTTTACAGGTTTTTTTTAATTTCATAAGTCCTGATAAATGTTTAGTATTCTTTTTCTGAGTATATCATACCCTCTATTAACTCCACTAAGATAACTTGTTTCTCTAAATACTTGAAGTAACTCTACTCTTTTTATCCCCCCCTTAAAAATACCCTGCTGCAATTTTTATGCTAGATTATCCTCATGCACAGTGTAAAGAACTCTTTGATTAAGGCTGGATGAATCTCACAATATAGAGACTGAGTCAACAGAGACTGAATAACCTTCCAAAATGTTAACAGTTACCTGCACTTAACAGAGAATACTCCAACAGTGAGCATAGTGACTAGAGACCTTACCTTCATAACATTTTTTAGCCCTAGTTAGGAACCTGATTACAAATCTTTATTTCTTTGTTCATCCAGGAAATACAAATATTGAGAGAAAACCAAAGTAGAAACTATGTCAGAAACTTGCTTTCAATTTTCACAGAGATTGTCTGCGTCCTAATCATGCTATATTGCTCTCCTCCCATTTATAAATGCTATAATTTAGAATTAAAAATAATATATTCCCCTTTCATATCAAAACATGAAAATTTTAGTATGTCTACACTAACAGCTAAACAGAAAGTCTGATAATAGTTGATTTTCTTTTCCATACACTGTGACTTGCTACTAAAATAAATTTGGTTATATGGGATTCTATCAGTAATCTTGTTGAATTTTAGCTTGTGTCCCATATTCATGAACCATATTAAATGCAGATATGGCAGCTGCTCATTTGGCTGACATAACAGGAACTGAGTCATTGAACTCCACAACTAAAAGCAAAAGCTATTACATTAGCAAAATCATCAACATGTTGTTACCAGGGGCTATAAGAAGTTATATCCTATGCATAATGGCTCTGAAGGGTACTTACAGCGTAGTCTCACTAATAAAATCCCTATTTCCATCATACAAACCAAGTTCAAAACATTGGAAAATAAATCTACAACAACTTTAATAGCAGCTTAGATGGCTAGTGTGCATGTGGGAACTTATGCACAGAGAGGAAAACTTATGAGTTGAATTTGATGTTTAATTTCAAGCAGAGTTTGTAACTCTTAATTCTCTAGGGCAGAAGAGAACTGTTGGCTTTATGGAGGATTCAGTGGCCCTTGTAAAGCTCTCTGAAACCAGGAGATATTCCCTTCCCCAGTTGATAACAAGAGAAGAGATCTCTGTTAGTTAAACTGATCTTTTCTGTTATATCTCTGAGGGGCTTTCAGAGCCAGCTCAATGAAATTCTGCTGTCAGTAGGTAATCTGCCGCAACAGAAGCTAGATAGCAGTTGTACAAGGAAGCTGAGGTCTTAATTTAAGGGAAAAGAAAAATAACCTTGTCTAGGAACCCAAACAAGGTTCTAAGAAGACAGGAATGTCTGATTTAATGAAACATGGGATACGGAAACAAAGTTTATGATACTGTGCTATATATCCTTGAGTTAGAAAAGGCTGTCTCAAACCATTTCCTCTATTTTCAAAGAAGCACCTCAACCTTTACAAAAAGCCCCATCACTGCAGATTTTTAAAAAGAGTGGTAGGAAATTTACTTTCTTTCTACAGAGCAGTAGACTACTAAGTGATATTCAGGTGATAAAATGTGCTTGTGGCAGACTAAGCTGTATGTCTCAAGCAAACATGAAAATTGTTTCCTTCTCTTCACTGTCTTTGTGCAATGGGGTACCACTATTTTCTTCAATTCAAGTGAATTCATCTTTTGGAGAGGGTCCTCTGGTTTTTTTTTCACTGTTTTGACAAGTATTTTTACCATTTTGAGAGCCTGATTTTAGATAAAAATAGGACCTATTACAGTAACATAGACAACATAGGCTGCCTGCCCCCTCCTATACTGATCCCTCAGTAATATTTGAACTCCTTGATTAATGATGCCTAATTTCAGAGAGAAGTAGAGATCTTAATGTTCTTTTGCTTGCTGTTGGCTAGGTATCTGTGGCTGCATTCCTGCTTATTTGCTGAAAGGCACCACCAGCTGTGAGCCCTTGAACATCCAAGCTAGTGCATCTATTTTATTTCTCTGCAGTTAGGAATTACCATAAATGCTTCTGGGATCTTTTACTAACCTTTCCTTATTCTTTTTTCCTTCTCTTTGTTAAATAACCTCATAGTGTCAGGTTTAGGAAGTAAGAAAAAAAAAATCTATTAAAGATGCGGATGCAAGTATACACGTACCTTGAATTAAAAATAGTTCCACTTTGAACTAGTATAAATTAGAAACTTTAATTTGAAATCCATAAATATGAACAGAATAACTAAATTTTGCAAATAGGTGTAAAGCTGTTAACATTTTATTACTAGTGAGGACTACTAAATGGAGAGGAACTGCAGCTCAGTCCTCAGAGCTGAAGTAGAGCTGGCAGGAAACAAACAGTTTAGGCAGATTTTTCTCTGTAGTTTGAGAATGTTTGATATGAAAATTGCTGGGAAAGGCAGTAAAAATAGGATCCCTTTAAGCCATTTGTGAGTCCTCAAAACAGCAGCGGGATGCATGTCCTATAGGCAATACCATTTATGAATGACTTCTGTGGGAACTATTCATAAATAAGATGAGTACAGTTCAGAATAAAAATGATGAAACTGATGCTTTTTCTCACTGAACCTGCCAGTTGGAAGGAAGGATCAGCTAGTGGGCCATCTCTAATACAGAGCTAACTGTTAATGAGAATAAATGCGTTGAGAGCTTTCTGGAGGTTTAAGTTCCAAAAGATAATCTGCAGTTCTCCTTAACTGCAGGGAAAAAAGGATTCAAGTTGATGGGGAAAAAGGACTCGAAAATGTTGCACTCTGTTCGTTGATTTCAATTCTCAGATGACCATCCTAGAAAAGGAGACTTGGCACAATAGAAGATAAAAACTACAGCCTCAAGAGGGCAAGCATTTATCCTTAACAATAATCAGAAAGCATGGACAAGAAATTTTCAACAATAAAATTAAATATAGAGCTATTGAAATATCAAATAAGGCCTAAAAATTTACAGCAGTGACCCTATTTCTTTTATAATAATGTTTGAAAGCTACTCTGTGACTAAATATGATAAATGATTCTTTGTAAGTTACAAAATTTCAGTGTCCACATGCAAAAGCCCAGAGGGACAACAGTAGAGGAAGAGATACAGCTTTTATTCTGTGTGCAAATCTCATAAATAGTATAAAGTAAGGATTTAAATCCTTTTAAGTTAAAGCTTTCAAAAGACAAGGGTTTCTTTCTACTCTCTCACACGTTATGGAAAGGCAGAACTTTGAAGAATTAAACCAGCATAGAGCAAAAAACTGAGCAATATAATAATCTGATTTCAAAAATAATTTTGAGTTTTTTCCTAGTAAATAAAAATAAAAATAATCTATGGAAAAAAATATGGAAGCTTAAAGGAAAGTAATAAATACAGCTGTAGGTTTGAAGACTCCTATTGTCATAAAGAGAGGAAATAAATGTCAAAAGATCTTTTACAATTTAATCTTCAAAATCTGTTTATTTCCAAAGGTATTGTTCCATCTCTGTTGAATTGTTTTCAGAAATGTTCTCCTCTTTATATATATATATATATATATATATATATATGTATGTATGTATGCCTATACATGTGTGCATACACATATCTGTACAAATGTACTAAAAATGTTGCATTATATTGCATTAATTTGGAATTTACACATAAGACTTTTGACTATTGGCCATTATCCCTATTCTTCTATTAAATTTGTCATATTAATACATACTTAAAAGACTGATTTTTGTTCTACCCTCCAATACACAGTATGAGATTTTTATGGTACAACAGCATGGGGGGAGTTTATACTTAATTGTAAATTCCATGCTACCAGTAAAAGGTCATCTTTCCTGTTACCAAAATAAAAATATACTCCCTATGTCACATTCAATAGGACATAATGTACACCAAAATGCCATTTTAATACCACCATTTCCCACTCCCCAGCCCAAAATAAAAAAAAAAAAAAAAGAAAAAGGAAAACAAAAAACAAAAGTAAAGATATAAGATAGTCAAGAGAATAAAAGAAAAGAGGAAACAAGACAAAATAAAAAGGGAAATAGCATTAAAAAACAAAAAGAAGGAAAAAAATCCATAGTCCTGAGCCTCAACCAGGAAAAACTTGTTTTCAACTTGCTCAAAAAAATCTGGCAGAAATTTCTGGGGAGAAGGGAGCTTTCTTAATTTTATTTTCTTTTTTTTGGTACATTTGTTTAACCAACAAAGCAGTTACTTCTGAAAATTTTTCCTTGCTTTCAAAATTCGACATCTCTACATTTGGTTTATTTAAACATTTTCAAGTGACTAATATTACTACTAATCTTCCTGTAGATATGAAAATATTACTTTTTTACTGATTAACAAAGCCTATATACAATGTTACTAGCTGGCCTTTAATTGTCTCATGGTGGGTAACACAGTAATGATTCTTTTCACTTATATTATTGAGTATATTAATCAGTTGTGATGGCTTTGCTGCATTCCAAAATATGTTTAAATGCAAGTCATTATAGCTGTATATTCTTTGGACATCAACTGCTGTGCCACCTAACTCACCTTTTCTATTGTGGTCAGGTCATATACAAGACAATGAGCAAAGAATTCACCTTGAAATGAGTAAATAGTGGATTTCTTAGTGGATTTCTACCTTTCTGTTCCTGGTCACCAAATAGTATCTTGGACCACTGAAACAGCATTCACAAAGATGATTCTAGAATTGAGAGAATCTGAAAATAAAGACACATTTACAAAATCTGGAATGAATAATGACCGCATGCACTTTATGAAAACTTACAACATATGTTAACATTATAAGCCAAGATGTTGGCACTTATGAAATTAGGTCTTCCCACTTTGCAGACACAGGAGAACAAAAATTATGATGACCTCAGACCAATTAAACCAAGAGGTGATTCCAGCCAAAGTCATCTCTGCAAAGCCCTACCGCTTCGTGCCAGAGTCAGAAATCTGACCATGGCACAGACCTGAGGGTATGTGAGCAGAGACTTGTGCCCTTTGAAATCTAATGCAGTCCTCCAGCTACAGATGTCTTCTCTCACTCTTGGCAGGCTGCACCACCTGGAAGCTGGGAAGAAACAACCATGGCAGTCAAATAAAACTCCAGGGCATGGCACAAGTCAGGGTGAAAGGTCCAGCTGCCATCAGGTGTCAGTGCTGCAATATTTCTGTGAGTCACAGTCAGTTCATGCAACACAATCAGACATGCTGAAACACTGACAGTAAGATTCTTAGAAGATTAAAATAATTACTGTTTTGATACTGTGGCTGTTATATTATTTCTTCCGAAGAAGGGAGCTACAGAAAGTGCCATTAAGAAGTTCTTGCCAGAATCTTGACATTTACTGCTACACTATGCATATGCATCCCTGATATTATGCAGTCATCTGCTGGATTGGGTTTGGATCTGGTGCTGTTCATTGGAATTCCATTTTTGTTTTTAGTCTGTGGCACCACTTGGAAACCACTTTCATGGGTAACAGATCTCAGAAACCAAAAAGCTGACATTAGGATTGTGGAGTTTTTTTAACCAAAAATCAAACTAAGTCTTTCGTTTTTTCAAGTCAAAAACTGCTAGCAGCTTTTCTTCCTTTGCTGTATTCTCTCTTTCTATATTTACAGCCCTATATGGTTTGCTGAACAAGAGAACATGCTGCAACAAATCTCAGCTATAAAAATGCTTTTTCTCAAAGCTGGTGGGGACATTATGGCTGCAGACACAATTTTATTTGTCTTTCCCTGCTCTCTTCCTCCTTAATTTAAATAATATGAAAAATGAATATAAATAAAAATAGAAGTCTCCTGTTATACCTTATTATGTTGTTAGCAGTGACAAATATCTACTTTCTCAGAGCAGCCATCATGCTTCCTTTTAGCATCTTGCCTAGATTTTCTGAAATAAGATGATTTCCTTTACTCTCATGGAAACTTTGGAATTTTGTATCCTGTTACACCTGTTTAACTGACTTCTTTTCTGATTATTTTGTTGCTTAAATAGTGCACATATATGATATATATGCATATATATATGTATATACATATTTCAAGAAACGCTGCATTAATGGCATTTACACAGGTATCAGGTATTATACCTGATTTGCAAGTAGGTTATTGTAAGGCCTTGAATCAAGTCAAGTTTTTGTGCCTTTTCGGCTGAGCAGGAACTGAATGAGGCTAAGACTGGTCAGATTCCTTAGCTCTAGGTAATTCCCATATAAGCCACCATACAGCATATGTTCTCCTGCCATGTGCTCTCTGCATGGGAAAAGCAACCAAGCATCCATCCTCAGTGAATAGAGTGGTACTCGTTACACAGCATAAGATTTTCAGGCGTGAAAAGCTCTGGCAAGGAAAAAAATAGTGTTTATGGTGGAACAAAATAGCCAAGCACATAAAAAAGAGAAAGGCTCATTTGTCATATGTCTCCGTTATTGACACCTTGTGTCAAGTCAAAAACCAGGAGAACTTCTTGCATTGACAAGTGAGTAATGACAGTGTACAGCAATCCTGATGCCGGGGGAGAAAAAAAACAATCAAAAACCAAATCCCTCCAAAAAAACCCAGTCCAACAGCTAAAGGCATGCACAGGAATCTGAAACGTTTAAAATTTCTCTTGGAAGTTCCAGGCTTTTTTCTTACACTGGTTGAGCTACAGATTAGACTGTAGCTAGACTACTTATCCTGCTCTGAGCCTTCAATGTCATTTGAAGGCAGAATTTGTTTGCAAATTAAACAGCAAAAACCTGAAAAATCTAAGACTCTCCTATCCCTCTCTGTCTTCTAACTATCAAGCAGAAAATGAATTCTGTAGGTTAAGTGCAAACAGTAGGTAACTTTTAAATCAGCATGCTCTTATCTCCTCATCCCATGCTGAGCTCTAAGTCATCAGTTTTCTGTTTGCATCTTTATTAGAAGAAATTTAAAACTTTCTCCCTATTTTATACAGACAGTGTTGATGACAACAATTTTGAATCATGTCTAGAAACCAAAAACTGAATACATTAAGTATATGAACCTCTGTGCCAAACTCTAGACAAAATTCTTCTCTTACCTTAAACATGTGTGAGTAACCCTTGAAAATTGCCTAGTTTTCACCTTCATGTTTTGATTTTGCCTATTATGTGAAAAACAAATTTTAAGTGTAAAACTTTAAATTAGTGTTTTCACACACGCACTCATATATATATATGTGTACATATATATATATATATATATATATATGGGAAATTGAAAACCAAACAATTTCAAAATTAAAAGCATCAATATATCAACATGTCTTGGTCATAACTCTTTATATTTTCAGTCAATTTCAGCTGAATAACTAAATGTAAAACACACGAATTCTCTTGACACAGTGTTGGTCCCCTCGCTTTTACAACACTAGCAAAAGAAATCTTGTTAAGTCTACAAAGTAAACTAATAGAGAAACATTTCTATATTCCTGAGTCCTAAACAAAATTCTGCTTTTAAACTGTATCCTTCTTCTCCAATGTCTGTGCTATATGGAGATATTGGTATGATTTATATTTATTCTGAGCATGTGTATCCACTTGAAAGAGTGCCTGTGAGGGATGCTTAAGCTGTGTGGAAGGCACAGATTAAATCACATCAGTACTGCTGAGTTCAAAAGCAAGAATCTTCATGTGTTTTTTCTGCTGTCTAGTCTATGCTGATTCAGAAATATTTTCATAATTTTACAATCTCTTCTGGTCTCATGTTACTCTCATGGATTTTTCAGGACAGGTGACTAATTAAGAAAATTCAGTCTCAGAATACAGAATACTGACATATAAATGGCTTTATTAAATTTTTTTTGGTAGAGATTTAAAGAAAAGCTCAAGCAAATTACATAACATGCAAATTATTATAATGAAGAACTTTGAGTTGTAGATGGATCTGCAACTCTTTCCACTTCATTAAAAAAAATTAATGAAGCTTAGATTATTATTAGAGTAGATTATTATTCAACATTCTGAGAATAACAACTTTACTAAATTATTCAATTTATTTCTATTATGTAATTGTCATTCTTTTAATTATGGAATGAAAAAAACTTCTATTAAAAGTCAACCTCAAAACTTTTCATAGTTATCTTCATATTGACACTTTTTTTTTTCAATTTCTTCACAGATACATTGATTCCTATCCTATTTGCAGTGATTAAAAAGTTCAAGACTTTTACCTGTACATTCAAATGAAAGTAAAATATTATTTTGTCACTTTCAAATAAAAATATTTTTTCTTTTCTTTTCTTTTCTTTTCTTTTCTTTTCTTTTCTTTTCTT
>JANIJU010003056.1:96996166-97019003 GCA_025504685.1 Leucosticte australis | reverse complement strand
TTCTTTTCTTTTCTTTTCTTTTCTTTTCTTTTCTTTTCTTTTCTTTTTTAAATTTGGTTTTAATATTTAGGAATCTTGTGTGTTATTCAATCACACTGGACCATCTAAGGGCTGTCATACTCCTTACAAATCTCTGATAAGTTTAGTGAAGTGTTACAAAAAAGGTCTCTGCAATTTCAATATGTGCTATATTTCTCTTCTTAAGAATTTTATTACAAAGGCCAGTACTGACTAAATAACTTGTGGAAATAGGATGTTAATAGAAGTGCACATGACTGCAGCAGCTCAGCCAAATCTAAGTCTATGGAAAATCTGAGGGATAGCAATGATAGTTTGAAGGACAGATAAGGGATTCTTTTTTAGTGTTACACTTGTAAGTCTGAAATCATTATTTTTTCTGAAATCTCAGTGTCTAACCTATGTTAATAAGTAATTTTTTTTATAATGAAAAATCTGAATATTAAGAGAAAATTAGATATGAAAAACAGATGGATACTGCCATATGCAAACACCCCAAATTGCTAGATACATGGTCTCAGAGAGCAAAGATAAGTATTTTCTGAATTTTGGATTTAGAAAAGGTGAACCTTTCTGTTTCCCAGTTTAAAATTTAGGAGATCGCAGTCACTTTAGATGATTTGTGGATGGTCCAGACACTGAGTAGCGAAGCAGAATATTTGCCTGTGTCTATACTTCATTCTTTGTGGTCACTACTTTTTGATATATTTGCATACTATTACCTATATATGAAAGATAAATAGGCAATTAGTAGTTTTAAATGCCATGAGAAAAAAAAAAAAAATATGACTAAAAATCCCAAGTGAAGAATCAGGGATCTTTGGTGACTTCAAAGTAAAATAGAATTCGAAAGCACTGAATTTTATATATAAATTTATATTAAAATTTTAAAAATTAAAAAATACTGATTGTGTGAAATGAAAATGGTAAATTTCAGGTATATAAACTGTATTTCCACACATCTATGTATATGAAAATAATAAACGGACAGAAATTTTCTGGTTTGAATGATGTATTAGATGTAAAAAAAAATGTTGTCTTTCATACATGATACCAGAAAAAGTATAAAAAATAAATTGGAAATAGAGAGTATTTTGCATACAAAGTACATTCTAAAAACAGCAAAGCTGAATGAGCACTGTAAACAGCAGACACCATGGCCTGAACAGCAATTGAATACTTCTGGCAGTTTTACCCTTAGTCAGTTATTATATCAGCTTCCATCTACAAACACCTGTTCTTAACTCTGTATAAATCCATTTAGCTCAAGGAATTCCCAAACACAGACAGGTATGAGCCAAATGCCAGGTCCTATTTCAGCTGCTGTAAAATAGGGACTTCTTTGGGGTAATTGCATGAGCTGCCTTGGGTCACACAACAATTTTAGGAGAAGTACAATAGTGAACATTACTGCAGCAACTCAGTGACATTTCCAGAGTTGATGGGAAAGCTCAGCAGCCTGATGCCAGGACCTCTCCACAAAAATAATGCTCATTTAATAATTACAGATTTCTGATCCATTTCTATGAACTCTTCTAACAGCGACTGCAAGCTGACTCATGTTTTTGGATAACTGCTTGGCAAGGTGTTTTGCAAAGAAAGCCAATCCTCATAATGAAGAAATCTGAATGGCAGGTCACTTGTTCAATGACTAGGAAAGACCTGTTTTATGACTGGAAAAGACCTTCTAGTGGCTGAAGAGTGCTGACAAGAGGGCTGGAGAGGGACTTTTTAACAGGGCATGTAATGATAGGGCAAGGAGGAAGGCTTCAAACTGGAAGAGAGGAGGTTTAGATTAGATATTATGTTGACTGCAAGGGAAATGAGTCACTGGAGCAGGTTGCCTAGACACTGGAAGCCCCATCTGTGGAAGAGCTCAAGGCCAGGCTGGATGGGGCTCTGGGTGACCTGGTCTGGTGGAAGGTGTCCTTGTCCCTGGCAGGGGAGTTGGAATGAGATGATCTTTAAGGTCCCTCCAAACCCAAACCATTCTGGGATTCTTAGAATACTCTATATTGAAATGCATAAAACATTTCACTACAATGAAGGAGTTGAAATATATGATTAAGAGAAAATGGGGGAAAAAAACCTCACTGTAACCGAATAATAACCAGATACACTTTGTTATGCCTGAGGAGTTACTCTGAAATATTAGCAGGAAGCACTTAAATAAGGAAATTTTGTAAATATATGATTTACAGGAAAATTATGAAAAAAAACCTTTTCAAGGAGTAAAAATTCCTCAGAATATCTACTAATTTATTCTGCTTACATAGTAAAGATCTAGAAAATGTGTATGCAAATGGATATCTCAGAGGTACCTTGCATACTTGAGTAGAAAATGTATTGTACATAATATTTACAACAGAATGCCATAAATCACAGCTGCTCCATCCAGTTCACAGATAGATCATTATATTACCCAGAATCCTGATGTAGCATTGAGACATCATTCTTGTGTGTTATTTGAGTGGGATATCATGCTGTTCACACTCTACTTGTAATTGATGACGACAGTCATGAGACAGTGCTATATTTGATTTATACTATTTATTGAACTTGAAGATTTAGCTTGAATCTCCTGTCCAGTTTTTATAATCTTCTTTTAAGTGTAGAGCTCCTGCATATTGAACCCCTTATAATTATGACAACTGTGTGACTCTAAAAACCTTGAAGATTAACATGTTAGAGGAGTAAAAGAAGGATGTCACGGACTCAAATTTCAAAGAAAAGGAATACAAAAAGTAGTATGTTAGTTTAGCTTTGAGCAGGGGTCAAAACAGAGTTTTTTCAGCCTTTGGTGTAATTAATGAATTTTTGTTCTAATTTTTTTAGAAATAAGTGAATGACTCATTGGGGATTTACACTGGTCTTTGAGTAATGTCATGACAGAAGTACTCGCTTTCAGAGGATCAGGTAGAGCACCTGACAGAACAGCTAATCTCTAAATGAAAGCCATATATTTCAGCCATGTATTTTAGAAACAGTTTCTTATAATGCACTCAGAAATTATCATAGCTTGAAAAGAAAAGATGCAAGTCCTTTGAAAGTATGAGTCATTGGGAACTTGTTAGTTCATGTTAAAATATATCGAACACATACAGGGCACTTATTGATATCTTGATATCAATCTCACACAAATATCTCTTTAATGTTCAACTAGTTATGCAGACGAGAAAGACTGGAATTATTCAAAATCTAATAAGTTAGTCATAAAAACATTGGTATTCAAAGTCTTTCAAAGGTTCCTTCTGAAGAATCTTCAAGAATTTATAACATCAATTAACAAGAAAGATACTTACAAATTAATAAAATTCCACATGCAAGAAACAAAGACTAGAAGAAAACCTTAGAGTATTTAGTCAGTGTTTATGCATAAAATTCATCACCAAAAGAATATCAAAATTCTGTACTGAAAACTGAGATTTATAATAAATATCTGTGTGATCCAGAATAAGTTGTGAATGCTGATGTCTAAATATTTTCTAATAATGAAAAATATTTGAAATAATGCAATTTTTAATATTTTTTAAAACCCTGTGTACACAAGAATGTTACTAAAGTTATCTCATGATACTACTGATACCTAAAAATCAACACCAGCTAATGAAAATAAACACACATGAAAAAGCTTAAAAATTTTGGCTATGGACACAGACAGATAGAATAGGCCTAATTCAATTATTGAGGCCTAGAAAACACGTTTTGGAGTCATTCTCCATAGTTTTTTTTTTTTTTTTTAAAGTACTGCTGAGAGCTAAACAATATTAATGATGAAGAATGCTAGGAATGTTTTTGAAGGAATTTGTAAAGTGCCACGGTATCACAAATTTATATTATGGTCATACCTGCAGGCCATATTTATCCAGGCTGATCACCTACAAAAGACAATTTGGTAGAACAAACAGGGAACAGATTAGACAAGACAGATTATTAAAAGTATAGTAAAGCTTTCACAATAGAAGATTTTTAGCCTGGAACATGACGAGACTTTCTAAAAGGTATGTAAAACCATGCTAATCAGGAAAAGGTTAATAAGGAATGGTTATTTTCTGTTTCTCATAACAGAGGAGCTAGGGAAAAAAAAAAGATAATTTTATCAGTGGTTTAGAAAAAAGCAAAAGGTTTTTTCTCTTTTTTTACATTAAAAAATTATTAAAATAATTAATGGGGAATACTTTCAGGAAAATAAATATTATTGTCCAGACAGAATACCAAAGTTCCTAAATGATTAGTCAAGAAAAGTCAGAGAAGTGATCTCTCTAGAATTCCTCTCAGCCTTGTTTTTTCTCTGCGATTCTTATTATGAGTCATCATGGGAGATAAGGTCTTAGACCAAATGGTTTGTCTCTGTGTGTGTCTGTGCATTTCTAGAGTCATAACCTCGGGCATTATTTTTCTAGACTGATAAAAATTACCTTGGGGGTCATCACAAATCCTCTTCCAACTCTTTCTCCTATCTCAATCTGACTGGTAACATTTTTTACTTAGGAATACTAATGTTACACATGGTTACAGAGAATTCTGCTTACTTAAAAATTGCAAATCAGATAAAGAAGGGAAGACTAAGTGTCCACCATTCCTAAGTGTGCACCTTTCAGTTCCTTTCTAGATCTGGACAACAGCAAAGTCAGGTTTCACTGAAAGTTACTAGTACTGGGTTATAATACAGATTCAGAGTGTCTAGAGTTGGGAAGGGCCACTGAGACCATCTAGTTCATCTCCCTGCTAAATCAGCGATTATGTTTAAGAGCCTTATGCACACAATAAGCAATTTGGATCTACAAGGCTTGCACAATCAGAGAATCTAAACTTCTTATTCCCCAGGATTCACAATACTTCTATGAGAACTGTGTATGAAGTACAATACAACTTTACACGTTCATGTGGTTCACGTAAATTGTCACAAGCACATTTATTTCCTAAATATTATATAAATATCTACTAGCTAAGGAATAAATTTCATAGCCCTTTATGCAGCAAATTAAATTTCAATTAGTAAACTGAGTCAAGAAGAGCTGGCATTCAGCGTGGTACCTTTTTCTATTAGTATATATTGCATTATACAAAGGATTTCTGTATACAAAGGAAACCATTATACAAAGGAAACCTGAACTGAATAAAAGGTAAGAGAATTGCTCTGTTATCACAACAGTGAGTATATAAAATTGGAAATTTTTAAAACTACTCTCCCATTACAAAAGTAAGGTGGTCTTTTCACGATAAAAGCATAGTTCAATAAGCTTTGTAATACAGCTTTGCAAAATTTGTGGCAAATTATAAGAAATTATCTAAATTTTGATAGGATGGCATTACCATATACAGAAGGGAATAATATTAATGTTCTTTTCATGGTCCATCTCTAGACATGAGAAAAGGTGGGATAAAAGATAGAATTAGCTGTGGACATATTGAAAAATCATCATTTCTATCTCACATTTTTCATGCAGAGGAAGCACTTTTTTGTGCTCTGCCTTGCCCCTTTATTCCTTCTAGCAGGCAAATATCCTCAAAGCCACCAGATGCACATTAATTCATTATCATTTTCACCAGTGGCATTTTTTTTGCTCATCACTTCTTAAATTTCAACAAGTCCTGGCCAAACATAAAGAGGTGACATTCGGCATCAAAAAGCAGAAAGGTTCATTCAAAAATGAGCATCCTCTTCTGATACACATTGGAAGATCACAGTGACCTGAAGACTGATAAAGCTCAAAACACTTGGACTTAAAAAAGGAAACAAAAAAAAATAAGAATTTGTATAAAATATTACATTGGTGTAGAATAATCTTTGTGGATTTTTCTTTTTCATTGCTATTCCGACACTTAACCTGGTCATTACATTACTTTTATGATAAAAGGAGAGAGAGGCAGTGGGCGCATCATAGGACTGTATGGGTTACAAAATTACTTTCTGTATAGAGAAAACAGTTACATTTGATGTAATACTCCTTCTTTGCTAAAACAGAACTGTTCCCATGTGTATAAAGGAGATTCTCAGTTAGAAAATGATTACAAAGCTGAATCAGATTTTTTTCTGTTTTAACAACATTAAAGTTTTTAAGCTCATAAACTGCTGGAAATAGTATTTGTATTTAATTTTAGATTTCCCAACAAGTATCGGAATAACAATAGTGGGAATAATATTTCCCTAAATCCTAGCTTGTCTTAAAACATTAGTGCAAAGGAGTGGTAAAATAAAAAAAACTCTCTTCAATAGAACAAAACCTGGACATGAAACCAAAAATGGATGAGCTTTTGGAAAATAAAATCCCTGTATGACAGAGACCAAAATTAGAAGGCTATTAGTGTATTTAAAATAAAAATAATAATAAGGTGAAAGTTGTGTGTTAAGGTAAAATCAGTATGTTAGAATAACACAGGTGATGAAGTGAAGAGAAAACAGATAAGCAAAAATGGGCCATTCTGCTCCTTTCCTCCTTTCATGGGAGCACTGAGCTGCTGAACTGATGACTGCTCATAAATATCTGCAATACAGTTGGTCCCAGGACCGAGTATGACAGCTTTCAATAAAACATTCATTGTGATGCTTTGAGGTCTTCAGAGGTACATAAAATAGTTCCCAAACTGCACATTACATGCAGTTTTCCATTATACGCTGCACAAAATGTCCTTGACATTCAAGGGTTTGCCATACATATTTTAACATGCATCACTCCAGGGTGTATTTGAAAATACCCTCCACTTGCCTTTAATAATAATGACTTGTCAAGTAGAATCCAGATCTTGGTTAATCTAACATAATACGGACTTGATGGTTTTTATTAACTGTCAAATGGAGCCCAATAGCCGTCAGAAACATTTTCCCCTTCTGTCATGCATTTGTTCCCAGTGTGTTTCATTTTTGACCACTAATGTAAAAGGTTAATAAAGTGCAGTATTAAATGTCATTAATATTCAATATGCATGGCAAGTGAATAGTTTTGCAGATCTTTTATTTTAATGATGTTGGGATGTTAATGTAGCTATTCTGCAGCCTTGCAGAAGTGTAGGTACCACGCTGCATACATCTGCAATTTGTCTGTAAAGACTCTCTGCCACATTAGACTCTGAACTTCCATCAAAATTCACGTGACTGCTTCATAAATCTGAAGGGTTTATCTTGCTTCCAGGTCTATCACTTTCCCTCCTTTTTTCTTCTTGCTCTCACAAATTACGATTAATCTAATATTCTTTCATAAATGTTTTATCCTACGTCAATCATAAAATGACCAGAAAAAGCAAGGAGAAGGTCAGATTTTCAAATATGTGTCTACTGTCAGTATGAGTCTGGCTATCAATGCTTGTTTTTCTCCACAGTGTTATGCTTCTCAAATAAAGAAACTAAGCCCAGCCCCCTTATGACTGTAAACAAATTGCCTGAGCAGCAGCCAAACCTATTAAAAATTCTAAAAGTTAGAAGACCAGAGATACAGCTGATGTAGCTATCATACATTGGCTGTGCAAGGAACAAAAATATTCTACTGAAAACTGTTCTGCCTTTATGTTAGTGACGCTGTCAAATGAATTTGATAAAAAAAATCTTAGAATGAGATATGAAGTAGCATAGTAGGCAGATCTAGATATTACTAACCTGTTCTTCAGACATACTTATTACAAATTATTCCTTCATAATTTTTTCCTATAACGTTTAACTTTCTGGAGCCTCAAATTCCTCCACTAACCAAGATAAAGGCAACGTTATTATGTTCAACACATTTAAATATTACCTATGTGTCTGCTTATATACCTTCTTTAAGAAACACATTTAGATTTTAGCTCAAACCACAATATTTTTGCTTACCTTTTAAAATAAACCACTTCATTTGAAATTGCAAATAACAACAAAATTCCCTATTGGTCTAACCAGTAATAAAATTAATTCCTTGTAAATCTGAAACATGTCAGACATGAGTCTTAGAGTATGGCAATATTGCTACAAACCATCTTTCAGTTATCTCTTCTAATATTGAAATTATTTTCCAGTTACTCGGTGTCTAGGCGACACTATTAGTCAGTGTTATTACTTCTTCTATAGGTAGAATACAAGTCTACCAACTTGTAACTTTCTGCTTTCAAAAATGTGAAAATCAGAGTTTAATCAGTTATTTTTAGGTTGACCTAGAAAGGTAACTTGCATTCTGCTTATGACTAGAAGCAAATATGAACATTAGTGTGTTTGTGTGAGAATCAGACAGATGAGATGTACCTATTCCTTTCACTGTACTGTGTGTTTGAACAGAAAGAGGAAACCTAACATTTTTGGGGGTTTTTTTAAGTATCAATTCAGGATGAGGAGAAATTATGTCCTTAACTTATGTTGTAAAGGACTATGTGAAGCCAGTTATACTTTAGACCATTTCTAAGCTATTTAGTAATTTTGTTGTTTCTTGTCAAAGTTTCTTAGGAGACAGGACAAAAACATTAATATCCTCCCTCTTTGCTGGCAGGATGTTTAATCACTTAAATGTCCAAAGTATTTGTGGCTAAGTTACAATCCAGTGCTTAGTTGAAACTAGGTCAACAGATCAAACTTGCAGTTTGAAGGCAAGCTCTATTGATGAGTGACACTTCCAGCCCAGGTGATCATGAGCAAGCTCTTACCTTAATGAAGTTCCAACTCATATTTGCTGCTGTCTTCTCTGAAGATAAAATTAATTACTTAACACCTGAGACTACACAAAAAAATGTGCTGTTTTCTGGCCATTAAAAACCTTGGTATTTCCAGTAGACATTACTGCACTTCTATATAATGTTCTTCATTTTGATGCTATTAATATTAAAAAAAAAAAAACTACTTTTCTTAAGTATCTCAAAAACAGTTCTTTGGAGAAAACTATTACCAGCAATATATTTGCAGATATTAATAATTCATTAATAATAAATTTTACCTATTTAGCATGGTCATTCCATCAGCTAATTATATACGAAAAGTTATTTGCTTGCAGAATCACTGCTTGCCAAAGAGCACTTTTGGCAAACATAGCACCTTAACACTGCCAATTACTTTCTTTCATGTACCATATGGAAAAGAAAATCTTGAATTAATGTTTGGAAAAGATGCAATAATTACTTTGCTATGAGATGGGGCGGTTGTATTGTATCATATCCTATTGTGTTGTTAATTGGTTTTCACCAGCATAAAGAAATCTAATCTAATGTGCTCCAAATGCAGGATATTCCATATATTTGGTCTCATATTATGACAGAAATTGACTTTTGATGATAATAGGCACAGAACGTGTTGCCAGCTTGTATTATTAAGACCTGTCTGAATGCTAACATGCTCTCCTCAAAATGAAAAATAAGGCAGGAATTCTTTCACTGGTTACTAACCATGTTAAAAGTGACACAAGGAAAAGAAAAACAGTAATGAAAGGAATGAAAATTAGTATAGAACTTGTAAGAATGGATGAAAGATATTTGAGGTTTTACTAAACATGAATTTTTGTCCTATTAGTACTTTTTTCTGTCCATCAGCATCATTAAACGACACTAAATTCCTGGTTTTAATAAAGCATGTGTATATTTTGAAATAAAATATAAGGGCTTTGTTGTAAGAATGACAAAGATATTATATCTTTTACTACATCATTAAACATCAACTTTCATTTTTCTCCCATGGTGATGGGACTGCAGTATTTTTGGGCCAAAGCTGGGTGAGATGTAACTCAGAGTGTGTATGGTGGGAGACTGTGTGGGAACTTCCTTGTGGCTCCACTCTGCAACACACATGAAATCTCCAACAGCTGAAGAGACACAAAGTGGGTAAATGCTCTGCAAAATTCATCATGTTCCAGTGGCAGTCATTAGAACAGAATATTCTGTTACTTGAATACAAAGCAGGTCCTTGAAGTAAGTGGACTTATTCTGCTGAACTGCAAGGGATGTACTCAATATTTTGAGCAGCAAAATAGGAAAAAGGATTTGACCTCCCTTTCAGAACTAGGAATTTTCAGCTTCTGAGTTTAATATAAACTCTTTTTTAATCACTGAATTTATATTTTTTAAAATATATTTGTGATGAATCTGTAGACCAGCCCTTCAGAAGAGATGAAGTTTCAGACATAGCCAAACAGAAGAAAATGGAATAGACAAACAGAAAAATACCCTAACTCTCCCTTTCCCCATTGCCACTTAATTCATTGCAAATGGGCAGTGTGCAGGGTTAGGTGAAATGCAGATAAACTTAAAAAAAATTGAAAAAAATTGGAATTGCTTAAAAAACCCTGTATTTGTACACAATTTTATTAAAAATAAAAATATTTTTAAAATAGTAACATTTTTAGAGTGGCCATAAGACACTCCAAAAAGATCTCTCAGAGGAGGTAATTCATGCCTTGTCACATTGATGGTGACATCCTTCAGCCTCATGGTTGACAGTGGTACACTAACTATGAATTAATGCCGTAGAGTTTATGCCTTACCATACCTTATTGCTTAATTAAAATGAGCCAGTTTATTAAACTGGAGAGATGAAGCTTCACCCCCTACATGCCTGAATGAGTCTTTGAGCAGCACAAAAGTCGCTTTCAACTTTCTTCATGTCAAGCCTCTCACAGTAACCATTCACTGTGAGAGATTTGTTGGCTGTTCTTGAATACAATCACTGCTTTCGTGCTGTGGCAATCCATGTATTTGCAAGATAATGAGTTGTGGGAATGCCTGGATTCTGCACCCCTACCTTTGCTTTTAGCTGTCCTCCTGACATAATAAAACAACTTTTTGGAAAAACATGCTAAATATCTATTTCTGAAACAGCAATATACTTCACTTTTGGTACTTTGAATGCAGCAACACTGTCAAAACCAGTGCTTACTGAGCCACAAGTTTCAAAAGAAACATTTCCTCACAGAACTGCTTAGCTAATAATTATTTGAAGCAGGAAGGCAAAATCTAGATGTGGCAATAATGTTAATGCATTTGCTACAGAATTATTTCCAATCTTACAGAAGGTGAGTTAATAACAGAAAATGGAAGAGTTGAAGTACTAAAGGGGTTCAAAGATAAATTAATGTAATCAATAAAGACATATCTTACTGCTAGTGACAGGGTCTTGTCATGTTTCAAAAATTTTAGAAGCCTATATGCCCTATAATTACATTATACCAAACTGATAAATTGATCATATAGATTTTGTTCCACTTACATTTTAAAAAAATTGTTTTTCCTAAATTACTGGATTTTTTTTCCACACCATTTCTTTTTCAAGATACTACTTTATACAAGTTATGTTCCCTATCCTATCATTTTCTTTAGTGGTCTTTCCATCAGCCTCCTAGAAGCAAGAAAGAAAAGTTTGCTGCAGTGTCATCTACAATTGAGGAAACTGATCAGAGTATTTGATAACACCTGTTTCCTTCCATTCTTCACAAAATGCTCAATTACTTTTCTTATTTTGCAGCTAGTTTGCTGCAGGTAGCTAGCTAGAAACTGAACTACAGACAGAAGGAGTGGGAAAAAATGTTAGCTCCAGTGAGGTTATTATCAAAGTGGTAATAAAAATTACCACAGTTTTCATCTTAATCTTTTAAACTTACAGCTCCTTCAGTAAAAATATAATTTTCATCATCCTTCAATGAAAGGGTTGCCCACTTCAATGATATTTCAAGATGGCATATTTATTTCTATTATTATTGCTTCAGTAGGAAACTTACCATTACTTTTATAAAATTATGACCTCTGATTTTTCTTCTATTTTTATCCTCCTAAATGTCCATTTCTGTCACTAAATAATGCTTTGAGTACATTATCAAACCTTTTTGTAACGATTCACGCAGAGTAGAGATATTTTTTTTCATTTGCTTAATCAGTATCACACTATTCAATTTTCCTAGATCATTACCCTTGTCATGTGTCAGAATACTTCTGGGGCCAATGTATTCAGCTAATAATTAAAAAAATGCAAAATGCTAGTTGCAGGCAAACTATTCTTTTCTGTCCAAAATATTCTCTGCAATGTGTAGACAGATATTTGATATTATAAATGGTTTTTCTTAATACACATTTTGGCCCTGGCTAATGCAGGAGTGCTCAAAATAGAATACTTGGTCATATTTTTGAATATGAGAAGGGCATAGTATGGAAATAATTAGATTTGAAAAAAGGTCTCTAGGAGATCATAGCTCCTGATGGTGCTTCATATAAAATTTACATGCTAAAAATTGTAATTATAGTTTGGGCAGATAGTAACTCACAGAGTGCAGGCTAATGCTGGCTAAGACTTCCTGTTCTAAAGCTGTTTTCAGGTGTTCATAATTTTGCTAAACTTTAGACATTTGGAGTGAATTGTGCATGCTGTACCCCTTCAATTAGAAATTTTGACATAAAAGGATCCACAAGCTATGCATATAGAGGGGAAAATTGGAAAAAAATTAGGAAAAAAATGAAGACAAAAAAAGTTTGTGTGAAAAAGAGAAGTTAAGAATGCTTCTTGTGAAGAGACAATAATATGTCTATAATTTTAGACAAGGCTGTCAGTAAACAGTTTTTGTCTTTCTGCCACTTCTGTTTATCAAGAAAAAAATATGGCAGACCACACTTCCATCACGAATTCCAAATCCAATGACGTCATTGGCACGCATCCAGGAGAGACCTGTTAAAGATTTACTGCTGAACTCTGAAGCTGAGTTGCATTTCATCCAGAGAGTTTCTATTCACACTGTTTCCATTTTCTGAAGAACTCCAAGCCTCCAAAGAAGTAATCAGCCACAGTCAGAGCTGACCAGAACTTGTACTGCTTCACATGATGGACCCACGAGCACAGACCTGGAAAATGAGACATTTGTTTCTTTGTGATTTATTCCCTTTCCTTTAAGCATCAGGAGAGTGAGGAGTGAATGAAATCACAGATGATAGAGCAGTTGTGGGGAGAACTGTGTTATCTGAGAGAGAAGCAGAATGGCTGAATCAGTAGGGAGTAAAGCTATTTGCTGATGGGGAATTCAGAGACGCATTAGTATTGTACAAGAGAAGAATTATTATCCCAGGGTTCAAGAGCATGACAGAAGAAAGGGTTGAGGAGGAATAGGATTAAATGAAGATAAAACAAGAAGAGTAAAGGCAGAAATATGTTTTGGGTTTTGTTTCTCATTTGGCATAGTCTCATCTACAGCTGTAACTGATTGCAGAGTCGTGAGATCCTACATTAATTTTCTGACAGAGAAGGCTCTCTAACAAAATAAATTCCTCTCTGAGTACCATTTCCAAATAAAAAATCATGCTCTGGTATGATTTCTTCATTTATTTTAAAGGTTTTTTACTTTTTAAAGGAAATTGCATCCAAGAACCATGTAAATAATTTTAAAGTTGACCTTGAACTGCATAGTACCATCGGTAACATTTTCAGTTCTGCATTACTACTGGAAACTTTCTCCAATGATGTATTATTAGCATATTTTGAAAGACAGAGCAGTTCTTTTTTCAAAGGTCACAGTTCCTCAATTCAAAAGGAACTGGGAGGGAAGAAAAAGCAAAACAAAAGAATGGTGATAAAAAAAAGAAAGATGAAAGGGAGAGAACTTAAGCAGCAGAAGCTAATCTTTGGATAAGAAGAGGAGAATTAAATTCACACTGAAATCTTCAGCTATTTTTGGAGTGGTTTAGGTGGCATTTGGTCTACTGACAATGTTATAGGACAAAAAAAAATTTATTTCCACTCAGTGTAAGAAAGGAATTTCAAAAAAATGTCTGGGCAGGCTTTTGAATTTCAACAATTATATTCATTCAGGGGCATCTTTATTTTATAAAAAAGTCTCTTGCATATAAATAGTAATATTTTATAGAGGGAAGTAGTTTATATTTGAAATATATGGGCTATAATAATTACAGAGTGTGGTACGCTTTGTCTCATAGTTCATTCTTTTTCATGTGGCTGAACCTGTGGCAACTTTTGAAATACTTCTGTTTCCTTTGTAGCAGTTCATCAAAATAAGGAATGGTTAAACTTCAGATACCTAACTATTTTTAATCTTGTTTATAGCATAGGTTTGCAGAAATGTAGCAACTGTGGTTTTCCTCTGAAATCAAAGTTGAAAACACTGCCTTTTGGCAACACTTAAGCATTCCTCCAGCAGAGGAAACAAGTGTGTTGCAGTCAAGAGACCTAAAAAATATTTGAAGTTTGGCATCACCATTGAGGTACTCAGCCAATCACTTTCTAACCTGAAGGTATAAACAGACAGACTGCAGTTGGGGTTTAGAGAAGTACTTGAACCTCAATACAGTAGGTGACAGTAGATATAGTAGAGGACAGATATATATGGGACAAAGGGAAAGCTGTTGCTCATTTATCTGTCTCAAGGAAAGACTGTTATAGATCAGTGGTTCCTTTTGCTTTCCCATTTTCCTGTAATCATTACATATCATTGGGAAAAAAGAGGCATACTGCATTCTTAGGTATTTCTTTACTTCACAGTTCATAGAGAGGACTTCTTGTAGCATTTGGAAGAGCATTTCCTTCACACAATGTAAAAGATGAATGATAAACCGTGAATAGAATGAAAATATCATTCTCTAATGATTTTGAAGTCAAGCAGCAAATAACAAAAGTTACTAGTAATTCATTATGATTTTCATGTCTATCAATAAAATACCTGAAGCAAGAGAATCTCATAACATTGTGTAGCCACCTTTGTTTCACTAACTGAATTTGCTTTGTGGATAATTATGTAAAAGACAGTGAGTCCTTTAGCACAATCATTTTCCTAGCAGATTATAGAAAAATAGGTGTGTGTTTTTAGATGAAAAGTATTTTTCTGGGGCTCTTTGCTCCTTGAATATTGTTACTATGCTGTGAGTCGCACACATGCAGAAGGAGAAATACAATTATTATGATGAAAACATTCTAAACGTTTTCATATAGAATTTTTTGTTCTATTCCTAAGATGAGTTTCTAGCAATGTGTCAGATTAGTTCATGGGAAGAAGTCTCATTCAGGGTATCCTATACCTGGTATTCCTATTATTGAGAGTGTTCATACAGATGTCTTGTTTTAGAGGGAAGACATATTTCATTAATCTGAAGCTTCATCATCCTTGTTTATACTACAATATTGTGGTGGGTTGAGCTTGTCTTTCTGTCAAAGATGTCCATTCAGCCATTCTTTCTCTTTCCCTCCTCAACTAAGCTCATGAGCTAAGATGAAGGGAGGGAAATCACTTACTGATTAATGTTAGGGGATTTTTTACTCTAAAGGAGATGCAATTCCTCAGAAGTTGCTCCCTGTGGCTATGGGGCTCAGCTGTGCCCTGTGGTTCAGTGGACCAAGCTGCAACTGGCTTGGTAAGGTTCAGGAAAGCCCCAGCCTGTCCTCACAAAGTGTGTGCTGCAGTCCCCCTGCTGCCAGAGCATGGGCACTTGCAAACCCACATAGACATTTTCCATACCAGTTTGAAAATAATAAATAAAACCCTGCATCTTTAATCACTATACAAGCAAACATTCAATGTAATAATCTACAAATAACTAATAGTATATGTGGGAAAGAACATCTTATTATAGCTTTATATAGAACTGTAAAGAAAGATCAAGCAAAAGTCTATTACATTCAAAGGTCATGAGGATTTTAAATATTTAAATCAGGTAGTTCAAGAATAAAATATATCCTTAGCAGGAAATAGCTTGATATATTAATTTAAAACCAAGAAATAGGATACAGAATAGCAGAGCAGAATTTTCTTTGGACAATCTCTTTTTGCTTGTTTTGCAAATTAGCACAGTGAAGAAAATGATACTTGCCATGAAAGGTTTGGTAAAACCAAATCCACTACATCCTGGTGTGTGGAAAAACCAAAGAAAGAAGAGCAAGGCATGAGAAACTACAGGAGGTCCTGTGAGATGAGGAAGTGCAATTAGAGTGTCAGTAACATCTAAATGAAAATTAATATCACCTCTCTTATTATGAACTAAAACTGTGAGACCCTATCTAATCTTCAAAAAGAGATCTGCAAAACTAGGGCACACAGAGCTCAGCAGTAACACTAACAGTATTAAAACACAAGCAAAAAAAATTCATGACAGGATGAGGAACAATGCCCAGAAACCACAAATTTCATCTCAATATGAGGAAGAACTGTTTTATGTTCAGAGTGGAAGAGCACATGGCTGCCCAGGGAAGTCATGGAGTCTCCCTCTCTGGATATATTCAAAATCCACCTGGAGAAGTTCCCATGTCACCTGCGCAAGGTGACCCTGCCTTGGAAAGTGAGTTGGACTGGATCATGTTCAGAGGTTGCTTCCAACCTTAATGATTCTGGGATTCTTAGAAAGAAAGGGCTGCAAGCTTAAAAGAAGCTGGCATGCAGACTTGATTTTGTTTTGTCATAAATAGGTATTTTGCCATTGAGGTCTAATAGACTTTCTAAGAAATCCAAATGAACAACATATATTTGAACAACTGCCGAATTACCTTATCACATGGACATCAGGGAAAAACATGGTACTGGATTATTTTTCTATAATAAATGTCCAGAATTCTTATCTTCAAATATTCTGTGATGGAACTGGGGACTTTTAGGATGGGGCAATTCAGCAGGTACCATAACACAACGTCTTTGTACCAAGACCATTATTTGGAGTGCACCTGTCTCTTCTAGCTACTAATCCTCACATTTCTACAAATTCTTATTCTAACAACTTTCTTTTCTTAATCCTGTCTCCTTGTTCCCTTGCTGTCTTTCCTATTGTGTTGGAATCCTCAAACGTACCATGGAAACTTTTAATCTTCTTTATTATAGAAATAGTGCATAGCCTGCCTGTGAAAATTCAATGACCATTTTACATAGAGAAACAGCTAAAAGAGCATTCTGAAATTAGCTATGTAGAGTTGCCTGCAAATAGAGAGAATACTTTATACTGTTAAATTGACCATATTTTAGGCTCCTAATGTGTAACACGTGGTAACTTAGAGTCTGTCTTTTATCAGCCTAACTCTTACTCCATTTTAGGTTAATCTAAATTATTGGCTTTACTTATTTAACAGTACTAATATGTGATCATACTCCCAGCAATTTTATAATTTAAGCTTTAAAAAACTGCTATTTAAAAATAATTTATTTTTACTCTTGGTTTTGAATGTTTAGCACATCAATAGTAAATTTCAAATTTAAAATGAAAAACGATCTGTTTATGGGATCTATTGCCCATATAATTCATAGCAGTTTCATATTTTTACTGGTTTCATTTTTACGACTTAGCAGATTTAATTCTGTTTTCTGATAGTTCTCAGTAATCATATCTAAAGCAGGTAAAGCTAGATCCTAAGTTCAGAACTTCAGGTTTTACCCTTATGTCAATGTCACTATCTTAAGTGTTACTGATTGAGAGCCAACCCATATGTTTTAAATTTAACAAAATTTCCGGGGGGAAAATTTGTTAGTTGTGGAACTTATGAAGCGCCTTGATTAGGTGTCAGTCCTTGTTTTCCCCTCCACATGGATAAAAGCAAAGTTTTCCCATTGAACTGTAAATCCTGGGAAACCACTGCCATGAAAATGTGGGGTCACAGTCTATTTTATAGCACTGGTGGTAATAAATGGCAGGCGCTTACCCATAGGACAACAATTCACAGCAATTTCTTTTTACTGCAACTGGTACTTGTGACTGCAAGGTGAGAGACTGGGAATGTGCAGAGCATTTAAAGCCTTGAGTATCTTGTTTATTACCTCAGAATTTTAACTATTAGCATTACAGACAGGCTTCTATATTCGTAGCATGATGTTATAAGGTAAAAGGTGTGTCAAGTTTCATATAGAAAGAAGGGGTTTTTGAAAAGTTATTTGGCTTGTGTACTTTTTTTTTTAATTTTTCCTTGAAATTGCTTGGATCTGATCAGCACAGTAAATTATTTTTGGTAAAAGAAGAAGAATTACCTGTCCAGATCACTATGAACATATTTTTTTTTTGATTCAATATGACAAGGCTGATGAACAAAATCTTATATATACAGTTCATTTCCTCAGCACAAAAATGATAGAACTCTTCTGCTTTATGAGGCCTGTGTCTAAAACAAAGTAGATATTGCTCTTAAACACTTCTTCTTCCCCAGGTAACATGTATTTAACAAAAAAAAAAAAAAAAATCTTGCAAAAACAGGGTCAGAACTTGGCAGCCATCAAAAGTCCTGGGGTAAATTAATATAATGGAAGTATATTTAAAACTAGTTATTGCTATCTAACAATTACATAAAATATTCAGGAGTATTATAGTAGTAATGGAATAATCACTAAGTATTGACATTCTTATTTTAAAGTATGGAGAGTAAGGCTTTTTTTTTTTTTTAATGCAGAAATTCCTCTATTTATTCCTTAAGTGAATATATCACACCAACACTCTTCTGTCTCTTCCTGGGGTTTTTTGAAAGTGTGTTCCCTTTTAGCCCATCACTGTATAACATTCAACAGGAGTGATCAGCTGATATATCAGGAAGACAAAACACTTGTGTATAAAGCTGTTTCAACTAACACAGCTGAAAGAGCTTATAATACTGCAAACTTTGATGAGTTGGTGAACCAGTGGATTATTAATAAAGGAGCAGTTTGGTAGGGAAATATTGCTTTAAATGAAATATGAATGCATTGCTTGTGCATCAGAGCAGCACTTAGTTTTACTTGCACATTTACAGATAATGAAGCTATAATAAAGTTGAGATCAAATTAAAAACATGAGATTAAAACATTCAGTACTACTTTGCATTTTGCAGATCACTATCGCTGCTGCCTTGTACTCAGAATTCTCAAGGTCTTAAACACTGGCTATGATAAATGTAATAGCACATTTTTTTCAGTCTATTATAATATATTTTATTTGTCCTAATTATTGTTTGAGATGCTGAAAAACAGAACAACCAAACAAATTCAGAATAAAAACACACCACATGTCTATGGCCATGGGGAAAGAAAATATAATTACATGGGCAACTATAAATTAAAATATTTCCATTTGACAGTAATCATCAATGAATAAAATATATCCTTTACCAGAGATTGCTATGATTCTTCTACATATATGGACTTTATAATCAATCCATAAAATAACTTTACTGGAATAAATAGTTTTTTTTTCTCTGATGATGATTTATTTATGGCCCCAGTTTTCAAGCATATATACGTTATGAAATGTCCACTCTACTGTTACTGCATTTGGGGAGTTTCTGTATTAACTCTGTGGTTAATAAGTCCATAATTTTACCACTGAGTGCACAAGGTGAAATGAAAACCAATGTCTAAGTATAAAAGTTCTGCTATTATATAATTATTCTTTTTTGAGCCATGATTTTTTTGTGTTTAATCCCAAATTAATATTTTAAATTGTATGTGTATTTATAAAAATTTTGTGGTGGATTGATCTTGGCTGGTTGCCAGGTGCTCACCAAGCTGCTCTGTCACTGCCCTTCTTGACTGGGGTCAGGGAGAAAATAAGCTGGAGGAAAACCCCTTACTTTAAGGTCAAGACAAAGGCATTTTACTAGAACAAAGGAAGAATGCAAAAAAATTTCCTTCTACACTTCTGATCAGCAAGTAATACCTGTCCATTTCCCAGGAAGCCAGGCTTCAGCACACATAGCCCTTGTTCTTGAAGGAAAAGACTATAAATAACAAACTCCCCCCTCTTTGAGTTTAAATCAGCTGTCCTGGCTGTGTCTATCCCCAAGATCTTGCCCACCCCTAGCCTAGTGGTGTGTGGGGAAGGTTGGAGAGACAGAGCTGGTGTTGTGCCAGCATTGCTCAGTGGTAGCCAAAAATCTGGCATATTGTCAACATCTTTTTAGACACCAATGGAAAGCACAGCACTGTGAGGGCTGCTGTGGGGAATAGCATCTCAGCTAGACACAATACAAATGTGTACTTGTATGTAAAAACACTTTTTTTTTTTTCCATCATATATGTGAATGTATGTATGATACCTGAAAAGAAAAAAAAATTGAAGTCTTTGTTCTTTTAGGTTACTAAAAGCAACATTCAAAATTAAAGGGATTCTTATATGGATTTTCACATAATTAATATTATGTCTTTTACATGAGCCTTCTGAAAAGCAGCTTGCAGAAGACTGACAAGAAAAGGTTTTTGTAGTGAAACAGAATAGAAGAATAGCTTTAGATGAATAAATATTAAAAGCAATCAGTTTGAACTTAGAAAACTTGGAGAAGGCTAGATAAGTTTGTGTCCCTTTGGTACATGAAATAGAAAAACTCAGTTAAACAACATATTAAGTGAGAAAATATCAGTGTTTTCATCTATAATATTTCATCCTTAATCCCTTGAATTTGCCAAAAGTAGCAAATGAATTTTGCAACAGCTAGGAATGGGATGGTTGGTGTAAGATAAGGAGAACATTTTCTTCAGAGGGTGACTTTCAGAATGTTTCTCAGTTGAACAACCTGGAACAGTTTCAGCCAGGGTGCACAGGACATGGCTGAAGAGAGCCAGAGGTTCTTTATAATTTAGAACACTGCCTAATAACTTTGTGTTGCTGGGCTGAGTAGCAACACTGATAAAAAAATAGTCAGATGAAAATCACCTTGAAAAATATTACTGGACTACCTATATAAAAGACTCAAGCTAGAAATTATTTTTTAAAATATTTTTCTTCTAACTTTTTTTTTTTGAATCCAAGGATCTTTAAAATTAAACTTGCATTTATTATGAACTGTAGTGTACAGTAATTGAATTCTGTGAACTGCACCCTTGAAAAATACTCCACTGTCAAGCTATGCTTAAGTAGGGATTGTATCCATTTACTGAAAAGCTTTTCCATATTCTTCATTCAATACTGTACCCAAAGAATGTGATTATAATTCTGCAGTGTTGGCTTATATAAAGTCACCATTTAAGGATGTATTTGTTTTTTTTTCCTTTTTTTTCATATTCACCATTTACATTCTCAGTGAATCTGTTTCTTAACACAAGCATATTTTTTCTCAATCATATGAGAAATTAGGATGTAGGAAAAATGTATTAGTTGTACATATTGAACATTACAATTCTACAATAAGATACATATTGGTTCACAGCTAATGAATTATCTAGTATTAATTCAAATTTGCTATCACACTTTTGTTTAAAGCACTAAAAGCTTGTAACTTTTTTGCAAAGACTTATGAAGTATCCAGGAATCACCTTTCTTAGCTTTCAGAAGTTCCATATTTCCTTGAAAGTATGATGAAAATATGTGTGTACAAAAATAAATGATCACTCCGTTTCTGATCATTATTTAGGAATTGTGGAAAAAAAACCAACTATATTAAAGATTGTATGATATGGAAAATAAATGCCTTTGAATAACTGATGTAGTGTCATTCCCATAATGGAAAAAAAGTACCAAAAAATGTAATACTCAGTATATAAAATAGCATTCAGCTTTTCAGTAAGATTTACATCAAAATAAATGTCTCCAAAAAGGACTTTTTGAAACAAATCATAACTCTTAAACACTTCTTGCATATTTGCTGACAGAGCACACTGTGAACTATGTAAATTCAACATACACTCTTAACATTGGATATATCAGAGAAGAAGCAGGATTATTTACCGTGGGCTAAGCATGGTGAGCATTCTAGCATAATTTTTTTTTTTTTTATGAGAACTTACTTGCATCTGCCAGCTTGGAATTCATGTATAGAGATATACAGAACCCTTTGAATTATTCTAGTAAAATCAAATGCCTGGGTTGCCAGCTATGCTCTGGATCTGACTTTTACACAGGCATCATCTGAGCACTGGCTTGAAGAGTACTTGACCTTCCCTATTAAAGCATTCAGATGCAAGGAAGGCTCCAGGCACCCTGGGTTGAGGTCAGATTGAGTTTGTTAGGAGGTGCTGGAGCTCCCTCTGGCTCACACTCCTGTAGGTCCCTCCACCACATCATCACTTAGCAGTGATGCATCCTCTCAGGTTTCTCAGAGGCACCCTCTCAGGTTTCTCAGTTTTCCAGCTATACTCTAATGATCCTGGACCTTGCACCCAGAGTTTCCAGAAACTTCCAGAGCAGAACCCAAAGCCTGTTGCACAAACTGTGGTATCTGGTGGCTCCTCTGTTAGCTGCTCTCTAGGACCATTCAATTATTCTCCATCTGTGTTACCCATTTAAGATAACAATTTTTCTCACAGCTCTTTGACATGGCAAAGCTTTTCCTCTCTTGCTTTTCCCATGAAGGACTGTCAGTTCTCAGCTTTACCAGCATTCATAGGATAATCCAAATCTATCAAGCTCAAGAACCTAGAAATCAAAATCTTAGTAGACTTTTAATTTAAAGAAGTTTAAATTAAGTGCCAGAATTGTAGGAAAATACTAACACTAATGTTGTTGCTTTGTTTTTCTAAAAGCAGTAATAATTAATATATTCTTGAACACAAAGATTTACTAAAACTTGTAAAGAACAAAATTATAACCCATACCAATAACACATTAAGGACCTTGGAAAAACAATTGTGTGAAAGAGAATAAGGAGGAGACCACAGTAACAAGACCTGTACAACTCCACTAAATAACATTAAAAAAAAAAAAAATCTTGACACGCTACAGAAATAAGGCCATACTAGATGCTTTTTGTTAATGCAAATGACCAGCTACTGATGCAGAACTGTGTAATGGCTAACAAAGCTTCTCACATCTGCCAGCCCAATGGAAATGGCTTTAAAAGTACAAAAAGGTCTGCACTGAAAGGAGCTGGTTGTGCTGACTTTGGTGTGCAGAACTGATCACCCAGTGCCTGTTACTCTACTGATATATGTACAAGCACATCTTGTAAAGGAAACTGTACCTTAATATGTGGAACAAGGTTTTGTTGCTTGAGTTTGCTTTGATTACTCACCATTGAGGA
>JANIJU010003056.1:96875907-96991166 GCA_025504685.1 Leucosticte australis | reverse complement strand
GCCACTTCCTTCCTTCCGCCACTTCCTTCCGCCACTTCCTTCCTTCCACCACTTCCTTCCGCCACTTCCTTCCTTCCGCCACTTCCTTCCTTCCTTTCGCCACTTCTTTCCGCCACTTCCTTCCTTCTGCCACTTCTGCCACTTCCTTCCTTCCACCACTTCCTTCCTTCCTTTTCCCTCCCTCCCTCCCTTCTTTCTTCTGTGCTGCCTCTTGCACAGCAATGCCTTAAAGAGAAATGACAACAGTTATTGGTTACAATTTATTCAGTATACATAAATACTTATAAATACTGTAATGATCAGATCATTTATCATTTACACTTCTCAATATCTAGCAGTATCCAGTCTGTCTGGGTTTTGGTTTTGGTTTAGCTTTTATGTGTTTCAATGCAGACAGATGATACACAAAAGCTGCTCTTCTGCAGACAGAAGTTGAGTGTACTGGTGTCCATGGTAAGAGCAAAAGTGAATAAAACAAGGGAACTGGAAAAAAACTAGATGTTGATTCAAGCTCCATGTTTTTGGAAACTAAAACCTTAAGTACTCAATTTTCTGGTGAAATTAAATCAACACTAGTTTTCTTCTTTCTTTTAATACATATGTTATCCTGCACTTGCCAGTGAATTAATATATCGTTAGCTGAAAATACTTCCTGAATTGCTAGCTTAAATTATTATCAAAGTTGCAATAATATAATAGATCTTGTCAGAAATACAGTTGTTGATTAAACCTTGACTCAGTCTCTTTTTTTTCTGCACAGAGAGGTCTTTAAGAGGTTCTTACAGGAAGGAGTAGATTCCAGATTACTGTTCCTGAGATCTATTCGTAAATTAGGGTAAAGCAACTACACTTCAATGAGATTTAACTTTGCTAGTAGAGTGAGATATTATCCATTCATCTCGTGTGGTGCCAGAACACTCAATTTGTGTTTACAGAATTGATGTACCCATTTGAGAGTGCACATAATAAACATCCTTATATGACTGGCAATGAAAAATCAGTGAGGATTATATCTTTCATATAATTTTTCACTTAAATTTCAGATTCAGTCTAGTTGGATGACATCAGTGCTTAAAAGTAGATATTTTCAGTCAAATCTATGTTTTGGTAGAAGTCTATCAGCATGAAATAATGGCAGGATCCCATACCTGAAGCAGGATGCTTTTTTTGGTAGAAATGATGTATGTTTCAGTGAAGTGATTTTAAAAAACTATGGTATGTTTTGCATGGGTAAAATTTTCTTCATATTCAGAAGTCACTAAACACACATGTTCCTCTATGCATATACACATTATTTACAATGCTTATAAGCATTTTCAATTAAAACATTAGTTGATTTATTAAGCCAAATTATAAGTAGGACAATAGGACTTTTAAAGGTTACAGAAGATAATCTCATTGCAGGAGTCATTGAGCTGCCATTGCATTAAATACCATTCAATAACACAGTCAGGGACAGCCAACAAGTCTCACCCTCTTCTCTTCTCTCCTCTTCTCCAATTATGTTTTTAGAGTTTTTATTTCATAAATTAATATTTTTTGGTACAAAGTTGCTTATAGTTTCCCAAATGTATTTCAAGGATTATAATGTGTTGTTCTGATGCACTATTTTAATACGGCTGATTCTGAGAAAAACATTCACTGAAATAATAGCAATTTTGTGTGAAGAAATATTCTAAATGTGTTCCTGGAGCCTAGATTTGAATTTACATTGAGTACTTAAGTGCAAATGCTCTATATCTCATTAGCCCTCTGTGAGCTATTCAATTCTTTTGCTATAAATATCTTTAGGAAAAAAAAATGAATGTCTATGAAACTGTTGGCTCTGCAGCTGATCAGCTTTGCCTTTAATATGTACTGATGTCAACTGGTTGTAAGAAAGAAAAGGACAATAGAAAGACCAGTTGCCAAACAATTTGCACTCCCTGTAGTGAGGCAATTATTCCCTTGGAGGCTCTTATCATCTTCATAACATGAATTCTGCACAAGCTTTAAATGTACTAAGCGCTTTCTACTGCATTACCGGCACTGTGGTTCACACTAGGGATACAGAGGAAGAGGGCTGGAACAAATCTGTATCACTGACATGAAAACTAATAGACCATCCTTCTAATGTCAAATTCTTGATTCTGAGAAAAATTGCAATTTTATAAATGCAAACAGGAAGGGGGTGGGTGGAGGGATATATAAAAAAAGCAAACTTTTTCACATGAAAATAATGAACATTTGCAAGAAATTCCCACATTTATCAAGAAGTGCAATAGCACGGAACTTTACCAATGGCAGCTGGTAATACCTTTATGTTTAGTAGTAAAAATATAGGAAGTTTTTCACATCTCTGATCTGAACATGATATTGACTTAGTCACAAAGACATATTCCTAGGAGATGACAATGAATAAGTGACATTAAACATAGCAAAATGTGATGAACTATTGCTGAGTTTTCTACTTAGCAGGAAAGTAAAGCACAAGGATGTCTCTGAGTGTGGTTGGTTTATGAAATTCACATATTTTTTAGTGCACATAATAAACATCCTTTTCCTTTGTTTTTAAGACTGAAAGGTACATGATTTCATACAATTTATTAAATTGTATACTAATCTGTATTTCTTACTTTTGGAAAGTTGGGGTTTATATGAGCTTTTTCTTCTTGCATATTTGAATTCAGCGTAAATTATATTGTTTACTGGTTCAGAAGATGCGGAATTTGTGCATGACACCAAATCACAGCAATTTTACAGGTGTGCTCAGAGAAACAGCTGTCCATGAATTTCAGTCAAATGCACTCATATGATTTCATTGTAACAATTTCAGTGACAGAAATGCAACAGAAACAAGATTTCAAAATTGTATGATAAAGAGTCATTTTTGTAAGTAAATATTTGCAGTCTTGGAAGGCACAATTTTAAGCAGTGCCTGGCTTACTATTAGGCTTCATGTGCTATTTTTCCTCATTTGCCTTTAGTGCACTCTAACTTAAGTTAAGCCTAAGTCTAACTTAAGCCTCACATTAGTGCTTGAAACTAATGATTTGTTAAGGCTGCTGAATTTTCTTGGACTTGGGTTTTAACTCAGGGCAATGAATGAATGAATGAATGAAACCCTTCTACAGTAAGAAACGTGTCTGAAAAATGACTGAAAGACAACTATTACAGGTTCCCAATATTTAGTCCTGTATTTTTGGTGCTATTAGTTTGTGTGACCACATTTTGGTACTGGGGGGCTACATGGGACACTTCTGTGAGAAGCTGCCAGAAGCTTCCTCCCTGTCCAGCAGAGCCAGTGCCAGCCAGCTCCAAGATGGGTGTGCCACTGCTCAAGGCCAGGCCAATCACAAATTGTAACACCTCTGTGATAACACATTTAAGAAGGCAAAAAAGTAATTGTGCAGATGAAGTTGCAGCCAGAGAAGAGTGAGCTGAGAATATGTGAGGAGCAACCCTGCAGCCACCAAAGTCACTGGAGAAGGAGGAGGTGCTCCAGGGACAGGAGCTGAGATAATCTTGCCCATGGTGCAGCCATGGTGAGGCAGCTGTGCCCCTGCAGCCCATGGAGAACCACTGGGATGCAGAGATCCACCTGCAGGCCATGCAGGAGACCCATGCCAGAGCAGGAGGAGGCCTGGGAGAGGGCTGTGAACCCATGGGAATTCCATGCTAGGGCAAGGTCCTGGAAGGGACCTGCAGACCCATGAAGAGGGGATCCCAACTGAAGCAGGTTTCCTGATAGCACTCGTGAGCCTGTGGGGGACCTTGAAGGGCTGTAGCCAGTGACCCATGTTACAGCAATTTGTGGAGAATTCCCAGTGGGATGGACTCACATTGGAGGAGTTTGTGGAAAACTGTCTCCTGTGGGAGGAACCCTGCACTGGAGCAGGGGAAGGACTCTTATCCCTGAGCAGTGGAGGAAAAAACCAGTGATGAACTAACCATAACCCACATTCCCCAACTCCCTGCACTGCTGGAGGAGGGAATGTAGAGCTGGGAAGGAGGGAAAGGTGAGGGAAAGCTGATTTTAAGATTTATTTTACTTCTCATTACCAGTGTCTGATTCTGTTAGTAACAAATTACATAAATATCTCTAATCTGAGTATCTTTTGTCTGTGAGAGTATTTGGTGAGTGATCTCTCCCAGTCCTTATCTCAAGTAATGGACATTTTATGTTCTTTCCCCTGCCTGATTGCAGTGGGGAGTGGTAGAGTAGGCTTGGTGAGTGCCTGGTGTCCTGCCAGCATCAACCCACTACAGAGGCCCTGAAAATCAAAACATTAGCGCCATGAACTGAAATGTGTGGCTCCTGTGACTTGTGGCTACAAGACCTTTTTTTGCTAGAACTGAGAGGAAAAGAACTAGGAAGTGCTGGAGAATCGCTGTAGGAGCATAAACAGGAATATTTAAGCTTGAAATAAAAAATTCTGTGCAACTCAAACTATATAGCTTTGGGATCTTTGTTGCTGCTTCTGAGCTGGATCCAATACTTCTGTGGGGGACCCAGGACTGCCTCTGATCAGAGAACACTGCTGTTTGCAGTGATTTGATTACTCAAAGCAATAGTCAATTCAAAGAAGCAATTCAAATATGCAATTTAAAAAAAAAAAAAACAAACTAAAATAATGAAACAACACCCAACCACATAACAAAACAAACAAGCCTGTTAATGTTTTCCACTGAATGTTATGGTCACATATGGTCAAAGCCTGTTTTCTACAATGCAAGTTGGAGACCTTGGTCAAGTATCAGTTTACATTTAATCAATGTTTATACTCCCAAGACTTGAGATTTCTCATCAATATCTGCTGAAAAGTCCACCAAAGCACATGCTTTTTCTTTGCAAGCCTTCAGAATAATATTTTCCAGTTCTGAATTCCAAGCCTAAATTCACCTAAAAAATTATCTTTCACTGAATCTTCTCACCTTTCACCATAGAATTGCATGGCTTCTTGACTAGGCTAAACAGAGTACTTTCATAATCTGAGAACATTCTAAAATACAAAATATTTTAGTTCCTAATGATACGTGACTGTTTCAAGAGGATTAAGGGAGAAATTGAGGGCTATTAAATTCTCAATAGTCACATCAAGTCACACTGCATGTATAGCAGAATGGGGAAAGTACATCAAGGCAGGTACATCAACCAACCTTATTCAATTCAAAGAGACAAAGGTAATTTCCAAGGATCCTGCAGTACCACTAAAAATCTCAGAAAATATTTTTATCTGGCACATCCTTTTTATCAGTGATTTTTTAAAATGTTGAATAATTCTTCAAGAATTTTATATATTTTTTCTTAATTACAACTGTGTTTGAATCCTTTGCTACTAACCCATTTTATTTTATGGTAGAAAATGCTAAAATAAAATATAAATCTGTGTTTAAAAAGTCAGCAATAACTAAGCTAAACATTACTTAACAATTTATCTCTGTAAAAAGAATATGTAGGTGAAGGATTTTCTTCCTTGCACCATCCAGTACTCTTCTATATGAAGAGTTCAGAATATAGAAACTAGAGACTGCTGGTACAGAGGTGGGGAGTTACCTCATTTGAAATGGAATAGCATTTTTATTATTATTATGCTCTGCAGAATATATCATATGCTAACAATACTTCACTTCCTCATTCTTTGTTTCCTCTTCTATCTCTACATTTTCTGTCTCCAAAAATCAAGAAAGAAATGAAGAAATCATTGTGTAATTCTAGTTATTTATCAGCAATCAATCAGCAATTTGAAGATAAAAAATTAAAGCTTTCTTGTAGACTACAAAATAAATTTGGTTCTTTATTGTGTGAACGTCTGCAAAAGCCTCTACATGATCAATTTTTCCTACATTATGTCTGCTAAAATCCTCCTGGTATTTTTGCTTCTGTAGAAAATAAAGTATTTATATACATTTGATGTGTCTTTAAGGTTTGGCTGCTGTGGGATGCATATAATTTGTGCTTGGGGTCTGGAAAAAATAGGATACAGCAAAAAAGTACCAGGAATTGGACCTGTAGTGGACTCCTGGTCACACACAGCTCTAAGCAACTGTGTCTCTGTTTTGACAGTTCAGCCAGTGGTTGCACTGGAGTTTACTCTCTTTTGGGGCTGTTGCATCGTCCACCTTCTATCTCATGATCTTCTGATGCCTTATCTCTACATGCTGAATTCATCAGCCTGGAGACAGTTGTTCCAAATTAAACACGCAAAGCACAGAGCAGGTTTGGCTTCCTCCACTGTCCATCATCTTCCAGATTTTTGTACGATACTAAGGAGAAAGTTTGAACAGCATGGACACATGTCAGCATATGTCACTTAACCTTTGTGATTGGGTCATTTCTCAGGTTCATTTTTACTTGACATTAGAGATGTTTCTATCACGTTTGATGCGACAATGTTTTCGGTGTCTCCTGGCAGGCATTAAATCTTTATTTTCCTAGTGACATCCATGGCAGCTGAGAATATTCCGCAAGTATTGGTATTATGGTGTCTTTATAGTGTAGCAGATTTTTGCCTTGGTGATAATATCCTTCCTAATAATTGATTCGTTATTATTCTTTTCCAATTAAAATTACATAAATTAGCAAGCATGTTATAATATAGTATAGCTAGCACTCATCTGATATTTCAGATGTCAACTTTTTGTCTGGCTTCCAAGATTGCTGGTAAGAAGAATTTGCAAGAAACATGTTCACACTTCCAATTAGTGTTTATACCACAAAGAGCTTGATATACTATTGATCTCTCTTAGCACGGTTGCCAAAAAATCTCTCCACTAGTGCAATATTCTGTAATTGCAGATATATGGATGAGAAAAAGCTAAAAAATGTTCCCATTTTAGGAGAATTAAATTTATATGATATTTTAGAGTAATAACATATTGATGTGGAAATAAATTCACACTGAATTCTCTATGACAGGTCTGCTTATAGACAATATTCTTATCACCTGCATACTCAAAATCTAGACATCATCTGTTTTCCTCCCTTTGGTAGTGAAATAAATCTTCCCCAGGCTTCCCTGAGCCATACCCAAATATATTAGGACTGAGATCTCTCTCTTCAGTGTAGCTGAAGTACTCTCTTTTTCAGGAGTGCAAAATACGAGGTCTCTGATGTGGTCAGGAAACCCATTGTAATGAGTAAAAGTGAATACATCTCTCCATCCCTGACTGGTCTACCTTGACCAAGGTGCACATGCACATACCATAGCATTACCCCTGGAACAAAAAATGCACAATTGTGAAAAATTACCCCAAATCTATAGAAAACTGGCTACAAAAATTATCTTAATTTGGGTACAGAATGGGCTGAAAGTTTCTTAAGTTTTAGGTGATTTTTGAAGATGTGGAGGAAATATTTTTTGCCTAGTGATTAGGCAAATCTATAATTTAGTTTTCAATGATAGATATCAAGTTAAGTCACCACTTGCTTTGGGAAAACAAACAAAACATGCAAATAAAATCGTTAAACTTTACAGTGTTAAAGAAAGACAATAAACAAAATCTATATTTCCCTTCCCCATAATAAAAATAAATATATGATTTGGCAAAAATCATAAAATTTTTATTAAATTTGCATGACCAAACCACCAAAAGTTCTTTTTTATATCACTATTGCAATGTTTCAACACAGTTGTAGTTCACATATCCCGTGTCCTCCTGGAGGGTCCAGCTTTCCATTTGTATTTTTATTTCTAGCAAACACCACTCCTAATAAAAACTGGGGTGAGGGTAGAGATTTGCATTGATGTTTACCAGAAGGGATAGCAAGCAAGGACTACATGGAAGAAAAAATGAACATGAACAGAAAGTATTTGTCAAAAATTTGCTTCAGAAAAAAAAAATTCCAGCAAAAAGTCAGACTGGAATGAAAACTTGAGCCTTGTTTTTTATGTGCTCCCAAATCTACAGCTGGTTACAAAATGCGACTGCAAAATCTCAAATCTCACTTTCAGTGTCCTTTCCAACACATCTTTTTTCACAGTGTAAATTGCTACTCATTTTCTCTGTTGATCAGCACCTGCATTGATGCATTTTTAATATTTATCATGGTTCATATCTTGTAACATTTTTTAATTTGGCTGAAACAATTATCTAATGAATGACCTGAAAGATAGTCTCAGACAGACAAGAGTTTTAGGGAATAAGTTATGAAAACCCCACCACAGGTTGGTAGGAAGTGGCTTCAGAAATTAGGGGATAAGCCTTCAACAATCTTCCATGAAAGAGCAGTAAATTCCACATCTTCATGTGAATTTTTTTTGTCTCAATCCTTACAGCTAAATTCCATCCTGAATATGTAATCTGTATCAGTGGAGAGTATTTTCTTATTCAGCTCTAGTTATATTCATTGTCTTGACATATGCATTCATAAGTTGATTTATTTCCCTATTCTTTCCATACAGTTTTTCTATCTTCCTCTATTTCATCTATGCTTTATATTTCTTGCTATAAATAAAATGTTGGTTTTGTAGCTTATCCTTCAAGTGTAACACCTTTGGTCTTCCTCTGATGAAGTGTCTGCTGTCGAGGAGTTGAGGGCATAGAGCTCTTCACAGCATCAGTCTGTATCTTAGCTCTCAAAGGCATTGCATTTCCTAGAAGTCTCTGTACCCTATTTCTGTAAAAGACTTTGTACTGACCAGGCATCATTAGCAGTAGCAGACATTGATGCTGTCCAAGCTAGTCTTCCTGACATTTCAGTGGCATTTTTCCTTAAGGATAATATTTGCTTTTTTCTACAATGTCTTAGCAGCCAGCCCCTCCCACTAAGTCCTATAGGTCATGATCAAGACAATGCCTTATATGTCCCCACATCTGTCCTGAGCTCTTTCATTCCTAAGTATGGTGTGTTTGCTGTAATTTTTGATTAAAGCTATGAAATTGGCAGAGCATTCTGACCTTTTTTTGTATCAGTCTGGCAGAAACCTATTTTAACTAAGAGCTTTCTACCAATTAGTCACACACATTTTTCTTCTTTTACAGTATAGCAGGATCTAGGGTTATTCTAAGGAAATTATAAACTTTAAAACTGAATTCAGAAGGGGTGAGGGAGAAGAAAAAGTCAGTAACAATGAAACAATTTTTCTCTATTTCTTTGTCCCTTAAAGAGCTAAATAACCTTTAATTCAGTGATTCTCAATGCTTGAAAATGCTTGGCATTCAGCTCCAGTAGCTAAACCTTCACAGGGCAGTGTTAGTATACACAAGCCTTTCCCTACATTTATATCTGGAGAGCTTCACTGAATTGAAGGAGGTCATGCAAAGGAATAAAGCAATACAGAACTTGGTGTAATGCCATTATGAGGGACAATCTATACCTGGTTCCATTTAGTCATTGGCAATACTTCACAATAGCTTTACTGAGCTAATGCCTACTGTTTTTCAGTGCATTATGTGTAACAGTAGGAAGCATTAAGAGAAAGACTCCCTTAGACCAAGGTCATGAATTTGAACAGTAGGAAATGATTCCTCCTACTAGTTTTATACCAGCACTGAAATTTCTGTTGCATGTTTCAATAGGTCCTAAATCATAAAAAGGATTTCAAGACCTGGCTGTGCATTTCAAATAAAAATGTCAGCATTAGAAGAAACATGGATTACTAAGTCTCTCATTCAAAGAGTGATTTAATCATAGAGATATGGGATTACTCTTAAGCTCTCTCTTTGACATAAAAAAATTAAGACAGAAATGTTTTTGTTGGATAGATTAGAAGAGCTCCATTACAATAAGACTCTGTGTCTCAATAGATAGGAGATATAAATTAAAATCTTTCATAGGCAGGCAGGGTTTGGATTCTCAGGGACTGAATACCATGCTAATATTCTAGCTGCTTCATAAAAGCCAGAGTACACATTAGTTTTGGATGTATCTTCTAGCCACAATCTCTTCCTTTAACATTTCTATAAAAAAGGACTAGTTTTATCTATATCTTTCCAGGTAATCTTTTGCAACTGCCATGTATTAGTGTGATCAGAGAATATTCATTGGACTGAGATCCTTAGGGGCCCCTGTGGAAAATGTGTAAGCTCCTGACTAAGCTTAAAATTTGTCTAAGTGCTGCATTTCTAAGGTAGGGGAGGGTTCTGAGACATGCAGAAAGGCAAGGTTAGGCAAAGGTAAAACTTTTATCACGCAATGATGGCTCTAGGAACCTTAAGAATAATAGAGACAATGTTGAACAAGGAGGTTTTGGATTACAGTACTGAAAGTATGTGATTTAAATTCTGATTTGTATTGAGTAACCCTAGTTGGAGATAATCTTAGTTCTAGCCAAAATATGGCTTTATTTACTCAATGTCTTGATTTTCTTTTTTTGTTGTTGTTTTGTTTTGATTTGTTTTGTGTTGTTTTGTTTTTTCTGTAGAACATGTCTTTTGGGCTCTTCTGACAAAAGTCATAGATTTCATCCATTTTTAATAGATTTTTTTTTGTGGCTATTTTTCTGGGGTTTTTTTGGGTGGGGTTTTATATTTTTGGTTTTGGTTTCATGGTTTTTGTTACTTTAGTTCAGCTTGTTAGTTAAGAGACAGAAGGAGCATGGAGCAAAGTCAAAGACAAACTTCATTATTGTTTGTTGTGTACTGGCAGTACACCAAGGAAGAGTAATTAAATAAACAGTCCTGGAGTCCAGCAGCAGTGAGCACCTTAGGCAACAACTTCCAAGGGTGAACTACAGCTCCTAGGGAGGCCAAGTCTAGAATATAGTGTTACATTATATGGCTAAATACAAACATGAAAATGGATGCCCTTTTGAAGGCAAAGGAGAAAGGAAAAGCAGAATAAAATTATTGAGTTAACCTTCAGCATGTTTATATCTAGTGATGGATGCTAGAGGAAAATACTGTAATGTAAATTGAGATAAAGAACTAGAGACAGGGCTAAAAATATCTTTCAGGTTACCTTTATCCCTACTCTTTTCCTGTCTTTGTCCCCTGTGTCCTCAACACAGTTTCAGAAAAATATCTTAATTTCTTTATTAATCAGAGAATCCAGCCCATGTAAAAAAGATTTCTAGGTTAGTTTAATAAATATATGCTTATAAGTAAAAGCAGTGCAGTCCCACAATGAATTTAAGTGCATTTGTACACCTGAGATGATGGTCTCCTCCCACTTTGGTCATATGTTAGCACCTCTAATGTAAGGTTACTCAACAGGGCTGAGGCTACAGGTGTTGAACAACATTTGTTAATATTCTTTGATCTGTGTGCCATAATTTTCAAACAATCGTGAAAGTAAATATATGAAAGTTGCCTCACTGCATCAGAAATAAATAGCAAAAGTCACATGCTTATAGAGCAAAGAGCTCTTCTTTCTGCATTTTCTTCTGTACCTCATTTTGTGTCCATTGCTGTACCTGCATCTGTTTTGTCCTTCCTCTCTTTCTAGTATTTAGCACATAAGCAGCATTTCACCACATTAATCAAATAAACAATGTTAGTCAGGACTTAATTTTCAGTAAATAAATTTCCACTTCTTAGTTCCCTCCAAAATTCTTCAGCTGCTATTTTGCTTTCCCATGAGCATGTGAGAGTTTAAGCTTGGATTCAGAATACCTCATATTGTCACAAATTTATTAGTACTTCAATTTCAATCAGATTGTCATCAGACTTGGGGAGGAGAGATAAAAAAGAAGAGAAGTGAAAGAGAGGGAATTAAATTGTTCTAGTGTCAGATGGGCTGTGGCAGTAAGCTACAGTCAGCAGCATCTGAAATTGGTAAGGTCATGAAATTGTAAAAGGAATTTCATATGAAGGACATTTTTCTTTTGACAGCAAACTGGGGGTGGGAATCTTTTGGAGCATAAGCTTTTGTGAATTTGGGAATTTTTTTTAGCTTTGGCTTTGGTTTTGGTTGGCTTTTTTGCTTGCAACGCAAACACTTTTAAAACCTTGACTGCTGGATGTGAGGGAGGTGAAGCAGAGTCTTGGTTTCTAATAATCTGTATGAATGAAGGTCTAAGACATGCATAGTCAAAATCCTATTTACATTTCCCTTTAGCTAGGGTGGGTTTCCCATTTCTCTGCCTTCATTTGAAGGAAAGAAGTTTTCAATTAATAGACCAAGTTTTAAAAAATCATAGAATAAATTCTAAGGTACTTCTCATTTCCCATGATCAAAACTGTCAAGTGTGTTTTTCTTTCTATTAGTTTTTTCTTTTTTTTTTTTTTCCCAATATTGTAATCTCAATGGAAATGGCAAAATAGTGCACAAAAATAGACTTCAGGCAAAAAGCCACACAATTAATGGAAACCAGACTCAAGGATATGTGGCAGTGACAGCAATACCAGAAAGAAACACAAGCATAGAAGAACTTCACCTCCCAGGTGCTTGAATTAACCCTGTGCAAAGCTATGCTTTGAGAATGAATACAAACTTGTTATTTATAATGTTTTCTTTCTTATTAGAAACAACAACAGGTATAGGCTGTATTAATCTGATGCAGAACAAAATGCAATTGTAAGTGAGAAATTTAATAACAGGGTCAAGAGTTAACATACTTGGATTTGAGCTGGTTCTTGGTGTCTAAAGTGAAAACAAAGCCTATTCTAAACTGCTGTAATTAACACAAAATAACAGAGAAATGAAAGACTCGTATTTAAAAATCCAAAAGAAATAAACCTATGCTCTAGAATGTGGGTATCAGGGATTTAGATGTAAATTTTGGTGACTCCATTTTGTCTGAAATACAGAGTGAGATTTAAGTCTTTGTTCCCTTCTCCTCTCGTCCAGCAGAAAGCAGGACTTGGAGAGTGACACAGGCAGAGGTGCTATGCACTTAAAACATATAACTTTTGTTTACTCAGAAAGGGTGCTGCAGTCCAGGCAAAAAGATAAATTGACACTTGAGTACAGAAGTGAAGCCTGGAGAATGAGACAGTGGGTTCAAGCATGAAGTTCTGTGTAGCAATTATGAGAATTTCACTAGAGAAAACTCATGTGTGTCTGTGAGTCAGAGATGGCAGATTGTGCTCTTTGTGTATCAAATGCTATCAACTTCTGTTAAGAGGAGACATTATCAGGAAAAAAAAATTGTCTCTTTTCTTGGACTAATTAAAATATTTATCTTTATAGATATGATTTTCTGTTTACTCATGAGTATTCTGCTAAGTGGTACCAATAACTTTCCTTTGGATATTCACTTACACATGCTGAATAGGTACATTTGGAATTAAGTTGTTAGATAAATGAATAAGAACAAGAGCGCCTCACTTAAGAAATGAGTTATAGTTTTGTACTTTTCTGCCAACTTGAAGAAAGCAGGGAGACAAATAACAGCTATTGGAAAGATTCTTCATTAGAAAAGAAGTTGTCCAAGGGGAAGAAAACACATCTGGATATGTAGCTATTTTGTAGAGTACTGAAGTTGCATTAAATTAGTTAGGAATTTCAAGGAGAATGAAGTATGTGAGTGCTTTGTTTAAAATTCTTCATCCTTTAAATGAGTATTTTGAAGCTATTAGCTTACATCTTTATGATTTATCGAAAGTGAAGGCTACTCCTTAATCTCCAGAAGTCAAAATAACAATGATAAATAACAATGAAAAGAAGTTAATAACACCACACCATTGAGGTTTTTTTACAAATAATCTCTCATTCCCATACTCCTTTTTCACGCACAGACAGCTGAAGAATCATCTTCACCATAATTTATTTCAGAATTAGTGTTTGTGAAAAAGTTGACCACTCTGTGCTTCCACTACCTAAAGCTTTATGAACTCTGTTCAAGTTCTTAACTGAAATTTGGAGATAAACTTTCTGCGTGTACTTTTAAAGTTGAATATGAAGCATGAGATTTCTAAAACCTGGTTTCACATTCTAAGTGTACTATCAGCACTGATCCATGTCAGTTGGAAGAAAGAAACTCAAAGGACTTTAATAGTTCATTTGAAACAAACAAATAAACTCCCTCATTACAGATTCTGTTGGAATAGATAGCAGCAACTGCTTTCCCACGTGGTTCAGAAACTGTTTTCTTGGTAAATTTTTGTCAGAACATCTCTAGCTCTTAGTTAGAACACCTGTCCTTGGAAGGATAGAAAGTTTTGCTAGCACTCTTTCTTCATTTAGGATGTGAATTCATATAAATAGTGTAGAGTTTTCTGTTGAAAACAATTGAAGATTGCAATGATTTAAGGAGGAGGATTCTTGCTTGCATTTAAAAAGCTGTGTTATTTCACGTAATTAGTACTCTGATCTGGCTGAGTAATTACAGTCCAGATATTGCTCTATGCATCCATTCTCATGCTTTCAGTATATGTTTTAAGAAAAATACTAAGTCATTAATCTGGCTTCCCCTCTTACTCATTTTAACTTTTTCAACTGCATGTTGTTAGACACAGAGTGCTACACCCCAGTAATTATGTGGAATTTAATTCAAAGCAGTATAGTACAATTAAGTTGTCTTTTTTTTCTACTAAATAGCAAACTCACAAGAACAGTAGTATTCTTTTTTAGCTGCTGCCCTTAAATATTCTGACTACCTGACATTGCCTGAAACTCTCTGAGTTCTGCAGCTAAAGAGCAGTCATACTAAGTTCCCTGCAGTAATCTCCCACCTTTCTGCAATCATATAATTGTCTTCTGAATGCTTCCCAAGCAGTGTTCAAAACTGACTATTGATTCATGCTAAGGGTGAACAGCACACATACTGTTAAACTTTTATTTTCTGAATATTGGAACCAGTATTCAGTATTAAACCCCACTTTGAAGTGGAGCAGACCCCACCATGCCTCCAATAAAATCTACTGAGTTTTCATGCATGGCACAGTTCTCAGGTCAACTCAAGCTGTTTTAATGTTATACAATCCTTAATAACCTTAACCATCGAACTTTCCTCTGTGTACTCTGCATCAGCACAGGCTTCAAGATTGTTTCTGCAGCTGAAATTCTCCAAGGCACTTTAGGGAAATACAAAATCAGATTTCTGTTGAATAGCAATAAGTTCTCAGTACTTAACTCTCTTGTATTCCTTGAAAAATTCCATCTCAAATACCTTCATTTTTTAAAAAATACAGTGTATCAATTACAGTTTCAAGACCTGCTTGATATCTGTGGGAGGAAAAGGGCATTTATTTTAGAAGGATTCTGTAGGGATTGATACTCTGGTTGTAACAGCGCATATTAGAGATGAGATTCTTCACAGGAAGGATGCACTAGCCCCTGAAGAGAGTAGTTATGGAATAAACTACCCTCAGAAGAAATACCTTATCTTCTTATCTTTTCTCCGCAGCTAGAAGTTGTCTTGCACTTTCAGACATGAACTTTTTTTTTGCAAAATTTGAAAGAAAGAAAAGTAATTTTTTGGATAAAATTCTTGAAATTCTTGGGTTCTCAGTTGACCAGTTGTCTTTTTTTTTTTTTTTTTTTTTTTTTTTTTTTTTTTTTTTTTTTTTTTTAGTCTATGTATATTCCCACCTTTTGTGTAATTTTCAACTCTTGGTCTCAGTGGTATTGTGTGGCAATTAGTGAATTAAATCACTTCATCTTAGGCAGAACCATCATCACCAGAGTTACTAAGAACATTAATGAACACATTTTGACTAGATGCCCAGAAGGCCTCTGTGACGTACAGAAGCAGAATCTCTTTGTTTCACGAGGAGGACTGGGGCACACAGCTCCTCACTGGTCTGACAGAAATTAATGGAAATTATACACCTAAGCACCTTTGAGGATCTGCAACAAAGAGATTAAATGACTTGCTCAAGGTCATTGCTCAAGGAGTTTTTCAGTGAAAAAGTAGTTCCCTAAATCCACAAGTATTTTAACTTCATCTCAAGGCTCTGTTCTCCTTTAGTTTTTGGATTAAGGATGTGGAATTAACAGAATACTTTAGGTAGCATCTTGCTGAAAGCTGCTGAAAAAATATTATGATGGTTCTTTACACCACTCCTTTATATAAGGACTAAAGAGGGCAGAACTCAAAAAATATGCAGCTGTTAGACCAAACTCTTTATCCTATAGATATGTCCTGTGTATATTTGAGGAAGATAACACTGCCTTTTTTGTCTGCATGTCAGTCAGGAACCTCAGGGGAAAAATAAGGAAAAAGACACATCAAATCAAGATGGATACTCAAGGTGGAGAAATGGTTCAGAATTGAGCTCTATCATCCCTAAAACTCCATCTCATAAAACTGGAAAAATACAAACATGCATCAGCTATAGCATGTACTGTCTGCATGGAATTTGCTTACAGTAAGAAATCAGCTATAGCTTTTCTTTCAAGCACCCAGGGGAGACACACAGTGACAAATCATTTACTATTTAGTTAAGCATTTGAAATGACATTTTTCAAGAAGTTTAAAATTAGGCATTGATAGTGTACTGACATTCAGTGAAAAGTAAATTTCTCCCATTTTAAGAAGTTGTCTTTCTAAAAGCTCTGTTGTAAAACTCCATTTTGAAGTTTTGATTAAGGCTTGAAAGACAGGCTAGGAATATGGAACTAGAGCATTTACAGAAGTGTTCTCTGTGGCACATAAATTGTTCCTCCATTTTTATTCACCTCTTCCTACTTCCCTATTTCGTTTATCACTCTGCCCCACAGCTGATATCAACATTCATGATTTTGATCTCCCTATGCCTCGATAATATCTTCTGTAATTTTTATCCTTGTGATGCTTAGATGAAAACTGAGTTCCTGAGGACTGTGTGCCACATTGCTTGTGGATTGTGAGGTGAACTATAAACAGCACCTGTAGCCACATCCTGACTCCCTATTTTTGTGCGTAATGTCTTTGCTTTCTAAAGCAACTTTTAAATTATTTGATTTTTTGTGCTCAAAGGGAGTCTTGATTTATGAGTGTGCTTTCTGGTGCTCTGTAGGAAAGTCATTCAAATAATGGAGAACTGTTGACAGATTGGGTGTCTGAACTATCAAACTGAAGCAGAAAAATCAGAGATTGAGCAGAGTAAGAGCCAACAAATCCCCCATGAATCTCCAGGGACACAAGGTGAGAACGGAAAGATCTTGCTTTTAGTAATGCTTTTAAGGAATGTTATATCTGTACTGAGCCATAACATCTTTTATATAGCTTGTTCCTTGCAGCCAACTTTCAATTATTCTAATAATTACTTTTTTTTTTTTTTTTTTTTTTCTGCATGTTTTGCCCTGTTATGAAGAATTAAACATGTTGATGGACTGGATTAAAAAACAAAAGAAAACAAAGAAAAACACCACCTTGTACCAAAGACCTAAATATATTGCAAAGTAGTACTTTTGTAGGGCTTTAAACTCTGAATCAAATATTGAATGCTTCCTAAGTGCCTTCATCAATCCTTACAGAAAACCAAATTTTATCATGAAAGGATTTTTTAACCACTAAGTAAAAAAAAAAAAAAAAAAAAAAAAAAAACCCAAACATTATAAAAAACTAAAAAAACAGCATTATAATATCACACTCTTATAGAACAATTGTAGAAGATTGCAGAACACTTTACAAAGGAGTTTGGTACTCATTTTAGAGCAAGGAAGCTAAGGTGCTGAGCAGCAAAAAGACATCAGAGACAGATTTATGAAAAACAAATCATCAGGGAATCTTTGGGGGGGTAATTATTATAATTTTAGTTTATTTTCTGTATTATCATTATAGGTATGATTATGTAGGTAACTTTTAAAATATTTTTTCAGAGTCTTAACATATGCCTAAGGACTGTGACAACTGAAGCATAAATTACTTTGCATTTAGTTGAGGTGGATTATACTATAATTGCAGCTCTGGTAATGGTTCTTAGACTCATTGTTTTGGTTGAGCAGATGTTGGCAAATAAAAATTCAACTTTGAGTAAAAAGACTGACAATATAACTTTCCATAGTATAAACTTATGCAAGCTTTCTTATTTAGGAAAAAAGTTTTTGTAATTTGCTATAATTCTGCTTCAAATTATATTGAAACATGTGGAGGTAAAGCAAATGAAGGAATAACCAAAATACTTCTCTTGTAGAAAATCACAGAATTTAAAGAGTTCACATGTCTCTTTATGTGCTTACACATCATCTATTAAATAAGCAGAGCCACAGCAATTTTTCCAACACTTTAGAAGCTGTTCCATCAGTTACATCAAACAGTAAAAGAAACCTACTGAAAAGGCACTGGTCTTCTTCAGCTGCATTGCTCATCTTCATATTCAGCATCATTCCTCACACAGCTCATCCATGACACTCCTGAGAACAGTTCTTTTTTAGAAACAGAGCTTCTGGAATCTCTTGCTGTGAGAGTATTTCTTTCTCCGTGGTGGTGCTGTGACAATCTACCACAGAGCTGCTCCTGATTAAGAAATATTCCTCCTCATTAGAAAACAAGCAGAACAATAAATGTGCAGCATTTGTTTTGTAGAAGTAAACCACCTACCTTAGCAGATAATGCATAAATGCCAGTACTCCTATAGATCACCTGAATCCTGTGCTTTGCTCTCATCTACACTGCTGAAATCTATGGGATTTTCCCAGCTGGCATTTACGAGCATTTGTTTCCTAAAGGAAATGTTTTTTATTTTCCGTGGCAGAGCCTTGTTATCATAAACCGGCAAAATTCAGACTCGAACAAATGTATAATTAAGAGATAGCAATGTGTTATTAGAATTTTTTTTTCTTGTGACACAGAGTCTTTAGAGTGTTCTGCATGAGATATATCTTACATAAAAAACCCCTTAAAAACAGCAAAAAAACCCCAAACAACCCCAAACAAAAAAAACCCAAACAAATTAAAAAACCGCAACCAATAAAAAGAAAGGGTATTTACAGAAACTTCAGACTTGACAGATCTGTATGTAATTGTGTAACATGATAAGCATTAAGAAAATGTAAGGGAAATCATTGCAAAAGTTTGCACATCCTTAAACATATTTAAAAAACCTGCTGAGAAATGTCTGCTATAAGTTAGGAAACGAACTGATGACCTTTAAATTATCTTGATAATTATCCAGATAATTTATCAAGAAATAAGTTTCCTCTTGAAAGAACAGATCTATATTTTAAACTCAGTAACTGCTAGAAGAATATGCTTGTATTGTTGGATCCCAACATCAGAATTATCTAAGTTATAATATATCTATTACTGATGTTATTGTTGAATAATTTCAGATTAGCTATCAGTATTCAATAACACCAGGCATGGTTTATCATGGCTTTTCACATTGACTAAAAATAATTATTTTTAGTTTTCTTATTCTGTGATCTTGAAGTTGGCAAACAGTTTCACTTTTTCTCCTTTTCCAATCAGAATTGCAAGTTTATCCAGGTTTTGTAGCAGTTTAATGTTAATGTGCAAGACAAACAGAAGAATTGCTAAGGATTGTGTCTGCTTTTTTGACCCTTTCTTAGGTCCTTGTCTGAAAATCTAACTATGAGCACCAGCTGCAGCTTCAGAAATTGAGGGAAGGAAGTGAGAAGGTTTACCTGGTCCCAAACCAGGCACAATCTGGAAATAATCAAACCAAAATAGACTACCTTCCTGAGGAGCTCCTGCTGGACTTTCATCTTTGTGGGGCTGTAATTGAAAACAAAAATCTACTCCATTAAAGGTTTCTTTCTCATTTGGGTCATAGTAAATTATGCATGATATATGAGCTTTTTCAGATCTGTTTCCTACTGATCATTACTGGAACACTTCAGGTCCTTTACCCACTACTGCTCATCCCAGCCTACATGCCCAATGGTCCTAATGCCAACTATAGCAAAGTCTTTCTCTTACTAACTGAGACCTTCTCTGATTGGTCACCAGCCTCAGCACAACTCTGGTTTCTTGACAAGATTCTTCTACTCCAAGAGCAGAGCAAGCATTCTAGGCACAAAAGTCTCAGAGGTGGAAGGACTGGATAGAAATTTAAAAAAATTATACCCAAGTTGACATAAATAGTAATTGACAGATCAGTAATCCCTTTCTTTAGTTCTGTCATTCAGTATTTTTGGGAGGAATAGAAAAAATTTCCTTCCCTAAATTATTCTAAAGGATAATTTAAGCCTGGAGGAGCTTAATGGGAAAGAGAGGGGAATTATGAGTACAGGCAAAAGTCCTGTAGAAAATGCTGTAATTTGATAGGTGTCATTCAGTGAGTGATCAAACAGCCCTCAACTACCAAGTCAGAATACTTAAATTCTTTAAAAATCACATCAATGTCTCTACACTTATTTATGGCTCTTATCATGACAATAATTAGATGCATCTGGACAATAATTAATTACCATCTGGAAAGTGTGTAAAAATTTGAAAACAAACAATTATTCTTTCATAAATAAAAACAAGCCCACAGAGTGTTTAATGAAAAACAAAGGGGGCTAAATACCTGAAAAATGGTTATATACTCTATGCAAAATGGTTTTGGGTTCTGATGTTGAGAGGTTTTTTTTAAGTGACAGTAAAAGTGGTAAATGAAGCTGGAATAGATACAATAATTAGTTTTTATAATTTTAAATCTAAAATATGAATAAAAATTGATTTGCAATAATAAATTAACAACACAAAGTGGGACTTTTTTGAAGACAAGGCACAAAGAAATAAAGAATTCCAATGGGATAGACCCAAAGCTGAGCTGAATTTGAAGTTGAAGAACTCAAAATTTAGCTGAATAAAATTTAGGAATTATACATCCCTTCAAATAGAAGTAAATCAGGATTCTTTTGTTCTCGTTCTCAAGGTTGTTTATTATTTCTTATCTGTAACATTCTTTCTCTGACCCACTGCAGATCTGTCTGGCAGGTTGGGTTGAGGCACATTGGTTGCCTTCAGGGTGGTGTTGTCTTTTATACTAAAAACTACGTGTACATTATTTACCATAACTTCCCAATACCTATCACCTATTTTAGACAGTGAGTTTCTACCTTAAACCAATCCATAAGTGCCAATATCACCCAGAAGATGGAGGCTAGGAAGAAGAAGGAAGAAGGACTGGACATGCCCAGATTCCTCCATCTTGTCTCCTGAACCCCCATTCTAAGAACCCCAAAATTCTACATTTTCACCCTGTGATAAATTCACTATCATTCTACTTAAACTTTTGTGGCTTGCAGATCCTCATATAAGGTTGGTAATTTTTTCCATCGGTCAAAATCAAAGGCACAGGGGTCTTGGGCTCTGTGCCAAAGTTTCTGAGCCCCCTGTCAGGGTCTCGAGTCCTCCAGGGCAGTGAGGAATTTCCCGGGTTCCAACAGCAGTAAAGGGTAACCAGGAATGACTACTTTACATGAAATTTACAAAAAATGTAAAAATATATAATTTTCAATCCACTCAAAGAACATGGATAAATCCAGATTTAACAAAGTGTTTCAAAACTATTTAATCATTATTCCTGCTCAGAGAACAGCATAAATGTTATTTCATAATATGACTGGTTTAATATAAAATAGAAAACAAATTTAAGTGATATGAAAAAAATATTCTGAAATATCTAAATTACTTACTCCTCTTTAAATAATTGAAAACTAGTCATCATACTGAATCAGTCTCTAAAGCTCTTTCTGCCCATAATGATTTCATTAAAATCTCAAGTGTGATAGCTTTCAAATTTCCATTACAAAATGAACTTTTCAGATCAAGATAACCATGACAGTAAGATTGGACAGGAGAATATCATCTGGCTCAATGTGTGGAACTGACACACCGTGAAAGGAAATTTGTGAAAAGGAAAATCTGAGGCACTCATAAACAAGTTTACAGAAAGCATCATAGGCCTGGAGAAAATGGGGCCTTTGTGGTCTTTGAATAGCATAAAAACTATGTGAGACAATATTTGCAACCAACATAGAAGCTTTCCAAGCTGTCAGCACACTTAAAAAAATGCTCCAGCGACTCTCCCTTGAGGGATCTGTTCCCAGCAGACTCCAGAGCCACAGATTTCTCCCTCAAATCCTTGATGCATGCTAAGAAGCTACGGCTGACATCTGCTCTCACCATTATCTGGCTAACTTCTTCCTCTGACTGATGATATGAATTCTCAATTTCCAAAACATACCTTCTGGCAGAGCAAAGAAGAAGTTAGGTGATTTTAGGGAGTACCTTACTTAGAGTAGGAATATAGGGCACTGCCAGACATGTATCTGACATATTTAAGAAAAATATAATGTGCATATTTTTATATTAGAAGGCACAGTGTAAGATATATGATACTGAATAAAGATAGAGAAATATTGCAAAAAAGACCATCTGAGTTGGTCTTTCTCCAGTATAACTTCGATTTAGAAGCTTGAGGTAAAGGTTCAACATAACTCCCAGAGAAACTCTGAACTGTTGCTTAAAGCTAGTTTCAGTCCTTCAAAGTATAAAGTTTTGCCCAAATGGACAATGGCTTTCATCATCTCCATTCTGTGGAGCATTAGTTTGTATGTAGGATTTTGTGTTCCTGTCAGCTTTAATGACTCAGCTAACTGACTCCTGTATCCTCTGTAAATTTCTCATGTGAGTTTCAGATGCTGTTAAGTAGAGCTCTATATATGTGCAATGTTGGGCCTACAGATATTGGAAAGGAGCAAAAGTTTTCAGTGACATACTTAGCTTAAAAAGGATTCAGCAACATCCTAAGCTTGTTCTAAGCATACCTATTTACACAGTGCAAATACATAATTTTGTGACAAATGCATGGGCAAGAGTGATATCACCTCCTCTTATGTGGAAATGTACACAATCAAACTCTTTTTTTGATATAGAGCTTCATTACATGTATTTTCCCACTCAAGAATAAAACACTCAGGCTCAATGACCGCTCTTAATAGGGAATAAATAGGATGACACAGTTGCTAACTGGAGACAGAAGTGTATTTGGATCATAAACATAATTTCTTGGAACAGGGAAAGATAACCTTCATAAAGATTTAAAAGAACAAACAGAATATTTATCCAGTTTGACATCTGAAAGCATGGTTTCAACAAATGATGACTGTTTCACATCTAAATAAAAACAAAGCCGAAAAACCCCCTCCAAACTATATCAAAGTTCAAATTCTGTAGAAATTGGCTTTTTGAAGCCATTAGAAAATTACATGTTGATTTCAAAATTCATGAAAAAGCAAAGAAAAGTCTCACAGTCATGAATATATTAAATCAGCCAAGTTTTGGGCCATCCCCATGATAGTCACTGAAGAAAATTAATTGCTTCTGAAGGATGGCCTGTGTTCCACGAGGAGTGCTGCACTTGCATCTAATAGATGTGTCCGTCATTAAAGTTTGATGGAGTTGAATGCATGGCTGGTAATTCCTTCTAGTCACTTGGGAGTTTCTACTAGACAAATAGTTAAAGTGGAGGAAGATGTGTCACTGGGTAGCTATGATTTGGGATTTCTTTACTATTGATTGACCTTGTAGTAAGTAATGGCACTATGCTGAAAGTCAATTAATCATTATGTTTTAGTTAGGTGAAGTTTTATTTAATTGTTTGCAAGTAAAAATATGTGTAGAACCTGAGAGCCCATCCATGAGTATCTATTTTGGAGTTCCTGTTTCAAAGCAAGAAAAATTCAGTACCTATCCTCAAGGGCATAATCAAATTCTCAAAAATTTTAGGAGTGTTGGTTGGTGAATTGATCCTCCCTGTAATCTGGTTATGCAATATCTATGAGTTTCCCAATATCTGACTTATTTGTCTGCCACATCAAGAAGGTGAGACATATCACATTTGTTTAAACAAACATGTGAATGCTATTTCCATTGTCCTGTAGATATTTATCAACATAGATGCTCTTACATGGACAATTGTATACTGATCTGAAAATAAATATCAAATAATACTTTCATAATTCTGCATTTATTCACTGAATGCTGCAAAAATTGGCTAATGCTTTATTTCCTTGTTTCCTACAGCAGGCATCCTCATTTGTATGTAGATGCTGCTACTTAATTAGTTTACAGATTAGTGATCCAGGTATCTGTGATGTGCAGGTAATATTTATAATTAGAAACTAATTTGAAATGAATATTTATTTTGCTGTCCACATATCACTGGATTAAGTCAGAATCGACTAACCTATTTGTAATTTACTCTAGGGATTTTCATTGTAAGTTTTTTACCTTTTAAAATAAACGTCTTAGATTGTTTGTGGGAATATTCTGTTGTGTACTTCAATGGTTTAGCAGCTACTACAAATACTCTTGTAAGAAAGATGGTGTGAAAGACTGAATACTTTCAACTCAGAACACTGTTCAGGAACTGAATGCTATCTTTCAGTATGCTTTCATATAAATAGAGAAATTTATAATATATGTGGGAATATTTCTACATTACAGACTTGGGCAAGGGGGAATTAATGAGTAGTATCTATCTTTCTATCTATCTATCTATCTATCTATCTATTCTATCTCTCTATATCTATCCCTATCTACCTATTGCCTGCAATGTTTCTAGATATTTTTGTTTAAGTGTAAATTATAAACTACATTGAAGGCATTTTTTTCTTTGTGAATGCTAGAAAACTAAAGTTCTTTCACAAGTATGGAATTCAAACAAGACATATTAAAAAAGAAATGGATGAATACCTATAGATAGGCTTTGTTCTTTTGGACTGGATCTTGATTTATTTTCTAATTAAAATGTGTTAATTTACTTTTAGTTTTATTTCCAAGAATGAATAATATTTATCCCTGCATTTTACAGGAACAGCTGATTGATAACTCTTATTATATTAATATTTTATGGGTTTATTCCAATCAATTACAGCCCTATTAAAGAAGAATAACACTGCTCTGCATGACTAAATGACTTCATTCTGCACCAAGAACTGGCTCAGTTCTGTTCACAGAACTGACAGGTTTTTGGAATAAGTGCATTAGCTTTCTGAAGGAATTGACAGTGCTCAGCAGTTATGATTTTTTTCCTTCAGTTTGTCACATCTTTTTCCTTACATATTTTGGTTTTATTAGAGGCAGTTATCAAACCCTTAAATTCCCATTTCTTTCCTGAAATAGTAAGCAACAGAAAATACAAACTTAGTTAACCTACAGCTTGGTTACTTCTAGCAGAAGTAGAATTTCTTCATATGGTATGTTGGACCTGAATTGAAATTTGGAATCTTTTCATCATATGAATAAGGAAATTTTCTGTGAAATTTACCTTACAGCTGAAAAGGAATGATATATGTACAGATGGATCCCTCCCTCTCACCTAGACTGACATTTTAAATACATATTTTAAAAGAAGAAATAGCAATTACAAATGTTGCAAATATTCCGTGATTTGTCGCAACATCAGTGAAGTGAAAGTATAGATAATTTAAACTTTTCCAAACACACTATGACTGCCAACCACTTAAAAATATTCTGTTTATGCCATTTCACATATTGCTATGCTCAATTTGTTTAATTTTATGCCATAAGTAGCTTTATTAAAGATATTGACTTCAAATTGCTGGAAGTTTCCATGCTATTTATCTTCTCAAAACTAGCAACGAACTAAAACACGCCAATCTGGCTGATAATTACTGCAGAGCAAAAACGAAGCTATGAGTTAAAAATCTTTGGATGTTGTTCATTTTATTGCCACCTGGCTGAAAATCAGAAAATTTAAGAACTCATCTGATGTCAAAAGACAATCACACCTGGAAATAAATTTTTCAGTTAACCTGTAGTATTGAATAATGTCACATTTTGGATGCTGTGGGTTTGGTTGTTTTTTTTTTCCATAAGTCAGCACAGAGCAAATGGAGTTTGCACTTCTAAATCAGTAAATATAAATTTTTTGGACTGATTTTCATGAGTATCTCTGCAAGGTATCTCCACAAGAGAATCATCAAAATCTATGGATTTTATACATGTGTTTACTGAGATATATCACATAACCCTATGGAAAATTAATGAAAACCCCAAAAGATGTGATACAGCAGAGCAGCCTCACACAGGTAAACAGTTAAAAATAAAAGTGCCTATTTGCCCATGTTTGAGCACATTTTTTATCAAACAACCTTTCCTCTCCCCTCCTTTCACTTCTATCCTCTGTGAAAAACTGCACTGTATGCTCAAAAGAAAAGCTTGAGAACCAGCATTCAATCAGTGGGCAATAAAGGTGTATGTAATTAGCCCTTTCTCCTCCTCTTAGGTCCCAAGTGACTTTTAGTTAAGCAGTATTGCAGGGTAAGCAGCATGTTTAAACAATCTCAGCACATTGCAATGCAGAATATATACCTTAAGGTAAGAAAGTCTTAGGCAGACAACCTACCGTGTATTTTCATTTAATTTATTTCAAGATGCAAAATACATACTGGGAAAATCAATTTTGTTATTTTTTATTGAGTAAAATTGTACTGAAAACAAAAAGAAGTGCAATAAATAATCACAACCTTTGCTTGGCATCACCCTTGGTTGTGGGACAGCCAACGCCTTCTCATGGGACTCATGGCTTTGCTCTAATTACAGTTTCCTATATGGAATGTTAAATGTCTAAAGACTAACGAAACAAATCTTATCTGAAAATCTAACATTTTAGTAGTTGCATCATACATAGGCACCTTAAGTTTTATAGATGCTGAATTCAGAGAGGTTTTTAAGACAATCCATCTCTGTTTCCTTTCCTCTACAGAGAAGGGTGCAGTAAATAATGGAGGAATGTGTAGGGCCTTGTATACTCCTGTTTGGCTTTTATTTGAGTGGGGACATCTGCCAAGGGCACATCCCCATCTCAGGATAGCGCTGAAGTTTGAGGACTGGCTGACACAGCACTATTGAAACAGTTTGATCTTTGCATTCATTCTCAAAGCCATCAATCCTGACACAAATGGACACTGAGATGAGGCGTTCAGGCAAGCATGGAAAATGGCACCTTTTCCCTGTCATAACTGCTGAGGGTAGATAACTTTTGGTAGGTATGAAGACATATGTCATTCCACTGGCCACAGCCAAACTGTCCTGGAAGTGGGAGTAGAGATGGGTTGGACAAGTTCATTGATCATGGGGGACTCTACCTGCAAATATTATACTGCTTGGAAACAAAATGCCCACCTGGGTCTCTTCCAGCTTTTGAGCCAGAGGCTGCAAACTGCCACTTTACAGACATAATTAGACGAAGCTTAGCGCCACAGTCTGACATCCTCTCAAAAAGTGTAAAACTTATCTAAGGAAAGCAGTAGACACTGTACTCTAGGGAGCATTCCTGCCCAGCTGGGAAATCCAGCAGCGACTCTTATTTCCATAGCTCTCTGAAATCCTTCTGGTAGTGGTTCACCACAGCTATTAAATACACTCATAACTCCATTTAATCCCTCGCTCCCTCCCCTGTCCATTTGTTCATATGATATTTTCAGATGAAGAGATTTCAAAGTAAGCTCGCATCCAAAGTATCCTTGGTTTTGGTTCTAAGTCATGATTTTTGTGCTATTTTTTCACGAGAAACTATATGTTTTTCTAATACCATTTTTCTACTAAAGTGATTTGGAACATGATCTACTTGAGGTCATACTGAATACATTCTTGGAAGGCAGGGCACGTGACTGGGCATGGGAAAAAAGAGCTTGCAAACAATCATGGCTACAAGGAAACCCTGTTCTTACAGCTAAGCAAACATAATTTCTGTTAAAGGAACTGCTAAGGATGCAGTGTCTGGGAGTTTATATCTGAGTTTAAAGATGGACACTTGTGTGGCTGTCTGAAACAGAGACAATACAATACTCGGCTTGCCAAGTGACCTCAAATATCTGGAACAATAAAACAATAAAGAAACAGTGTCAGCCTGCTCGAGTGCAAGATGAACACTGAGAGGCAGAGAAAGGAATGAGTATCTGGAAGATGCCAGGTTGAGAGCCAGCTCTCCTGCAATTGATGTGATGATTCTCTGGGACTATAAATCAAAACTTCACCATAATCAAAACATCTGGGAAAAACAAAATGAAAGGGGAAAACACTAAACTTTTTTTGTTTTTGGTGAAAAAAACACCCAAAACCAAACAAACCTCACATCAGCAAAATCTCTTAGATTAGGAAGGTGTAACTTAGCAAAATCAGCTCCTTGAATTTACAAACCCTTTATCATACATCAAGTAATTCTTGAAAATGGCAAAAGAAAAGAAAAATCTGGTTTTGTGCTTATTTTTTTCCCCATTTAGAGTGTAAATTTGTGGTAACATTTTTAGTTTCATTGTCTTTTGGAAAGCCCCATCAAATTTGATAAACTTATTAATTTATCTGTTACGGCTTCACTGTCTTTCTATCTCAGAAACACTAGAGAAAGCAGAGAAATAAGGCAGTACATTTGAACAGCTGCTCTATTAGAAGCACCTAGATCTTTTCTCTACCCACAACCTCAGCAACTTATAAGAAGCCTAATTGCTGGGAAACATAGATTGTCTATAATATGAGAGACATTATTTGCATTTGAAGTAGAAACCTTTAAGTGAATTGAATTAATGATTTTTTTTTCCTTTGGTGTAGGTCATTTCATGGACTGGAAAAAAGCTTAGGATTATTGTACCATTTTCTGCAATATTTTTTAGAACTTTATTAAACTGAAGAAGGACGCACAGAAAGTCATGGAAGATTGTGGTACTTTACCTAGATCAAAACATTGACTTTTACCTCATAATTGTAGTTAGATCAAATGTTTCTCCATGTTTCTATACAGCTGATGATTGTACCACACTGCAGTTCTTTAGCATTTCTACTTTCAATTTGCCTGAGGCTAGTGATGAAATTCCTGCCTCCTTGTATCCTTGCAATCCTGATCCTCCTGATTGCCTCCTTGCAATCAATGCATGATTGCAAATATGGCAAATTAAGAAACCTGTGGAAACAAGAACTAAAAAGTTATTCTAAAAGTAAAGACAAATAAGAAAAAAGAGAAAGCACATTAATCACATAGAGGGGGCAATGTGTTAATGCATCTGTTTACTCTTTTTCTCCTTATTTCCTACCAAGATTCTGACAGGAAGTGGTTAGTTGAAGAAATATAGAAAAGATTGACAGGAAATATTGCTAGGGGGAAAGATGAGGAGAGAGTACAGGATTGTAGAAAGTACCAGGCTACACAGGCAGAAAAAGCTTGTGCAGAGGATTTTTTATCAGACCAGCAGTCAGCAAGTAGGAGGAAATAAATACTCAAGTGACAGCTCCACTGTCAGACCGCGTGTCCATCAAAAAACCCCTGGCCTCCTTGCCTACTTGCCTTCCCCTGCTGGCCCCAGAAGCTCTTCACCTTGGAAACAGAGGAAGATCCCTTCCTGGATTGGATGTCCTGAAAATAGACCAGAGAGCAGTGGATATTCTGTCTGCTGCTTCTTGCGCTCACAGATGTGTCAAGGGAAAACACTTTTACACACCTTTGCCCCAAGGACAAGACAGGAAATAAGGGTGGAAGTCATGCCTTTGCCTCTTCTGTATCTTACATATAATTCTGGGACTCTTGTTTTTAGATTTCTCATTTAACTACCAGTCACATTTTCATGAAAAAAATGTTGCATTTCTTTAATCCAATGCTATTTGACTGTATAAATATTTATGTTCATATTTGCATATGAATATGTCACGTATGTAAGGATCACAAAGACATTTTCACAAAAAGAATGCCTCAAGTTATCAAAAAAGTAAGGTGAGGGTGATTATGTACTTACAGAGTAAGAGGATTAATAGGTATATTGAGAAAGGAAAAAAAATCATTGAGGAAGCATGTCAAACTACGGATTAGAAGCTAACCTTCTCTAACTTGCAAACAGTTTGCTAAAAGTGTGGTAAACCTTGAATTTCATCTGAGTGACATATTTTCAGTAAATTATATGCAGTATCTCTTGTGTCTATGCCCTAAAATCTATATTTGAGATGATTTTGATGCTTGTTATATTAGGAAAATTTTAATCTGCTATTTATTTCCGACTGACATTAGCCAGTTTTTCTGTGGGTATTTTTAATTTGAAAAATATCTTTCAAACAGGTGACAATTTTCAGCCAAACATCATGTTGTGAACAAAAATCCATAAAATGTGAAAATTGAATTAGACATAAAGAAATTCTTTGAAGACCAAGGTCAGTTAGAGAGTGACATAAGGGAAATTGTTGATGCAGAGTTACTGAAGATATTTAGGCTATTGTAGTAATACATAGGACTAGGTATATATCACTGGCTGCTTTCAAAGTGTTGTACAGACATGAACTAATTAATTTGCTTGATGAGAGACTGGAGCGAAAGTATTGCAAATTATAGCACCACCTGCCACAGCTTCTGGTAAAAGGTAGAAAGAATCCTTATTTTCAACAATCACCCCATGCTGGGCTTTCTATATTTGGTAACTAAATGCACATGTATGCGTATATATGCAAACTGAAATAACTGAAGACATGTATAAATAAATGGGGAAAAAAAAACATATAAAAGTCTGGGTTTGAAGGTCACTAAACATTCATTTGGATTACTGAACAATGCTACTGCTCCTGGTTTTATGATCCATTGGGGTCAATAGCATTCATAATTAAAATATTAAATAATTATTAATAGTGTTTCTTTATGCTACATCTCATCATATACGGAGCAGTGGAGCTCCAAAAGCTGGAAAGTAATTTTCATCCTCTACTGACATGTGTATCAATTATATTCTTAGTTTGTCTTACTGCAGTCATTAAGATCCCTCTTTGCTACAGTTGTACAAACAAATCAAGGATGTTTAAGTGAAAAGACAACAATTCAAGAAAAAACAGCAGATGAATATACTCAGAAACAACATATTGTTCTTATGTTTGGCTGTGACATAAGCATATCCTAAATTTTCAACATTGAAACAAAAATAAAATTATTTACATATTGCTTTGGTAACTACTGTCATGCAGTAGATAAAGTGTTCAGCAGCAGTGTTTGACTGACATTTGTCTTCCTTGAAATATCAGAAAACAGAGAAGTTAGAGAGTTCAAAAATGATGTAATGTCATAGAGTCAAAGACATGATAACGTTGTCTAGGAAAATTGTGAGAAGTTAGCACTGAACTTGAATGAGGAAGTTTTTATTATTATGCATTGTTATTTTTTTCTCAACTGATTTAATGGAAAAAAATACCTAGCATGTTGCTAGGTTTTTTTTTTTTTTTCCATTAAATCAGCTGTGAAAATAAATGGTCCCATCTTTCTTTAAAGGAGACTTGTGAACCTTGTCTGAAACTTGAGCCAGAGATGGATATAACACACACATTATTCAAGGGTAACGAGTGGATTTTCCAGACAGTAAAGTACAAGCAAATCTTCTTAATTATTGTTTAAGCTTTCTAGATTTCTAATAGAAAAAGTTGAAGGACCTCTAAAATATTTGGAACGATTAGAGAGAAATTATGTACCTGGACTTGCATATGACAGCATTTTAAACTGTCAGTGAATATTAATTTTAGAACACTTTGTCCAGATTTTCTTGGCTCTTTTAGGAAGCATAATGGTTTTAATGTCAGATTTCTGGTCTTTAATTTAACCTTAAAGACAGACTAAATACTAAGCCTGCATTAGAGCTGGGGCATGGTCTCAATTATGGAGACACTCACTTGTCCCTTTAGTCTTCAAAGTTTTGAATCAAGTTTAGTTCTGAATTTTGAACCCACAGAGAAAAGATGGCATCACACCTCTTTTTATAGTGATGTCACTTTTCCTTTCCTTTAGCATTGAACCACCTTAAGTATAATGAAGGAAGATTATAGATAAATAATATTTCATAATTCATTATAGAGAGTTGTGAAATTATAAAATTTCTATTTTTGCACCAATAATATTACTATAAAACTAATTGGTGTAAGACTGGGGAACTCCCAGAGCTCTCAGATTATTGTAACACTTGAGAACTCTCAGATTAGTGTAAAACTGGGGAACTCTCAGAGCAGAAAATGTGAGGATTCATAAGATCACTTTCATTTTCTATTTAAAAATATCTAAAAATAATAAAAGGGGAAAAAAATTACCTAGTGCAAAATAAACCCATTGCTCTTATTGCTCCAAGGCATAAGCAAGGCCAAGACTTAAGCAGGAGTCAAGTTACATTAGTTTGGATTAAGAAGTGAGGGCTATAAATCTTCATGCACTCAGGTATAAGTGAGGAACTACCTAATAAGAATTCAGAAGAAATTTTTCCTTTAGGCAGATATTTCAAAAGAGATTTTGGTATCTTTCTCTGATGTATTCAATCCTGACTGTTGAAGATGAAATAAACAGAGAGAGCCTTGATTCATTGTAGCAGTTTCTACATATTTGCCTGTTCTTAAAGACCATTTTGGCCTTGGCAGTTCAGTCAGACTGAAAGCCTTTCAAAATTGGCACTGATGACTACACCTCAGCTTTTCAAACTATATAAAAAAAAATCCTTACATTCACATTAAAAGTAGGCTGAAATCTGAAATATCTGAGGACACTGACTGCATCCCATCCTTATTTTTTGTGTATTCTGGATGCAGTGCTGCCTGAGACATAGCACAGGCAGAGGTATATGATTCCCATCATTTGGTCTAGCATAGCTGACTAGGCATCTTCCACTAGAAAACCTTAGAGTAATGGCAGATCTTGGATCTGTTGAAGCAGATCTGCAATACATGTGAAGAACTGTGTTGTGGAAGATGCCTTATTCAAAATGTTTTCATTGCCATAGACTTTACCAGATAAATCATATTTTATTTGTTTCAAATGTGAAGTTAACAGTTATTTGGAATAATGCAGAGGTTCAAATAAATATTGTACCAGTTGTTCATTCTGCTCTGTTATGTACCAGTGCTATTTTTGAAGTAAGAAAATCCTGATTCCAAAGCATGTCAGTCAAACTCTTTTCTGCCAGAGTACAGCTTGACAAACAGAAAAAAAACCCACAACCAACAACAAAATAGCAACCAAAGAAAACCACACAAAAATCAAGAAAATCACTTTCTTTAACCTAAATAATTCATATTCATATTTATCTACAGGTAGGGGTTCATTGTTTGAAGCAGCTTGGATGAAAATAGGCAATGAAGAATAAAATTAAAAACTGCAGGTGATATTTAGAATTCTGTGGAGATCAAGAATGCCTTTCTATTGTGAGAAAGAATAGGACTATACATCCACTAAAATGAGTAAAAGGCTCTCTCTCTAAAAAGGACAACAAAATTTTGCAGAGGATCCTAGGCTCAAATGTAAAATCCCTTCCAGGCCAGATTTTCAGGGAGATTCAAGGACTTTTTTTCTGTACTTGAAGCCTTATGTTAATCCAGTCAGTAAAGCCAGTAATTTATTGAACACACAAGCATGGCAGTCATTTGGGTCATCTTTGTTTACTTTGCTTTTGTAAACTACAATGAATGGAGAGTGATCTCCTGTGACAGGAATTGGATCTCACCATAGGAAGTGTGCCATGAAAATTCTCCAGTTTCTTCTGCACAGGATGAGGGTGTCCCTGTCTAATTAGATTTGTTTTATGTTTATGCTCCAGCAAATGCAGTCTAAGATCACAACACCTGGATAATGCAAAGCTCTGAAAGAAGGATATTGCACTTTGGAAAAAATAACAAAATGTCAGCCATGACCAGAAGATCCAGGAGGAGAAGCAGGAGAAGAAAGAGAAGACTAATTTGGAGGATGTTAGAAACTTGGATTTAGTAATCAAAATTTACCAGCAGTGCTCTAAAAGTCAAAGCTCAGCATTTATATGTGTTGTTTCACTTGGTCTTGGAGAAGAAACCAAGAGAAGGGCTGATATCCTCTTGCAAAAAAACCTCTAATTCAAGGACAATATTCCCAGTTTCCCAAACGAAAAGTTAAATTTTCTTTTACCAATTATTCTAGATGTAGAAGGTAAACTAACAAGCCAAACAGTAGATTTAAATGTTGAGGATTTTTTGAAAAGAGTGTATATTTTCAATACATCGTGGTAATACTTAGATTTGATACACAGGATAAACTCTTACTTAGATTTTATACACAGAGGAGGAGATATGATAATAGTTAAATACCAATAATGAGCTCTTAATGCTATAAAATTCTCATAAACTCACTGCCTTAAAAGACCCAAATGTTTAGGATACATGCTTGCAACTTAACAGTAATCAGTATTCCTCTTGTACAATTATTTGGAAGACTTTTATGTAGCCACAGGAGAGCATAAATGAGAACCCCCTGCCTTTTGAGGGCTGTTTGATTTTACAGTATTTGTGGAACATTGCCCCTCCCTAAGCCACAAAGAATAAAATAAAATGGAGGGAGAGATTTCTGGATACAGAATATACTTGTTTGTTTGTTTGTTTGTTTGTTTCCCAAGCCTTTCTTGTCCAAATAATCCTACAACACATACATCCACTTAGCTTTCACCACACAGAATACATAGAAGTGATTTGGTGGTGATGGATGAGTCACTTAAGTTCTGCTCTTAGAAATGAATGGTTCCATTCCCCAGCCTAGAAATGATGGAAGAAGGTATTTTCACCAATATTGTTGTTTTTGTGACTGGGGTGAGGGTGTATCCAGTAAGATCCAAAGGTTGTACATCAATTTGGTGATAGGCAACAAGGAAGGCTGGTGTTCTCTTCAGCTACTTAAGGTGTTCCCTTAAGGAAACAATAGGTGCTGAGGGCTAGATATAAAATACAACAAGTACTGTCCTGTGGCATTACTTTTGGCATCACAGAGGAATGATGTGCAAGACAAAGGTGGAAAAGGTGGTTAAAAGCATGCTGATAGCCCAGCTTCCATTGTCTAACCTCTGACAAAGCAAGGAGCTTTTCTTCCAGCAAGACATGACACAAATATGCAGTGCACTTACTTGTGTTTAGACCCTAAATAATTCAATACCTAGAAGCTTCTATACTACAGGTTTTGTATGTTTTCTACTATAAAACCCAGAGCCATGTATTGTTATAGAGTGTGAATACATTCTAACAAAACTTTGACATTATATTCAAAGAAAGAGTATTTTTAACTGAAGTAATAAGAAGTGGCACTTGCTTTAAGAGACAATAAGATTTACAGAACAAAAAGAAACCCAAACTCTCCTACGAGGATTTGATTTTGAGCTTTCTAAATTTTATCTGTAGCTTTATATTTTACAGTCAGCATGATATAAAAAGTTCTTCATACCTTCAGCCTCTAAGAAAGATGGATTTTATCTGCATGCTGAAGTAATAAATGCGTTGGGATGTCTTCTGTGAGATTTTATATATCTTGAATAAGGTTGAGAGTGAAAAATGTTCTCCTCTTTCTAAGTACCCCAGAATGGAATCCAGCTACTTAGGTGACTAAAAATAATGATTGTAAAACTGTTATAAAAGCCTGAATCAGTTTTAGTTTGCAGTTTTAAATCCAATTCACTCTGTTGATTTAATGTGCAACAACATGAAAGCCATTAAACATTCAGCTTAAGCTCACTTGAATTGGATGTCACTGCTAGAGATTTTTTTGAAATATATCCAATAGTTTGAAGAGCATCCTCGTAAGAAGCTCTTAAACATAAATCTTTCTGTATAATTCTTATTTTAGATTTTTTTACTCTCTGTCCATTACAGATGCAGGTGTTTACAAAGGTAGGACTATTACAAGGATTCAACTATTACAGAGCTGCAGGAAGAAGCTAGACTCTGTGAGTGGGCACTGTCAAGCTGATGCCACAGAATATACATTTTGCTGGAGGGCATACAATTTTTCAATCTGGAAACAAAGAAAGGCATAAAATTTGTTCCTCTTTTTAGCAGCACATTCTTACTGCTTATATGGTCTCAGTGACTTTAAAAGCAAAGAAATACAACTCCATTAATTTCATAGATTTAATAAATTTCTTTTTAGCAATGAATAAAAAAAAAAAGTGCAGATTGCTTTTCTCCTCCTTTCTTAGAGCTTTTCATGAAGATGAATCATATTTTTGGCACACTGGTAGGACACTTGCCTTTATATCTTACTTTTGAAGATCACTGATCTGCTTTTTTGGCAGATTTTAGCAAACCATATGAAGTCAGTTTTTCCTGGTATTTCCAATTACTTAAAGCTCCCCATTACTCTGCCCTCTTTAATGCTTTTTTTTATATAGCTCCTGGATTTTTTTTTAATTTTTTATATTTTCTAGTGATTGGACACGATATTCCATATCCTGCTTCTAGCTAACCTTTGAAGGCAAGCTGACTTACAGTGATAGCCTTTCTCCTGCCTCAGAGTTCCTTGTATATTTATCCGTGTTGGATGAAATGTTCAGAATTGCGCTTTTACTGCCATCTAGTGCCAGAATTAGAAAGGAAAGCTTAAAATCATTTCTCCTGGGGCTTGGAAGAGGGTCAGCATTGGCTGTAAGAGAGAGTGCTTTTGTTTCTGGGTGAATAAAGTACTGTAGAGAATTATTAACAGAGGAAATTATAAATATATGTGAGATTTTATGAGGTGTTAAGAAGGGCCAACATGTACTAAATGGATACATGATCAGCCCAGCATCATGCACTATGCTTGCCCACACACAGATATCACATTTACTTTGATGTCTGCTTTTAAACAAAGAGCAAAAGGAAAATGCACTGCATTTTTTCACGTAGCATTTTAAATATGACTGCTCTTGCCTGATGGTTCTGGCTGGGAAATTCATTTTTCCTAGTAGCTCTTATGGTGCTATTCTTTGTCTTTGTGATGAGAGTAGTGTTGATAAAGTAAGGATGTTTCAGTTATTGCCTGTCAGTGTTTCCACAGAGTCAAGGACTTTTCTGTTTCTCAGACTGACCTTCCAGCAAGGAGACTGGAGGTGCACAAGGAGGGGACACAGCCAGGACAGACTGCATCCAGAGGGACATTCCTTACCATATGGCAATAAAAGCTGTGGAAAAGAAGGAGAAAGGGGAGGATATGTGGAGTGATGACGTTAGTTTTCCTGAGTAACCCTGACGTGTGATGGAGCCTGGCTTTCCTGGGGATGGCTGAACAGTTGTCTGTCAATGGGAAGAGGTGAATGAATTCCTTGTGTTTGTTTCCACACAAAGGTTTTACTTTACCTATTAAGCTGTTTTAGTCTCAATCCATCAGTTTTCTCACTTTTACCCTTACAATTCTCTTCTCCATCCTTTGGATGGAGTGAGCGAGCATTTGTGTAGGGCTGAGCTGTCTATCCCTGTCAAACCACAGTAATTTGTAACATAGAACGAAAACTCCATCCAAACTAACAAAAATATTACCTTTATATGAATGAGGTGGAATTGTTAGTTAAGAAATGCCAGGTAATCCCACAGAGGCACACTGCATGTTAACTCAGAATAGAAAGCAGGACAGAGTGAGAAACAATGGCAATTCAAGAATAAAATAGTAAAAGCTGCTGTCTTTACTGTAAGGTCTGGGCCCTAATGTTGGTAAACAAAATCTTACATGGATGAATACAGTGCAAAAATTGAAATTGTACCCATTTTTCTCCTTTTGAGCCTGCAATATAAGAAAAATTGACAGAAATTCGATGAACACGTTGAGAAATCACTTTTTGATATCTCCAAAATATTACAGAACCATAGAATTAGCTAGGCTGGGAAAGACCTTTGAGATCATTGATTCCAACCCATGAATCAACACTACCTTGTCAACCAGACCATGTGGCTCTAGTGCCACATCCAGTCTTTTCTTAAACACCTCCAGGGATGGTGACTCCACCACCTCCCTGGGCCGCCCAATCCAATGCCCCATCACCCTTTTCATGAAAAACTTCTTCCTGACATCCAACCTAAAGCTCCTTTGGCACAGCTTAAGACTCTGTCCTTTTGTCTTATTGTTTGTTGCCTGGGAGAAGAGACTGACCCTCACCTGGCTTTCACCTTTCAGGGGGATGTAAGATGGTAAGGTCTCCTCTAAGCCTCCTCTTCTCCAGGTTAAACAATTCCAGCTCCATCAGCTGCTCCTTAAAGGACTTGTGTTCCAAGCCCCTCACCAGCCTCATTGCCTCCTCTGGATGTGCTCAAGTGTCTCTCTGTCCTTCCCAAACTGAGGGCCCAGAACTGGACACAGCACTCAAGGTGCAGCCTCACCAGAGCCGAGTACAGAGGGGGAATGATCTCCCTGCTCCTGCTGGCCCCACTATTCCTGATACAGGCCAGGAGGCCATTGGCCTTCTTGACCACCAGGGCACACAGCTGGCTCATGTCCAGTTGGCTGTCGACCAGCACCCCCAGGTCCCTTTCTGCCTGGGCACTGTCCAGCCACACCATCCCCAGCCTGCAGCGCTGCGGGGGGTAATTGTGGCTAAAGTGCAGGGCCTGGCACTTGGTTCTGTTAAACCTCATATCATTGGATTTGACCCATCTATCCAGCCTGTCCAGAGCCCTCTGGAGATTCCACCTACCCTCCAGCAGATCAACACTTCTCCCAATTTGGTGTCATCTGCAAATTTGGACACTATGTGGTCTGTTGTGTGTGATTCACTTCTGATGTACAGCTTTTTTTGTGTTCCTGGGGTTTTTTTGTTTTTTTTTTTTTAGCATTTTAGTTTTTAGTATTAGATAACATACTGAGAGCAGTTCAGTGTGGTCAGCCAAATCCCTGTGGGGTCATACTAATGTTAAATCATATTGTGCAACATTCTGCCAAATTCCTATCAGTACTGTTGATAGAAACATAATTTAATCTCACTGATGTGTCAAGTGTATAATAGTCATAGTACAGGCAATTTTGATGCCAGCGGGTATGGTATTAACAGTAGTGGTGTATCGGTTCTACTTTGGCTATAAAATTTGCTTTTAAACTGCAAACAGACAGCTTATGGAAACTGCGAGGGCTGTCCACCCAGCAATCTAGAAAAAGTTCACAGATGTGCATTGGTTAACTTAGGGAAATCTTGCATGAAAAGCTCCTGACTATGCTGAGAATGCTTCTCCTGGCATGAATAGATAAAGTCACAAAATAAAAGAACATAGGCTTATTTTGTATTCCCTAGTCTGACACAGTATATACTTTATTAAGCATTTTCCAAAGGTAGTTGAGAAATATTAAAAAAAATAAATCTGGAAACCCAAAAAGAACTAAGGCAAATCTTCTGGGTTTAGCTGCACAGTAGATTTTCTAAAAAGTTTTGTCTTCTTGCTGCATAATATATTGTCTTTATATTACCTTATGTTACTGAAAAGAACTTCAGAATAACTCATGCTTGGTGAAGCCCTTCTCAATTGAAGTTTGATTTCTTGGTTTATAAAAAGTACAGCAAAATAGAAAAAAAGGGAAAAAAAGAATTGCTAGCCAAAGGCAGACAGATTTACATTTGCATCGCTTTTCAAAGTGTTAGTTCAGAACAGCTTGGTCCTGTAGAACATTTTGTTTTCAAGCTTATACTTGTAATAAAACACTCACCAAGTAATTGATTAAATATGTCTATTAACATATACACATTAACATCATATTTCCCTAGTGATTTGGTTCTAGAATTAGCTCACAGATCAAGCTGAAAATAATTAATTCATATGAACATAAAGCGTGTAATAATGGATAATGTTTGCAATTCAGTCTTGGATGACTTTTTCCTACACTTAAATTTCTTTCAGAGAACAGTAATATTTGAAGTTGAGTTTAACGTGTAAAATAAATGTACTGCTTTCCCTCTTCTCCACAAACATCTTTGCATTTTCTTCCAAACTTTCTCTGAGAGGAGATGCTTTGACACAACAGGAAGAGCCAATCCTTTTAGAGAATTTTTGGTAATCACCATTGTAGCTGGAACCTTTGCTCATATCCCATGGGATTCAAGGGAAAGAATTATGGGATACAAAAGCCCTGAGAATTGCAAACAGGGAAGCACAGAATTTTGAGAAGGGTTCTTTTGCAGGCAGCTCCATCACAAAATCATTTGCTCAGGGCTAGGGGAATGGAGGCAACTGAATAAAATATGTGTTTGTTTTGCAACACAAGCCTAGCCTGACATCAGAATAGTGGAATCAGAAAAGAAAGTGGAAATCTCCATTGCTGTGTCTTCCCTGGATTTTTGTGCTTCTCCTATGTTGCAGCAAAGGTAATAGGAAAAGAGAATATTAGGCAGTCCAGGGAGATTGGGTATAGAGAAGAATAGACTTTTAGAGGAAAAAGTTTATTTTTCAATTAACCTCTTAATTTAGAAACTGGGCTTTTCTCCATTTCCACAGCTGTATCCCCCCTCATTTAGTCAAAAAGATAAAGAGTTGAAAAATTATTCCTGACTGGCTGCCTTCTTTCTCTAGTAAATGGATTAACAAGAGAGCAGGTGGCCCTTCACTGTTGTTGGGGTTTTGTTGTTGTTGTTGTTGTTGTTGTTGTTTTTTGGTTTTTTGGTTGCTTTTTTTTTTTTTGTGGGGAGAGTTTGGTTCAATTTTTTGGGGTTTTTTTTGGTGGTTGTTCAAAACACAGACACTGCTTGAGGATTTCAGTTCTCACAACACAAGCAATTTAAGTCAAATTGTCAACGCATGCACTAGATTGTCAGCAAAAGTAAACATTGATTCTACAATTGCACCGCACAGGCATATTAAAAACATAGGTATGGGCCCATGCAATGTTTCACTTCAGCCTTTAGTCTACTTAAATAATCATAATATCACTGGGAGATTACATCTGGTGAAAATTGACCAGGTGTGATGTTGCCTCCTGTGAAATAGAATACATATTAGCTGCTATGAAGAAAGACAAAGGTAACTTGAAACACCCTTTTTTGTTATGTCTTGCAAAAATGTTTTATGAGTCATAGGAAGAAGTATCTTTATATGTGTATTTTGGTTTTAACCTAGAGTTGACATATAACAATACTTTAATAAAGTTTTCAGTCAAATGCTTCTTAAATCTTGAATACTCCTGAAGGTTGAGAAACAATAATTTTCTGTGATGATAGAAGTAAACACTTTTTTTTTTTTCAAATTTTACCTCTACATATTGATTTATAAAAGGTCATTGCAACTGCATCCATTACTGTAACTCAAACTCCTCACACGCTCTGGGAAAAATTTTAATGCTGAACAGCTAAGGGTTATTGTGCATGAAAGCTCTTTGGACAAGCTGATATAACCAAAGACTAAAATAAAGAAGACAGGGTAATTTTCTGTCCAAGACTCCTCATTTCTTGTTACAGTATCATCAAAGCACTATATATAATGATTCCATCATCTAATTGTATTTACCTCATAATGAATAAAAAATAACAGACAGCAACTCATATAAATATAAATACAGTTTTCTTGCAGAAATCTATAGATTTAATTTCCTTCCAAAGAAAAAGAAAAAAATTGAAATAGCAATAAATAAAAGAAAACTACTAACTGTGAAAACCAAGTGAATTATCCAGGTAGTTGATAGAAAAGGAAAAGCTTAATGAACATTCTTTGGTTATGTGCTTTCTTTTTATGTTTTTTTTCTTGTAATATTTAATCAATACTCCAAGTAAATTTTTGTTTGAATTAAAAACGTTCTGTACTGAAATATCTGGATAAACTGGTATGTGTCATACACTGCTATACTATGGTTTTGTCCTCTCCTTGTTCTTTCAGGTCATATGAAAGCCAATCCATGCTAAGCTGAAATCAATAAACTTAAAATGGACAAATCTGCCTTTAAGCAAATGCCAATATTAATTTCTAGTTAAAGCTAAAATATTAGCAAATATTATCTTCCTACTAGGAAGTCAAATTTCACTTTTTAAAGTCCTCTTTAAATTCTAATTTAATTCAATATAGACATTAAAAACCCTAGAAACATCAATTTACATTTTAATTAAGGTATAATTTCTAAATGCTAGAGAAATCAGCAATATCAAAGCAAAATTCTTTCTCAGGTAAATTTAAAATATTTGTCTCTCTTACAATTCTTACTTTTTATCTCCCAGATTTAAGGGGGGTCAGTTTTCCATTTCTGTGATGCGTTGGTTTTGAGGTTGTTACTCTGTCTGTTTCCAGCATGAAGACAAGCAAGAAGACAGAGGGAGGAGAACAGTAAATTATCCTGGCAATATTTTATTATTTGGCTAAAACAGCTCTCCAACCTAACTAACAAGGAAGGAGTTCTGTGAATATTGAAGAACTTTGTAATAATACAGTAAGAAAAAGTGTATGTGAATTGTAGTATTTTACTGGTGCTCACCTGTAATCGGTATCTGATTTTTGACATTTTCACCATTGTAATACAATATTGCAGCGTGGGGCTGATGTAGAGCATGGCATAGCTTTCATAGAATACATAGCTTGGCAAACAGATTAATTTTCAAGGAATTGAGGGCACAAAATTGAGAATAGGCATGTTTCCCAAATATATGGATGACAAGGTGTTCAAATCCTCATGAATATTAGTTAATTTTTTCTCTAATATACTTGCATACTGGCTATCATTTCACATGAATGACATTGCTACTTTGTTTTCAGGTTATAAGCCTAGCCGTTTTTATTCCAGCGGTGCATCTTTTTTGCAATTAGAGCATTTTCATTTCCTTTCCATTACTCCATAATAGCCTATAGGACAGGACAGAATCTAAATCCTTAGTGTTTTTTGTACTAGGCAGCCAACAACAAATTCTTGTAAAAACACTTCCATAACAGCAGGTATCAAAACTGAATCTACTCATAACTTCATTTTCTCTCCAATTCAGTGCTGTAACTTCACCTTCTGCAATAGTTTATCTAGTACTGACAGAGGTATTGGTTTCTACTTCCTCACTTGCAAAGGAAGTTCAGATAAAGGCATTTATGTCTCCATTACAGTTTTATACTTATTGTGATATCACTTAAGTATTTTCTCAATTGAATGGTTATAGGTTTTAAAATTTAGGTGTAACTAGTAATATTAGGTTTTTCAATGAATCAAGACTAGAATTCCTCCTGCTGGGTTGCCTTATTTACATGTCAAGTCATTGTTTGATGAATAAGTCTACAATCTTGGCTATTCTATGGAAGCCTTTCTAACTCATCAGGCTACCAGATACAAATTAACATCAGAGAGATGTTAAAAGCTTTCACCTATGATTTTTAAACATGGAACATCTGAAAAGAGAGGGATTTCAAGGTAGGCTGTATCCAGTAAAATGGTGAGATGCTTATATCCAAGAAATTTCCTAATGAGTGCACTAAAAGAACTCCTACTGTTTAAGCATAAGCCACAGCTACTTACCCACACAGTTTTTCACAGCACTGAGACATATGTGAGTGTAAAGCAGACAAGGATCAATTCAAATCCAGAACATAAAATACTGGCCTAGAAGCAGCACTTCTTTTCTTACACGAAAAAGATAAAATGAAATAACAAACTCATGAGATGCATTTTTTTCTCTTGTTGCACTGAACAAAATGTGATAAAAAGAAAATAGTGCATAATGAAAAAAGGAGAACAAATAAAACTTACTTCCTGGTGCCAAGAATTATTTTCCCCATTGGTAGGAGATGAAAAGTGGAATACTTCTGACTGTAATTATGTCTAGCTGGATGAACAGTATGCCTGGGCAATGTTAATGTCCACAACATCCTTATGACATGTCTTCCATGAAGAGAAATTCTACAGAATTCCAAAGAAAATGTTTGAAATTTTTTTTATCCTCTTCTTATCATCTTTTTATCACAGAGAGAGTGGATTTCCTTGTATAGAATATTTTCAGGATCTTAAAAAAAAAACCTATACCAAAACTCCTTGTCCTTGGAATAATTTTAAAGCATTACCTGTAAGGATCTATTGACTCCATTCCTGCTTTATTCTGTCAATCAAACTGTTCTCAGTAAGGACATGGTGACCACACACAAGAACCGAATATTGTATTCCTTCTTATCCAGAGATGATTGACTCTTCTCAAGCACACTGTAAGTTTAGTCAGTGTGAAGGGTGAAGTCTCATCAAAGTCAATGGAGCTGTGTTATCTTTTATCAGCTGTGGATTTGACTGACAACTTCATTGTCTGTTTTTGGTGGGGTGCCCAGCATTGCCTGGAGACACACCTACCTCAGAGATGCCTCACAAGACTCTGGTGAGATCTAGATTATAATAAAATGGCTATACACATACATTATCTAGGACATATTGCCATTTTTTCCTATTATTTCCAACTGTTCATTAAATACACAAATAATTCATAAAATCGCTGTTGCCTTCTATTTAAAACCCATTTGTGTTCCATACTAATTTTTTTTTTCAGAATAATTTTCATATAATTTTCGTCTTCCAAACCACATACACTGTTGACAAGCCATGAATGATTATTTTGGGTTTAACTGAAATTTGTAAATAATTTACTTCAAAAGAACTATTCTACTTTGTTGACAACAAAGTTAATTGTCAACAAAGATGGAAATGTGCAAACAGGGATAGCATATTGAAAAACAGACTGCAAACACACAGGGAAAGCTAGACTTAGATCACAGGAAACAAAATGTGCAGAGTAATTTGCATGTAAACAAACATGATTTTAAAGAAAAAACAAAACAAACAAAACCAAAAGAAACCCTCACAAGCTTGTTTATAGTCCTATACTTATAGTATGTGACAAAATAAGCCTCAGAATTAAGGCGACTAGAAAATCTTTGGGAGATTAAGAATTAGTCCAATTAGACTATCTGACTAAATATAAGAGGCTCTGATTGTCAATAAGATGCTGCAGAGAGCTGACTTAAGGAAATACGCAAATAAATAAATAAATAAATTTGAGTGTAAAGATAAGTTTGAATCTTAATAGGATCCCAGGGCTGTATTTTACTGATGTGCACATTCTTATGGCTCTGCTTTGTTACCATTAGGTTTCATACCTCTAACACAGTTTGTCAGATAAATATTCCTCCTGTGAGAGCTGTAAACACCAGCCTTTCTGAGTGATGGCAGCTATGAAAAGCACTTGAGATGAAGCGGTCACATCAGTTAATACGGAATAGAAAAGTCATTTCATCCACGGTGTATTGCAATGCAGATGATAATTCATTAGGGTGATTCCCTCTGCTTATTCAAACATGCCCCGTTCTCATCCATCGCTTGGATAGGATTGAATAACAGTATAATAGAAACAAAAGCCCTTGTCAAGGTGGCATGGGATTCTTGTCTAATACCCAACTAATAGGAACGAACAAGGTCAAAGCAGAAGATAATTTGGCATGCCAATTTGATAAGTGCCAGTGTGCTCCTGAGTTGGAAAGGCTTTATTCCTGTATGTGGATGTACATACCCATGTGAAACCTCTTAAATTGTGCGTGTTCTTTATGCTGTTATTAAAAAGGCACGCTGTCATATCAGCTCTAAGGCTGGGAAACAGCACTCTGCTCCAGTTTGTCAGCCAAAGGATGGGTTGTTCCTGTCAGCAGTTCTTGTCAGGAGGAATGAAGTATGTGTCTGTGCTATATACAGCAACTCTTTCTAAATGAGACTACCTCACCTGAATACCTGACAATTGCTTTGGCTGTTGTCATCTACTTTCTGTTACATACAAATCCATCACCCTTTATGCAAAAGTAAAGAGGTTGCCATGGCAACTTTGTATCCCTAAACTTAATAAGAGGGAGCAAAACATAGATCATTTTGCCTTTATAGTATTTTTTTAGCTTCTTTTTTTCTTTGACTTAATAACGAAAACACTATCCATTAGACACAAATATAACCATCAAAAATCTGGTATCAATTTTTTTTCTTTTGTTTGCCAAGGAAATGTTTTCCTCTTCCTCTTCCCCTAGAATTTAATACATGTGTATAGTATAAACACATAGGTGTGTTATAATATGAACACAGCTATTGAAAAGGATGATGAAGAAACTATGAAAAATTCTTGCCAAAGGATACCAGTAGGTCAAGGGTTCTATTGAACAAGTAGATAAGACATTTAAAAATAGGGTTCACAATAGGATTTAAAAGCTTTAGACACCTGTGTCTGATTGAATTCAACTCCCTTAGGCTCCTGGGAAAATTTCAGCCAAAATGGTTAACATAAATATAGATGGACAGGTATTTTTTTTTACCCCAGAGAAATTAAGATAATAGGAATAAAACATCAAGCTTAAGGGAACAAAGCAGCTGGTAAATGATTGGAATAGAACAAGATTTTTCTTTCATGAATGTACCACAAGTACTCTTGGTTCCCATTACATGTGATACATACATTAAAGGAATTTTTTTTTATTATTAAGCATACTAGTTTCAAGTCTATATAAACAGCTTAATTCTTAGGTACATTTCACTGATTCGGGTTAAAAATGGGCAATATTCTCAAAAATTCTCACTTACCTTTGGTGATTGTTTCTCTCCTTTTTTGACTGCATGTGGCAGTTAGACACAGTACCTATATCTGACTTTTGAAAGCCTCTATGTCAGTAAGTGAAACTTCAGAGAGTAATGAAAATGCTTTCAACTAAGATCAATACCCATGGTAGTAGTCATTCAACTCCAAGTTATCCTCACCCCTGCTAATAATGGCTTGCATTTTCTGAACAAATCCATTTGCAGTGGTTTTGGCAAAAGCATTTTTTCAAGAAAGTCCATTTCTTTCAATTGCCATCTAACACACAGTTTTAACAAATTTGTACCTACTGGATTCAATTTTCACAATTTTAAACTGTTGAGTTTTCATTTTCATTATGTAAGTCATTTGTAGTTTACAAGATTGACACAGTGTATTCTGCTCTCTTTGTATGAAGAGAAATACTTTTCTCATAATATGGCATTGAATAATTGTATAGGACTATACACTCATGTTTTGACTATGATCTTTCTTAATTCATGATTTTTTTCTGTATATTCCTGCTTAAACCAGTTCAGTGGATCTTCCTGTGCATATATTTACTTAAGACACTTTGACACCCCACTAATAAAAGAATCAAATAAAGAATCAATAAAGAATCAATATCCCATTCTAATGATAAATTTCTTGGTTTTGCATCTGAAAGCTATGAACTTAAGAAGGCCTTCAGAAGAGTTTTATTGTCACCTGTACAGGCCAGTAATATAGCACCCACCCTTGTGGCTGTAGAGATAAATATTACATTTGATGTCATTAAGGGTGTTAAGGTGTTTGGATATCAGAGGTGAATTTCTCTGCCATATCACAAATACGACTGACCGCTTGGGAAGTTTTCAAAGAAACAGGAATTAAGTTTCTAAGACTGCACATTTGTGCATGCTTTCTATTTTAACAGTATAATTTTTGAGAGGAAAAGGAAAGAAAAGTTAAATAGAAGGATCACAGTCTGTATATTTACTTCAATAAGAAAAGCAAGAAAATAAAATGCATATAAGGAAACTACAAGCTATAAAATTAATAAAAGCTATGGTTCTATATCAGAATAAATTTTGGCTACAACTAATTTCAAAATAAAGTAAAAATAGGGTCAGCCTTTGAAAACCATCAATTTGAGTTAGACTGGCAGAATCTGGACCACAGTAAATTAAAGAGGAGTTATATGAAATATTGAATAGATTTTGATCATGATATGAAATAGATCCTATTTTATTTATGACATGTATTAATTAATTCATTAAGAACTCACTTTTGGGCCTGGCTACAAGGCCAGATGAAAAAGGCTAGCTAAAACCTTTTTTTGCCTGACTGTGGATATTTGCATCTTTACACTACTCCAGGGTAAAATGAAATAGATAGATAGGTAGATAGATAGATAGATAGATAGATAGATAGATAGATAGATAGATAGATAGATAGATACATAGATAGATACATAGATAGACAGATAGATAGATAGACAGATAGACAGACATATACATACATACATACATGCATACATACATGCATATATAGAGAGAACTACTGCTGATCTGTACTTTTTCTTACTGTTTTAGTGAGAAGGTAATAGATAGACAAAGCTGAGGTCTCTGCCCTAATCTAGTGAACAGAATTTAATTTTCATTTGGTTGAACAGAGTTTATTCCTGCCCAACTCCAGTACTGTAGAATTCCAGTAATGCCGCCAGAGAGCACTTCCTTTTCTCCAGACAGTTTGCTGTTGCTGATGTCATACCCTCAGGCAGAGATGGTACAGGTAGCACTGGAAGATGAAAAGTTCCTTGCCCAGAGGACTCTTAGCTCTCTGTGGAAGCCTGTGGGTGAGCCATGGTTGAAACTAGGAGTGACACAAATTGAAATTATAAATATTTTCATTTGCATACTTTTTTATCATGACGCTAATAAGTAGTCAGCAGCACAGAGGTGGTATGGGAGCAAGATATGGACCAAGGTAAAGGCTATAAAATTTTATTTCCTTCTTGAACTCCATCTATTGGGCTTTTGGAATTGTAACAGCTGGTATTTGTGTCTGGAGTGGCACAGATTACATGGCAACAGGTACAATGATTAGACTCAGTGAGACAGGGTAATAAGTCAATTTACAGGTGCAATGAAGATAGAAATACCAAAGGTTATGACAGAAATATCCAACAAGATTGCATTACACATTTTTATCTAGTGCAGAGCACTCAGGAACTGTAAATGCTCTTGAATAGTTGCTGGTATATTTAGCATATGAAAGTCAGAATCAAATCCTGAAATTTTCCATCTTTGCTGTAAATAGAAAATATTTTGCTATGTCTTCCCAGGTGGTTTGCACAATTTAGATGTATTGCATGTGGGATTTGCAAGGAACTCATATTCACCTGAAATGTCTATTTCTTTTTTGTTTTAAATGTATAGTAATGACATAATTGGGCTAATCATAATCAGCCAAGAGAAATATCATTCAGTCTTGGAAGAAAAGCAGCAGATTTATGAAAGATAAAAGTTGTTTCTAAGTATGTTTTACAGCATATAGAAATACTAATTTCTGTATAGTTACACATTAGGATTTCATAACAAAAGTAGCTAAATAACATTATATCTGACAGTGTTTTGAAGAATACCAGGAAATGGCAATGATTACAAAATTTCATTCAGTGGTCCTTATGCTCATAGAAATGTAGGTGAATTGTTCCTTTGAAAAGATTTGCTCCCAGTCTTGTCTTTTAAAATTAGTAATTTAAATCTTCATATGCACATACCAACTCTTCTATTTAACAAATACTTATTTAGAAATGTTTATACTAATAGTGGACAATTTTTAATATTGATTTTCTTGTATTTAAACAGTTGTTTCCCTTTTCTTTATGTCCTTATATCTTTAAAGTACTGCTTTCCTTAGCAATGCTGATGTCTACCCATATTTTTCCTTTACACATCTAGTATGGATTCTTGCTGGGAAACTTACAAAAATTTTTTCATCTATTCAATGAATTGAGGAGAAAATCAACCAGAAACATTACACTGGAAACCTATTTTCTATATAAATCTGGATGTGTCTTTATAGAAGTTAAGATATGTTTCAGGTTAGAATGGGCTGACTTCCACAAGAGCATAAAAATATAGACAGAGGTCATAGGTCAGTCTCTAAAGTCAGCATTCTGACTGAGAAAGGTGTGAAGATGAATTGTGATGTGAGGGACCTTTAAGCGATGGGGAAGTTGTTTCTACCTAAAATTGTCACTTACATATTTTTAGGAAGGTGCAGAGAGGTCAGGAAGGTAAAAAACATGTTTCTTTATCTTTTCTGTCTCTCTACCCTACAGCATATTAAAACAGCTTGCAGTGTTTCTGTTCAGATCTCCAGCCTGGTTCCATTTTTTGCAGCAGAATAAAAGTTTATACATCTCATGCACTAGAAAGTAAGACAGTATTTTTCTAGTTTACAGTCCTAGTTTTCTGTGAGATAAAAAGCTAGAGGCAGAACCCTTAGGATGTTACTGATGTTATATTTCAAAATAACAGAATTAGAAAGTTTTGTTGGATAAAAACATTTGAGAGCATTTCATTACTACCCCAACCATAAATCTGCACTATAGAATTTAAGCTTGTGTGTGTATGTATGTGTATGTGAAGTTAAAGAACAAGTTGAGTCACATTAGAGTTAGGCTAGTGTAGCAGAATCTGAATTGTATTGGGTCACAGACAATAAACTGCAATGTCTGTTAAAATAAAGCCTTTATTTATGTGTAAGGAATTCAGTGATATTTATCGTATGGTTTTTCAATTTGTAAAGGTCATATATAAGACACATGCTTATTTACCAATATGAATAATAAAAATAAAAACTAAAATGTCAGTGGTTTGGGGTTGTCCCCTTGAAACTTCTAACTTCTCCAAGCAAATTTTTGGTGGAGATGTGGGAGGAGAGGGAGATAGAATGAATTCTCATTCCTTTAACAGTGTAGTTTCAACTAATATTTGTTGATTGACAAACCAACATTTTCTCCTCCCATTAAAAGTGTAAAAATATTTATGATTAATATGCAAACAACTTGAAATAAGATACATGTCACAGTCCAAACCCATGTGGTAAAGCATCTCCTAGGCAGTGCCAATTTCATATTATCACACTTTTTGCTTCTCACATATATTTTTTAGAGTGATGAGATTGTACCAGTATTAAGTATGGTGGTCTGCAATAAAGAGGCACAGAATCAAGAACATTTTGAGTGTAAACTTGAACCTGTTGCTCTCACATAAAGTTTTCAGACTTGTTCTCTGTCTGTTTGTGTATTTATTTTTAGCCTTGTTTTTGGTTGTGTGTAAGCTTATGGTAACTCAAGTTGCAGCTATACTAAAATACATAGGTGAATTTCCCAAGTTCACTGTCTTTCATTTTCATTTATTTTTTTCTTCACAAAGGAGGGGTCTTAATGTTGACAGTTGTGACGTTCATCATGCCTGCAACATTATATACTAAATAATCCTGCGTTTATGCTCCTGATTGTTTTATTGTTGTTCCTGCTTGTTGCATCATGTCTGTGTGCTTCACATCATTTCACTATAAGCTAAATTTCACCTTCAAATATGTGTGCCAAATCTGTGAAAATTCTACTAGCTTGTTTTGCAATTGGCATTGAAAGCCTCCAGCAGAAAAGCTGAATGTTTTCTCAATGAAATAAATGAAGACACAAAAACAAGGACAAAAATTATTGCATTGGAGAAAATAATTGTAAGACATGTAATATTTTACTGTATAAGGAACAAATAAAATAAATATTTTTAAAAGTTAATTATAGAAATAACTATAGAAAGTTAACAAGTACCTTGATGGGTTCTATGATGACTAGTACACAATAGATTGTACATAGAATAGGGCACAGAACTAAATGGTATATGATCCACTGTGGAATTTCAGCTTTATATCAATTATTATTTAGGCAGTAAATTATTATAGACACTATCTTGCATACAATATCACTGTTGAATTTCCAGACAACCAAAATAGAATATCATATTATTTGGTAGCTTTAAAATTATTTCCCAGTTGTAAGCTGATATAAGTGTGAAGATCCTTAGAGACTCATTTGGTCTGTATGGAAATAAAAGGTCAATTATTGCAATGAAAAATTTAATCTAGATTGATGGTAAATGGGGTCTGAGTGTTCATTGACACTTTTGTTCTCCAGATCGTAAAACTTCCATAAATTAACTAAAAATTGGGCACAATTGGTGTTTAGCTAAAAGGTCTGTTTGAATAGTTAGTTAAAAATAACTATACACCAGAGATTGCTCATTTTTCTCCTCAGAGATGGCAAAAGTGAGATCTTACACAGAGAAAACTGAACACTAAACAATCGCATAGATTTCTACAGAGAAGATTTTATTTTTAGACACTGAAGTTCTGTTGATTTATGGTGAAGTAGATTAAGATAAATTGGCAAAATTTGATCTATTCATAAAATCTGAAGATGTCTCTCTTTAACTTTTAGAGGGCAGCTTAAGTGCAGCAGACTGCTATGTATCTTTTCTCACTGCTGTGAAAATTACGAGAGGTAGTATGTAATTGCCTACATAAAAGAGACAGAGTGTAATTGAAAGAGAAATTTATACATGGGTAACCTAAACTTAGGACAGCCTAAATTCATTGAATTTCTAAAATAAAATTAAATTTATTAGTTTTTACTTAATATTTCACTGAAAGCTTTGCATCTTCCTTTACCTTAATTTTCAAGTCATCTATGTTTTTAGCACAAATACTTTACTTCTAACACTTAAAAAATATTGTTCGGTGTGGAAGAACAGAGATTCCCAGGAGAAGTGGGAAAGGTTTCTATTGCCAAACAGGAGGAATACGGCAGTCAACAAGAAATGTCTTCTGATTGAGTCAGAATTGATTTTTAAGATGAGTCTTCAGTGCATGGGAGAATCTCAGTGTGAATGGAAATCCTTTTGCATTAAAATAAGCCTTGATCAAATCTGGTCATTTTCTGATATGAGTAAATGATATGTCAGGAGAAGAGGTTCAAGCAACATAATGCCAGAGAATGGATCCTCAGAATATGGCCAAATAGAAGGATCAGAAACTCTGATTTGCTCAGAAAAAATAATTCTATAGAGAAACTTTAAAGTTATTTGTGCAGTCTGAAAATTTTTATTCAACCTAAAGCTCAAGACACTTTATTTTAGGTTGGGGAAGTTTTAAGGTTAACTTTTTTCCTTTAAATTTGTCTAAATAGGTAAGCTATAAATGTGACTACAAAATAAAGAAGGTCAGTCCCATAAAAACCAATTTGGTTTAGATTTGAAGAAGTGCTTTTGTATTATCCATTTTAATTTTTCTAATTATTTACCAGATTTTTAAAATTTGGAATTATTTTCAGTTTTATCAAAACTATTTTTTCTTTTTGAAAATTTATTATTTAACAGGAAAGTTTGTTCTACTGTATCCAATGCTGGGCTTCTTGCAAAGGCTCTGAAGGCAGGAAAACCCCTGTAAGTTCTTCCAAAAGAGCTGCTAGGGCTGATCCTCACATCCATGTGGATTCCTCTCTGAAATCAACACTAGTCATAAGGAAAAAATGGATTAAGGTATCCTTATTACCTTTCATGAAAGGAAAAAAAAAAATGTAAGGTACCATCCGTTGCCCAATCCCTTTTCAGAACTAAAATAAAACCAAGCACTTTAATTCAAGTAAGTGTATTAAAAAAAAAATTACCCTTTGCCTACGATATATCAAATATGACTAATCACTATTATATGAAACTTCTGTAGGACAGGTACATCTCAGAGTTCAGTGAACTTGTTGGATGAAGTAGGATTTGACCCAAAACTTTGCTCAAAACCTATTATTTCTAAATTCAAAATATTTCATGTAAACTTTTTTGGGTTTTGCTTATTTTTGAATTTCCCAGACTTAAATGAATGGGTGCCATTTTAAGTATGAAATCTTTAACAAGATATAATTATTTTTTTACTTTTCCTTAAGTTGTATATTCTGTGAAGAAATAGAAAGTGTCATAAAACTCTCTTATCAGTAGAAAACTGGTTCATATTCAGAAGAAAAACTAAGTCTTCTAATATTTAGTAATTTCAGAGGAAAAAATAGATCACTATTATTAAATGCAAATAGATTAAGAACTTAACCCTACAAAGGGACTGGAAAACTTACTTGTGAGTTAGTGTGATCTCATCTCAAAATCAATCTGACATTTTGAGTATAGTCATATCGGAAGAAAAATTCAAGGCAGGTAGGTTCTTAAGTCTACAAAAATGTATAATAGTCCTACTGAAGGGACAGAAAACATCAAAACAGTTGATTTGCACACTGTTGTGAAGAGAGGAGTGAGTAAGTGAGTGAGTGAGTGAGTGAGTGAGTGAGTGAGTGAGTGAGTGAGTGAGTGAGTGAGTAAAATAGAGTTTTCACTTTGGGTGAAAACTCTAATCTTGTTAGTTCTCAAAGAAACACTAACATCTAAATCTCCCAAGGGGTTTTCATTTATTCTGCTTTGTCCATGAAATTTACCTGATAGGCAAGCCATTCATATTTTGAAGGGTTCCAACAAACAAAGTTTGTATTCCCTAAACCCCATGTTTCCTCTCATTTTTTCCCATGTTTTGGTTTTCTTTGGTTTTTCACAAGGTACAAGTTAGGGGGTTTCCAACCAGCCATTTTTATTCTGACATTTTTTGTAAGCAAATAACTACAGCTACCATTTCTACATCATTAAATCTCATAATGAACTAAATGCTGTAAATATACACTCTTACATGAGGTAGAACTGCAAAAAAACAGCAAAATAATGGAGCAAAAAAAGTTTGCTGTGTAACAATTAGCCAAGTCTAAAGTTGGTCACTTTACCAGAAAGGCAAAAATAAATTGTGGCATGCAATATGTATGTGATATTTCCAAGAATGAAAACAAAATAGATATAAGTAAACTTGAAAAAACCCCGCATAATTATGAAATCCTTTTAGCATTTGATCATATTCTAGAAATTCTCAATAATACAGTAGTCCCTGACCCCAATGGCTCTGAATCACAATTCCTTAATGTCTGCAATTCAAATATTTTAAAAATATGTGTGTACATATATAAAAAGCACAAAAAATAAGGAAGCATAATTTTGTGTTGTGGGTTCAGCAGCATGGAAAACCTTATCTCTTCTATAAAATATCCACAATCTAATTTCAAAATTACAATTTTGAAAACAGTCAATGATTCCCACAGAGTTGTTATGTTCTTACAATAGAGGAAGTCTCATTATGATGAATGGTCCAGAAAGGTTTCCCTCCTAACTCCTTTCCAGGACAAAAATGTCATGCAATGATTTGTAGCTGAGAAGAGAATAACTCTATTCCATGGCAAATGAAAATCAAGTAATGATGAGATTGAATTGCTGCTGCTGAAAGTCTATACTCCTTCAGAATACAGATCAATTTCAGCCAGAATTAAATAGGGTAAACTAAATAACTCATCTCCAAAAGTTACCATTGTTTAAAAGTTTCCATGGATTCCAGAAGCTATATGTGGAATCAAAGAGAAGAAGTACAGGTGATCATTATGATAGATTCAGAAACTATCTTTTATGCTGAATACCATGTACTCCAGAGGGAAACACATCTCAGATTTGTAAAATCAAGGTGTTTTCAAGCTTTCAGCTGCTTTCAGAGTCAAATTCTAATTTTCTTAGCAGTCTAATTTTCTTTTAGGTCATCTGAAACCAGACTTTTGCTGGAGATGAAAAATCCTGAAATGTCAATAAATATAGCACACTGAAACAATGGAGCAAATTTTTTACCTTTAACATTGAATGTTCTGTAATGTTAAATATTTATCCATTTGATTCAGTGAAACTCAGAAGGAATAAAAGACTAATCCTCATTCAAAATCACAAGGCATTATCATTAAACCCTTTTGGTTTTAAAATTGTTCAAATAAAGAGTTAAAAGAAGCAGAACTGTAGGAATAAATACACCACAGTCAGATATTGTGTATTTCCATTTATTGCCTTTATAAGTGTGATTGAACCTTACATTAATAAGCCCCATTTTATCTTCCTTTTCATTCTACAGCTTTGTAAATAAGCAGAGCTATTATAGAAATATATTAGTTCTTAGCCCACAGGATCTGTTTTCATAGCCTTGTCTTGATAAAATAATTTAGCATATGATTTTATCTGATCCACAGGTGTAGGATCTTCTCACAGAAGACTATATACCTGTTGGGAAGGATGTTCCCATGATATATTTGAACAAGCAGACATGACCCACTTGGCAAGTTTGTTACAGACTTAGTGTTTCTCTGAATACCTCAATGACATCATAATGAAACCACAGCCAGCAGATACCATCCCCTTTTTTAATAGGTTTATTAGTGCTGTGAATCCATCATCCTTTCTTTTATTCTTGTCAGTTCTTAAGCAGTACATTGACTAGATCAAGCTTCTCTCAAAAGGCACATTAAGAAATCAAATATTTTCTTTAATCCCTATAACTCTTTCTAGATTTATTGCATCGATCGTACTTTTCAAAAACAGAAGTGCTTTTCATGCTTCTTACGTACTTAAAGATTTGTTGGGTTTTGTTGTGGCTTTTTTCCTAATAGATATAATTATTATTTCAAAATGCAAACTCATCATAATTGTACTGAGTGCATGCTCTAAGTTTTGACATTCACTCAAAGGTGATGATTTTGATCTATACTTGTGACATTATTAAATACTGGGAAGATAATTTACAGTGAGAAAAACTGGGAAATTCAGTTATTAATCACTAGATATACACAAAGAATGGTTGTTAGCAATCAATTGAAGAGCAAATATTTAATATCTGAGGTTTGCCTCCTTTATGTATCATAGATTAAGTCTGTTGTTTCCTAAAGCTATTTGAAAGGCTTATTTGCCTTTAACAATCTTATTATGAATATAAAACACTGTAGCTTGCTGGCAGGTCACAATTTTTCAAGATCAACATTGAACTGTATGTATGTATGTATTTCTTTTAATCATCTATTTCTTTTAATCTTCTTGATCACAGTGATTCTGTGATAGGAAGAAATAATCTCATCATTTTTCAGGAACATCACAAAGACTTCTTTAGATAGACACCATTATGTGTATCTGCTCTTTCTTTTAAACAACTTCAAAACAACTATTTAAAGAATGCAAATTATATCCTTTTTTATATTAAACAGTGGTCCTTTCTTTTCTGTCTCTTTTTGTTTTTTTGGTTTGTTTTGACACTCACTGAAGAATTAAAATTAACACAAAAATCATGCTGACTTAGGAAGTGGGACATCTTCATGGATAATTGTATACATGTAAATTTCCAAAAGATATGAACCTAAAAAACATCTCATAATATTAAGGAGATGTATAGGTTTCTTTGTATTTTTCCAGGAGAGAAGAAAGACCACAGCGGCAAAATCTGTTTGAAACTACAGCAAAATCACTAATTGCAAAAGATTTTACTCAGTTCAATCTATGTTATATGAATAACCTGCTTTGAGGGAGTTTTTTTAGGTCAAGAAAATTAAACGCTAGTATAAGGTTTGTAGTGATACAATATGAAAATTGTGTTCCTCTCCCTTTCTCCTGCCCTCCTCTCTCCATGCCTTCCCTTGCCTTGCCTTGTCTTGCCTTGCCTTGCCTTGGCAGAAAAAGTGATAAATTATGTAAAATCATCAGAAATTTTGGATACATTTACTACTAAACCCTCTGCAGTTTAGCAAATTGTGTAGTGTAAAGTAACAATTGAAAATGTCTTTCAAGTGTGTGTTGATCTATGTATTTCAATGCTGTTATGGACATCACACATCACACTTGGATCATAGCAGTATCTTATAATTTTGCTTACTGCTCGTGCATGTTGCTAAATGACATAGTACCTTAAATAATGGTTCCTAATTTGCAATCTTCAATATTTATAATCTCTTCACAGGAAGAATATGTTCAGGGATGATGGCACCATCCACCATTTTTCTAATGACTTGCTTGTATGCAGCCAGTCATGTAAAGATTATCAGATTGTTCATTACATATTGATTTGATGAAAAAGAACTTGCTTTACTTTTTTTTCCCTAAAAAAAGTCACTGCCTTTCTTAACCAGAGTGAATTTTAAATTGTGACTGCACATAATTTGTTCTTATACAAAGCTACTCATGTTCACAGCATGGACTATCATACCAACAGAAAAAATTTACCCGGTGGACTTCAATATGACTAGAGAAATAAAAGAGGTAGAATACACGACAATATTGCTGCTTAGGAAATGAATCCCACTACTAAGAAAACACATTTAAAGCAATTTCTGGAAAAAAAAATATTCTTTTAGTTTTATAAACCAGCTTTTTATTCTTATAAATCAGCGACCAGAAAGTATCAAGAAGGAAGACCTGAAAATAACATTTTCAGCATTGGTCATCGGAGACCTTTCTTAGAATTTAATGGTTTGTGAGAAATAATTTTACATCCTTGCATATTTCAGGTATTTTTTTGCTTCTCTACTTTCTGTAGATAGTGCACAGTGAAATGTGTTTTTCATTATGTTCACTATCTGATGGCTTTTGTAATTTTTTTTTCCTTTGTATATGTGTGAAGAAGAAATGTATATCTTACTACAGCTTCTGATACTGGATTATATTTTCCATGGGATTTATTTAAAAGGTGACAGGAATACTACTTTCAAGAATAGTCTAATCCACCTGTTTTCTGAATTTTATATATGTCATTAATTGGATGACATTCTTGGAATGGTTCTGAATTCCAAATATAAAACAATGTTGAGCTTCAGCGTATTAGAAGACAAAACAATTAACATGTCAGAAAGACAGAATAAATGAGATCTTGGGGCATTTCTGGGTGTTATTTATCATACCTTTTTTGTCTGTTCTTTTACTTTGCTTACAAGAGATTCTCAGGAAAATGTAAAAAAATATATTTGTCTTTCACTACTACTTCTCTGGCCATTCTTTATCTTTAATTTTAGTTATTCTACTTAACATTAAAATGGCTGGTGTCAGGTACCTATACACAGATGCAATATAATATATCAGTAATTTTCTTTAACTTTCAGCATGAAAAAAATAACAAAATTAATTTCTTTTTACAAAAATACATTTTTCTCCTTTAAAATTTTAATCTCCTCTACTTAGCAGGAAATAATATATGAATATTTGGTTAATTTTGATTCTTAGCATTGAGGTATGATGGACTACACACCTGAGAAATAATCCTTAAATGCAACTTTAAAGACTAAAGTTAATTAACTCTGTGTGTCTCTGGACAGTTGATACCAAGTGCAGGGGAAGACGACAAAGTTTCCCTACTTGAATTTTTAATTGAAAAATATTAAACAATTTGTAGAGGAAGAATTGTCCAGGAAGAGAGAGATTCTGTGCAATTAACTTCTGTAGGAAATGCAGACCATTTAGAAAGATGACACCTTTAGGATTTTTGCAAAGGGCGTATCTTCATCTCTCTCTCACAGATCTGTGATAGGTATGCTGTAAGCAAAGAGCAAGATCCCACGTGTCTGCTACAGGGTATCATTTTCTCCCAGTTAGAATATAAGAGAGAAATGACATGTGGCATATATATAATTCTGGTACAGTATTTATCATGTTCTTCCTCCATTAGAACTGGCACAGGATTTAGCATCCATTCAAACTGGTATAATCTTGGGAAGTCATTAAACCCATCAGGGTCACTATCTTCATCAGTGGAACAGCTCATAATATTGCTGGATATTCCCATCTTGCATTGCAAACAGACCACACTATTAATTAAAAGCTATATTCCCAAAAGGAATAGAGGAAATTTCTGGGTAAGTAATGGATCCAAAAGGTAATGTAGCTATACTGTTGGCCCAGAAGTAATTCCAGGATAGTGGATAATATTAATTCCTTTCCAGTGTGGAAACAGAAAGCACAAGTTTGAAATTTCATATGGCATAATTTACCTGATATCTTTGGTCAGCAATGACAAAAGATAGAGAAAGAATTGGTAATTCAGTGATTAAGTCAGTTTTCTAAGATGAAAAAAAATCCATAATTACTTACACAAGTAAGCTTATCCTAAAATAACCAATAGCATGTGGTTAGGAAGGCCATGACCTGGAAAAAATAGATTGAAGTCCAAGAAATCCAACTGACATGAAGAGTTGGTTAGAACAGAGTCTCTCTGAATCATATTTCAACTGGTTCCAAGAGATTTTCCATTTTGGAGAAAAGGCCTTCAGCATCTTGGCAGGCAAAAAGCTGACTGTGAGCCAGCAATATCTCTTCAGGCAAAGGCAGCCATCAGTACTTTGTGCTGGTTTGGTCAAGTGTTACCAGATGTCTGAGGGAAATTATCCTTCCTTCCTGTTGAAGTGAGTCTAGGAAAGAAACACAAAGACAACTGAGGGCTTGATGTATTTGTCATATGAAGAGCTAAAAGAGCAAGATTTTTAATCCTGGAGAATAGAAAGCTAAGGGGGAAACTTATCCATTTTCATAAATACCTGAATGGAGGGGATAAGCAAGACAGAGACATTCTTATGTGTAATGGCCACTGACAGTACAAGAGGCAAGGACATAAAACCTTATGCCTGTAAATCAGACAGAGACACCTGCCATCACAAAGTGGAATCACTGAGTGCTAAACTGGAGTCATCTGGCATTTCACTGGGTACTGGATATCTTTTACCAATACATTCAAAAAGCTGAATCTCCTTTGTCCCTCTCCAGAAAAATCAAATAACAATTTTGATAATAAAAATTTGTTTTGGAAGGTGGATATTTCCAGGCTTTTACTGTAAAATTGTCAAGCAATATGGTGTCATTTTCCCCTTCATTCAATATCAAAGCTCTATATGGGCAACAAGCAAAACAAACTCTACAGTTTCATGCTCCAACATATCAAGTTCTGACCACCAGCCACAGGATACCATAACAACTGATAGTGGTTTGAGATGCTTTTCTGAGTGGCTTTTGCTGTCACTGTTTGACATCCAAGTAACAGGTCTGTACAGACCTGTCTGTAAAGTACAAACACTGCATTTGACTATGGAATGTCTTTTATTCATTTTGAGGTCATTGCTGAATAGTGGCTTTAGGAGGAAAATGTTAGGAGAAAGGACACATGTGAGTGACAGCTTCTAAGGGGGGAGGAAAAGTTGTAATTAGAATTAAATGTAAACCTTGCCTTAGAACATTGTCGTCTCATGGCTTTGAGGAAATTTCTTTTGAAAGAAAAAACTACTATGAAAGTTATTTTATGTACATGACAATAGGTTAAACTGTATTTAATTTTCTTTCACTCTTCTGACCTATGCTAAAAGAAATTGCAGAGATATGATTTAGCTCTCTCTTACATTTTTTTGAGTCATCACCTTTGAACCTGCCCTTCCTCTGACACAACCTCCAGCAGTCAATTGATACAAAACTTCCAACAGAAAAGCATCGAAGTACAATTTGAGGGCACTCAAATTGCAGATGAAAAATACACAAATTCACTACAGTGCTCCAGTTCAGAGAACAGCTTGAAAAAGTGAATGTGAGTGGAACTTCTCACAGTGAAGCATTTTAGCTTTAGCAGACCAATGCAGATCTGCCATCCACCCAGCACTGCAGCTGTACATAGTAACAGGAGTAAAGAACTTTGTATGGAGCATACTAATTATCAATTTGAGCTAAAAACCCAAACTAAAGGGTTTTTTTTCCCTTGAAAACCATAAATATAAACACTGAGATATGCATGAAATAAATCCATAGCCAATTGCTATCAATCACAGTGTTAAGAAATGATATATGGAAAATGGCTTAATGGTAAATAAAAGATGTAGTATTTGCAAATTAATGTTTCAAATGTATTTATATATATAAAAAGCTGATTGGAAAAACCAAACCAAACAGAACCATAAAAAGTTATGAAGAAAAAATTCCTGTGCAGCTCCAGAAGAGTGGTTGAAGCAGGGTACCAATCACAGCTATGTAAGAAAACTATCATGACAAAAATCTTGTCTTGTAAGAACTTCTCTCAGGCATAATTGCATCTCCATTTTTGTTCAATAGTTGCCCAACTGGCAAACCTATCACTAGATTATGAATAAACTCTGTTGAAACAGTTGGGAAGGACAAGAGTCTTATTATGTGTTCAATATTTTATTCAGACCACCTTGGCACAGTATCAGTACTGTTTTCCAATCACATTGTTTATCTGAAAACATATCAAAACATATTTAAATCATCTGTTAATGATAAGAAGGATATTTTTATGGACATATGCTGTGCAAACAGACACCTGCATCCAATGAAATTTACAGCCATGCCCATTAATAACACTTGATTTAAGGGAAAAATGCTCAAAAAACCAGTCACATGAGAAATCCCTGGGAAGAATCTCAATTTGAGAATTAATTCCAAAGCTTGTGGATGCAGGGGAGACTGTTATAGCATTTCTTAATATAGAATTACATACACCTCATGCTGCTCAGCTCCTTCAACCTGAGAAAAGGAAAAAAGTGACATTTTGAAAAGTCTTAACATTACTAGTAGTCCAATGATGAATATTATTATGAAGTAAATTCCTCTGTAACAAAATCAACATATTTTTCTCTTGTCCTTCAAAATAATCTTGGTTAGGACAGGCTCGCAAGGAAGGACTCAAGGTCTTTGTAATGAGTCCATAGGAACATTGTCTATGTTAAAATGTTATGTGTTAATCCTAGTTTGATTACTAGGATGTTTGTTGTCATTCATGTTTAAAATATTTCTTAATTCAGTGGTATTTTTATGAAATCTTGAATATGATTTCCAGTATGTTTAGTTTCTTGAGTACAGTCACTGGATTTAAAAAGCCAAATATTTTTTCTTCATATGATAGTGTGCCTGATTCATGATTTAGGAACAGCTAGGACAGTGATTATGAAGACACTAAAATCAATAACAAATCATAGCCTTATATTTACAAAAATCTAAGAAATAAATTAGTATTTATTGCTAAGAAAAAAATGAAGCTATACAAATAAAAGGAAGTGGTCTCCATTTCTAAATGACCTTCCTGTGTATCTTTGAAAATACCAAGCACATGGTTGACATTGAATAGTAAAGACCAAAAGAAAATTGGGTTTTGGATGCTACAAATGATAAACTAGAATTTAACAGTGTCTATTGACTGCTCAAAGTGAGAGTGTCATCATCTTTATGATGTGAAAAGGACTCAGTTTTTATCCAAAAGGGAGCTTTTCTCTTTGAGAACTTTCCATATTGCCCATACTTTTTCTTATATAAGAAGTTTAAACTTCACACAAATGTTCTAAGAGATCGTGGACTGTCCCTGGAGATGCCTGATTGATTCTAGACTCAGCAGGGATCATGGCTTATTCATTTTATCCTGTCCCCTTTGGGATGGTTGGGCCCTTCTTTGGAACTGGTTTATTCTCTGGGATGGATAGGTCCCTTGTGAAATCTGTCTAATATGTTTGATACAGTTATTATGTATCCTTATCCATGTCCATAATAAATATATCTACTGTTTTAATTGTTGATAATTTGCTTCACCAATCTAAGTTCATAGTAATGTGTCATAATGTGATCTTACTTGGTTGTTGCTGTCATTGGTTGTTGCTCTATGATTTTTCATTGCCATATTCCCTATTCATGCTATATTATTGGTTGCTGAAACTTGTTTGTATATTGCATATTTTATATATATATATAAATTAATCATAGGTATACTTGGTGGTCAGAAAGATATTTATGATAATAAACTTGTTAGTGGTGATTTTTTGCCGTATTTGTGACAATCTGCAATAAATTAAAGAAATTTAGTGGATAAAAGCCTCCATGTCTTTGTATATTACAAAATCCGACAATATGTTAACACCATAGCTAGAAGAAAAATATTTGCAGTTATTTCTTTATTTTTACAGCAGTTTTTGTCAGGAAGAATGATAAATTATTACTTTGTCTTTTTTTGTCTCAGTAAAAAAGCTTAGGTTTTCTGATTCAAAATAGTTTAAACAGAATAGTGTTCAGAATTCCCTAAGAAATTTTGGTTTCTATACTCATTACTGCTAAATCTATTCTAACACTTTTTTCTTTTTCCCCTCTATCTCACTATGTATGTACGAGAGCAACGAGTGTGGGAGAACCAGACTGAGAAAGTTATAATAAGTCAAAAATACTGTGGAAAAGTAGGTGAAAGATTGATGAGAAATATTTTGGGATAGTCTTTATCTTTGGATGCCTCCCTAAAGGTTTGTTCGAAAACCAGTGCTGTTACTAACAACTTGTTCTGACAGTCCTAAAGAGATAAAAAAAATACATCTTGACTTGCTGAAATTTTTTATAGCATGAGTTTAACTACATATTTCCAGGCTTTTCATTTTGCTTCAAGATGTGTTTCCTAGTGCATACCGGTTGTTGTTCTTGTGTATCACTTTTTTTGATTCTGTTTAGATTTCCTTTTGAAAATCATCGATATGTTCATTAAGTGTAGCTTTCTTCTGTTTGTGTGTATGTTGTTTACAACATGCTCATCTGAAGATGATTTTATAGTGGAGTTCCAAGCCCTTTAAAATAGTGGCTTATAATGGGAAAGCTGCATGCTACCAGTCACCACTGTAATATTACAATTTTTATAGTAGAAATAATATCAATCTACAGACTGTGTCTGTGTGGTACAATACCATAAAAATTGAAATACCATGAAATGAATTTTTGTTTATTTATTGTATCATGCTACAGTAATGATTTGTGAATTGAATCTCTTTTCTACAAGTCTTAGTAGCTCAAAGATTAACTCTGTAGTATAACTTCATTGCTTGTGCATATCAGCAGGTGTGGATTTCCTGTATCAATGTATTTATATGTTATGCAACTGCACATTAAAGTCTACTTTTCAAATTTAGCTCCTAAAATAGCAGGTACTTTTTACAACACTATCAAATTATTCAGATGGTTTCTTTAGAGAAGAATCCCAGAGGTTTAAAACAGATGGAACTAAACTATTTAAGTCTCTTAAGTGTTTGTTGGATCAAATATATTTGCAGCTAATTTAGAGCTTGGAGTAAAAACAAAGCATGGTAATGTTTCTATGATCTAAGTTTCTGGCTGACCAGCTATTGGAAGGTGAGGATATGTGAAGTTCCTTTTCTTTGGGTGTCCAACAATGCAGGTGCAGCTGGGTTGAAAACATTGCAGTAGCACAGGACTCCTTTCCCTGCATTCACTCACAGGGGGTATCTGATTTGGAGACAGCTTTGGAGGGGAAACTCTGGGAACTCTCTCAAGTTATCACTTCCCCTAGCAGAGACTACTATAATACTGTCATCAAAATAAGGCATAAAGCCTACTGGGGCCACGCTGTAGTTGGAATTTAGTGATATGATTTACTTACAATGTAAACTCTCTTGAGAAAAGAGTGCATTTTCAGGTAGGACTCATTCACTGATATTTAACCATCTAAATATCTATTCTGCTGTAGTCATCTGGGCTTCTGGACTACTTCCTGGACAAAAAAAGATAATATTTTCCAACAAATTAAATATATCTGACATGATGGAAAAGGAAAGGAAGGCCTACTTTGAAAGTTGGTTTTAGGATTCTTATAGATGTCTAACAACAAGTGAGAGGAACTTGTGATTTAAAGTATTGTTAAGGAGTTCTGATCGTGATTAAGCTTCATAGATGCTTCAGTAATGATGGTATTGGTTAAAATATTTCTTAATTATGAATCGTTTCTGAATGATGTGACTAAAGATACAGCTTATTTATATAATTGTGTCTCCTAATTAACAATTCTTGGGTTTGAATCAATGAATACACACATATGGGGAAAAAAAGATTTTTTGCATATTTGTCAAGTGATAGCAAGTAAAATTTCTTTGGGCTGGTTCTTTGAAATAAGTTTGATGAACAGTCTTTCCTACCACATATGTGTCAATATTTTTAATAAAGCCCATTTCAAATCATGCAAAGAGAATCTGACTAGCAGGCAACAGAAATTTTATAAACACTTGTGAAAATAGATTCAAAAGCCTCATCTCACTGAGGTCACTGGGAGCTTCACAGCAGGTGAAATAATGTATCTAATAATTAGTAATGAGTTGTATTTTTAATAAGAAATATGTTTTCATTCCAATAGTATTGACTGTTTCTCTAGGCTAACTATCCTCTAAATCTGAAAAGTTATTTAATCTGTTCTCATAAACACCACTGGCTGTATTCTGTGTCTCAAATGAAAACTACTTTCTTAAATTAAGTATGAAATTAGTTTTCATTTTGAATTTTATTATTCCTTGAAATAAAAATTAAAACACTTTTTCTCTCTTCTCTGTCTCGATTTTGGTGTATCAATGTTACCTATATCAAATATATCAGTGTTATATATACACCAGTATTACCTCTCAGTGTCATCACAGAAATGAGATAATGAGTCATCTTAAAAATATCTTTTTCCTGGTAATTTGTATAAAGAAACAGTAGACCTTTGACATCTGATGCTTAATTTGTGTGTTAAAGAGGGTTCTTTTTGGACTATACCCTTAATATATATCTACCAGACTATTACACAAAAAATATTAGATATATATGATATAAGTGTGCATATGTGTATTACATGTGTGTGTGTGTGTATTTATGAATATTCTTCTTTGCATCACTGTCAAAAAAAAAAAAAAACAACCAACTGTACAATCATAATTGAAGGTATGTACTGAAGATACAGCAAATCTCTTTCATTCTGTTTTAGCCACATTATCTTTTTTTTTTACTTCAATGTACTTTTAAAGGTTTTTGATGGACAGAGTAATGTGTTGTATCTTCATGTCTAAAATTCTTCTGCCCCTTATTTAGTGAAATAATGAAAAGCTCAATCCTCAACATTTAAACTTCTATTAATGTTTCCAGATGATCTACTTGCACTTTTTTGACATTCAAGTTAGAACAAAAATAAGAGGGGAGAAAAGAAACAGAAGTGTTTTCTTCATTAGCAGTATTGTATTTTTTCCTCTGAAATGAGAAATGTTTTAAAATAATTGCTATTTTACAGTCAAAGAACACCTGTGCATAGAGTCTGGTTTATTGATGGTCTACAGGGATTATAAATTTAAGGAGTTATAAATGGCACTTGACAGGATTTCACATAAAGTTAAAACTGCTTCATCTTTTGAATTATAAGTAAACAATTAATTCTGTAAAGTATTGCAGAAATTAATTTAAAAACAGATGGGTTTGCACAGATATTGAAATGCTCTATTTTTAACTCATGATTCTAGAAGACTATGGAAGAAAAAAATAATTTGCAAATTCCAATAAGATTTCCATAAGATATATGTAGTTAATTTAATTCACTGACAGAAGATATAGAGTTTAAACTATTTTTAAATTTAAAAAAACTTTGAAAGAATTTGTTTAATACATCTAATTTGTTACCTTTCCTTTCCTCTAAATCAATAAGAAAATGTTCAATTTTGAAACATTTTAGGAACTCAGTAAGAGAAACAGGAACATTAATTAAAAATATTTTATAGATTTTTTCCTTTTTTTTATTTTAATTCTCTTTTGTGTTCCTGTCTTTTAGCATCCTGTTCTTTTGTTTTTTCAAGATCGAATTATATTCCTCACTCTTTTGCCTAAACTATGTGATTTCCAAGGTACTTTTTAGTAATTCTGAAATTAAAATGCACAAAATAAGTTTTAGGTTTTGCCTTTTTATTCCAAAAGAGCTTTGCAATCATAAATACTTGATCATATAGATCACTTTGAATTTTATGTATGTATCTTCTCTTAAGGAATAGAGTTATTTAGAATTATTGAACTATTAGATGCATTATATTTCTCTCTATTTTTTATCACTTACAGATCATCTGCTTCCTGATTTCTTATAAAACTCCAAATTTCATATTTTGTTCATGAACTGTCTATGGAAAAGAAAAAAATTAATCCTTTCAAAGCAAATAGTAAAGAAAACACTAAATGTTGTGCAACCTGCTTTAGAACCTTAATTGCTCTTCCAGCATAGCTAAGTAAAATTTAGAAATCTGTGCAAAACCAATAATATATTTATTTTTATATACACATGATTGAATCCTCATAATTTGTTTGACATAGTCACTAACATTTGTTGGTTTCTGTAAATTTTTTTTTTGTTGGCATTTTCTTTTAATTTTGAGTAGTATAGAATCCAGCATTTTTTCCTGCTAAAACTCAGTTTATCTAAAACTTTTGGTACAAAAAAAATGTACATATGTATATATGTGTATATATATATGTGTAGATATATATATATATATATATATATTATACACTTCTTTTTGTTAAGTGTTTCAGAAACAGAAGTCAAGTCAAAGTAGAAAGGCAATTATGCTAAGAACAACACAGCATGAAATAGAGATGCATATACATATTCATTTCAATTTTAGAAAGCCAGACAATCAAAAATATCCAAGATTTGTATTATGAAACATTCATTACCATCATCAGCAAAAATAACTTCTAAGGTTTTGCATGGGTTCTCTGAGAGTTTTCCTTGACTTCACTATTGAAATTAGGCTAGAAATATGTTTTATGTAAATACATCATTAGGGAGAACTCTGTGATTATACAGAGCAGATGAAAGCTTACGCTGTACTGTACAATATCAAAGCAATGTCTTTCTGACCACAGAATACACATGGTAATAGAGTACATAAATATGAGCTTTGGCTGGGTGGCAGGAGAGGTCAAAGATTAGGTATGCAGGCCATTAGTGTTTAATTTCCAGTTTTGAGCATCATTATCCCATTCTGAATGCTGTTATTGCCTTTTGATGAAAGAATTTCTGTATTGTAATCCCATCACTGATTCAGTCTATTTGCATTACTTCTTCCTAGTGACTGGTTTCTACTGTTTAGCATCATTTGTTTAATATTTAATATTCTTTCCCACCTAATTTTGCTTTATTTTAAGCTCTGTCTTATTCTGAATTCCTAATTTTTAGAGTATATTCTTTGAACTCATTCTCGAAAGGCATTATCCCATCTAACTTAGGCATCTAAAAGTTGGGTAAACAGTTAAGTGTGAACAAGGTATTTAAGGCTGGCTTTATGCATGCTTGTGTTCCTTTCTATTTACTGTGAAGGTATCTTAGGATAACTCCCTTAGATATTTATTCCCTATCTATTAAAGCATAGATAAAATGAATCCTGGTCTTAATTTTCATTCTATACACCTTATTTTCACCCATATTTGTTTTAATAATCTGTGTAATTACATTAATAATAAAAAAAATTAAATATTTCACCAAGTAAGTAATCTAGAAAGCAGTTCTGTGCTTTATACAGTTCCGTGCTTTTATTAGAGTTCTGTGAAATCTCTATAGCACCACTGGCTCAAATATAACCAAAAAATACATCTTAAATTTAAACCATACTTAATAGTATCAGTTAACTGAAAGACTGAAAAAGTCTAGAAAATCTTCTGTATCAGCATTTCTAGAAAGTGGATTGACAAAAATTAGTAATGATGACTTAGACAGAAGAGATAAATCCACTGCATTGTTACATACTTATCTACAGTGTAATCCAGGGATTCAAACTGTATCCTTCAGTATGCAGTTGCTCTGTCTCACAGGTTTTCTTCAGTTTCCATATTCTTGTTTATCTGGATATGACTTGCTCAGCTTTCATTTCAGATTTTGTAATCTAGTGTGCAGCTGGTTCTAACAAACTCGCTTGAAAAAGATGTGTAAGAGCCACACTTTTATCACTGAAAATTTTCTTTTCATTACCTTATTTGCTTATTTGTGCTAAGCAGCAACAGCTTAGAATTCATAATCAATACACAATGAGGAAAATATATGAATACATTTTACTATTGATTTTGGTTTATCACTTTGGTTTCAAATGAATCCTTCCCTTTATTCATCTTCAGTTAATATGATTTCTGCTGTTAACAGAAATGCAACTTCTGCCTCAGTGCCTTGGAAGGGGATTCACAATTCAACATTAACTTGAAACTATTATGTTATTCATCACATATATTGTCCAGAGCATTATACTAAATATTGTGAAGTAAATAAAATAATGTAGGTGTTTGCTTCATGTTTTCTGTTGAGATGGAAATTTTCTGTTCAGAGATATCCACCATGCAGTAGAGAAGTTTTCAGCTCTTTCCAAGCTTCTGTATGCATTGTTTCTTCATGAAGGCACATTCACATTGCTTGCTTTCATCTTGCAAACTAGATGTTCCCTCCTCAACCCTATGTTGCTATTTTCTTTCTTTTGTCTTGAGAAATTCATGTGCAAATAAGACTCATACATCTCTATATCCCATCAAATACATATATGACCTGTGCATATTAGACAAAATATATACAGTTTTAACTGATTAGTTAACATGGCAAAAACCCAATGTTTATCAATTAAAATATTTAAAATGAAAAATATATCATTTTTTTTCAGCTGAATGCAAGATGAAATTTATGGAGATCTCTCTTCATATTTTTGGAGAATCTGTATGAAAAGACATCTTATGCTTCCAAATCTACACAAAAGACAGGGAGGGAATTTTGTTTCCTTATCCAGACAAAAGACATAGGAATATACGTTTGGTAAGGATGGCTCACTACCAAATTCCCACCCAGATGCTCACTCACTCTCCCTTCAACAAGACAGAGTGGAAGGTAAGGCAGAAAACATGCAGGTGTAGATAGAGACAGGGAGTTCCCAATCACCATCACAGGAAAGGCAGACTTGATTTGGAGAAGATTGTTAAAGCAGTTTATTGTTAATGAAAAACAGAGAAGGATTGTGAGAAACAATGTGAACCTGTGAAATGCTTCCCCCAAGTCCTTTCTTCCAAGGCTCACTCCTCCATTTCTGACTCCTGTGTCTCTTCCAGTCCCTGAGCAGTGCAGGGGTAATGGGAATGGAGGTCCTGGTCAGTCCATAGCAGCTTCTCCCTGCTGCTTGTTCCTCCTCCTCACCTCTTCCCCTGCTTCAGCACGTGTCTCTGCTGTGGGATATGGACCTTCACAAACTGCTCCAGGGTGGGTCCTACCCACAGACCAGAGCTCAGTCAGCAGCCTGCTCTGTGTGTGCCCTCCACAGGCTACCTGCCCACTTGCTGCCAGGTGGGGTCTTCCACAGGCTGCAGAGGGATCTCAGATCCACCCCATCCTGCAGGGACTGCTGGTGGGCAGCTTGCCTGCACTATGATCTGTGTGTTAATCTCTGTAGTGCTCATAAAGTTCCTCCCCCTTGTTCTGGTCTGGCCCGGATATCTGCAGGGACATTTCTCAGAATAATTATTTTTCTTTGTCTCTCTGTGCTGTCCTGTGTGGCATGTTGAGCTTTCTAAGTACCCTTTCCAAGAGGTGTCACCCCCTCAGCTGTGTGTCTCAGCTGTGCCCTGTGGTGGGAGATTTTAGGATATTAGGAAGATTTTGCCAATTTGTGAGTGAATAATTCAACACTTATGTTCAGCAGAGGCAAGAAAAGGTCTCGAAACACCAAACCTGTGTGTCACCCAGCAGTCACCCACATAAAATCTCATTCCCCTTATGCATTAACAAAGTTCTTCCCCTGTGCAAAGAGGTGCAGTTCACATTCTGAGAAACAGTTTTGGAGATTTATTTCATTTCTTAAAGAATGAGGTTCTTTAATACATCTGTGAGGTTTTTTTCAGGCAAAATTTAATAGATTTTATTAGAATGACTGTAAGAAACTGAATTCCATGAAATTTTAAAAAATTATTTTCATATTCTCTTTTGTATTTCTGAAGGATTATTTTTTGACATCTTTATTCAATGTGACTGTGGTTGATGGGGCTGTGGTTAGTGTGGAGACTTATTTGATTTTTTAAAATTTTTTTGCTTCAACTGTGAAAAACAGATCATGAAACATCTGTTTTTCAAGTCTAAGTCATGATTTCCCAGGCAGCATGATTAGAGTGCATCAACAAAACTCTGCATTCACTGTGGAGGAGATAAGGTAATCATCTTTTTCTCCTTCTCCTGAATTTGAATATTTGGAAAAAACTGCGTGGTCAACCCCATCCTAACAATTTCAGAATGAGTGTCTTAGTGCAAAAATCATTTCATCCGAGCAACTAAAATACAAGAATGTTGAATCCATGTAATTTTTATTATGCAACTGTGTGCCTTGTTTGCAAAGCAGATGTGAAAATCTGGAGCTGGGTCAGGGAGTATGGTGGGATGTGAAGCTGTGGTGTTAGTATGGGAAATACCTGATAAAATTTCCACAAACAAAGAAGAAATTCTGGCTTTGCTACCCAAGTATTCTTGTTCTTTTTTTGAGGCAGATGTAACAAATCCTTATGAAATCAAATATAGAGAGGAAGTGGATAAAAAATGTGGAGTATTTTTGATTGCAGTTCATGGAAACACATGTGAAAGAAAGGACTAAGAAATAACCAAATGCTGAGAAACTGAGTGTATGGTTGTTTCTTACATCATTGCTGTTTTGTGTTTGCAACCTGGAGGACAGGTATTATAATTCTCTAGGAAGTGCTGAGGCAGTGCCAGCATTTTAATATTGTAGGCATAAAATAAGACAGGAAGGTGTAAGATATGACACATGTATTTAAGATGAGCTGTTGCATGCTGTGATTTGTAATTTATAGGAGAGTGGATGAATGCTTACAGTTCAAGCCTTTGAAGCAATAATTGAATTATAAATAATACAGCGTTTGGCTATTATGGCATCTAATTAAATTTTCTTAGTTTTAATAGTCTTGATTTGAGATGAAAGGAGTTCAAGGCATATCCACTGATAATAATAAAAATGTATGTGTAGTAGGAGGATATCATTCTGAATTATGACTTAGAATAACAGATTTAAATGTTTGTTTCCTAAAGATATTGACTGCTTAGACCTGAGAAATGAAATGACAGAGTCCTGGAGTTAGGCATTATGTTAGCTCTGTGTTTTAACATGTCAAGTAAAATGGAATGGCCTTGATCAAGGCTTCTTAGTGCAAACACAGATAGAGAAAGACATAAAAAATTACATTATGTTAAGCAATAGAATATATTGACATGGCTACATTTTGTTCTCCAAAGAAATGTGTAAAATTATGCTTTCCCCCTATTAAACAAAAATATGTTTCTGTAGAATGAACCTGAAGTCATGCAGCTTACTCTTAAACATGTATGAGCAAGCCTTGGCTAGGCTAGTCTCTTGATTAAAATTACTTTCTCAATTAAAAAGCTTAGAATAATAATTGATAATTCAGACTTAAGGAAATATATCTAAGTTCTAAATGTAACATTAAAGTTAAGCTAAGTTTTGAGGTGCTTATTGTGTTTCAGTAAAATTAATAAAGAATTTAAATTTTGTGTAGAAACTATTGTGAAAAATATTTATGAAATTCCATTGTGCTTAAAATTTTGATAAGCCCATCTGAAAAATGGAAAATAATATAATGATCTGAAAAACATTAAATAAGCACAGAGAATAAAGTTTTCTGTCTTTTACATCTGTTGATCACATTAGTGTTAATAAAACAGCATTTTTAAAATTGCAAAGCAATTTAAGAAATCCTGAAACTCTTAAACACTTGAAAAGTGATAACATTTTTTCTACTACTTTTTTTTTTTTAATGTGTAGCCAAAAGGTATCCCTGATTGGAATTCCTGGTCACAATAGAAAAAACACAAATCAAAAGTAAACAGCTAAATGTTCGGAGAGATAAACTGCTCCATTTACTCAGTTGAAACAAAATCAGAACTGAAACAGTTTATTGATTTAGTAATGGCACGTTATTAACTGAGAGTCAGTGAAGTACGTGTGTGGAATCAATACCAGGAGTACAACAGGTAAAGCACGGGACTGGAGATTATTAAGCAACACCTACAAATAGTGGGGCACTGGCTGCCTGCAGCACCCATCCCATGGGAGAGGGCTCTGCCTGTTGCAGGGCGAGGTGGTGAGGCCACTGGGAAGATTGCAGGCACTGCCCAAGCTGGTGCGCTGCATCTCTTCCTTCTATCCCCAAGGTGATGCCTCTTTACGTGTCATTTGTCACCTTCACACTAATAAAGGAATAATGATGTTTATATGTGAAATAAATGTTCAGATGTACCTGTTTGCAGTCATGTTGACATCCCTCTACTGACCACTATCTTCGAAGGAAAGGAAAAGCCAATGTTTTAAATGGAATCTGAAACAAACCCAAAAATTCATACCTCTGACTACATTAAAAAAGATTGAGGCCTTTCTCCGCCACCATTTTTTCCCTTTCTTTTGTATTTTTGTTATAAAAAATAACGTTACATGCTGGTGAAAAAAAACCCCACTAAAATTATTGACTATGTTGGAAAACAATTGTGTTGTTGGGTTTGGTTATGACAGTTTCAATTTATCTTCTATTAAAACACATTTAACTCATAAAATATATTTTTAGAAGGCATGTCCTAAAATGCAGTTAAAAGTAATCACCTTTAACTCAGGTCTTTCAAGCAGCTTAAGCAAACATATGAAAAGGATACAAGGGGAAAAGGATTTTCACAGCCATTGATTTTATTCTGAAAAACAGAAACATTGAAAATTATATTTGACTGAAGCTGTAATGGAGTGACTTCCTTAAAAAAAAAAAAAAGCAGATTGACTAAAGAAGTGAGGAATGCTGCCATAATTCACCTTATCCTAAATCAAGAAGGAGGCAACATATTTTCAGTGATACTTGAATTGGTGAAACATATTTTACTTATCCCTTTCCTGTCAAATCCCCCTCTCATTTCTATCTAGATTTAGCTATAAAATTGTTCACCTTCTATATTGGAGATATTTTGGAATTTCTTTGTGTGGAATTCAATGGTTATTGTTTTATACCTATTAGGAACATGGACCCAGTCACCTCCAGTGAACAATTTTGGATGGAATGTCTTGATATCTTTGCCTTGTAAAAGGGGTTTGTCTTCTGTGTAACATGCTTTCTTCTGGCCTAAGTCTCAGGACAGACCCTAATTGTTTTTTTGTTTTTCTGTTGTGGTCCAGGACTGGGTGCCCACCATGCTTCCTTGGTGGTCATGGAAACTAATTTTCTAGCCACCTCAGTTTGCTGCTGCCTCATTTCAAGAACAGTTTCATTGTAGAGGTTTGAAAGTATGAGAAAATTATCTTCCTGTCCAGTTTTTTGCTTGGGATTCAAGTGCCATAATGAAGTTATTTATTAAGAATACTGCCATTCTGGCATAATATACATTATATACATACTATACAGCTTTATCTTAAGAATTGATTCCTTTGGTTGGCTAACATGGGAGATTCTTATTCAAGAAAACACTGCTGAGGAATATATCTGGAGCAGGTAGCCAGGTTTCCAAACTGCAGATTGAGATGCAAATTGAGATGCAGGCTGAGCTCTGGGTGGAAGCCTAGAGAGACAAGGGGCTATGAACCGCCCACCTTTTGGTAACAAAGGGCACAAAGAGAGTGGTACCAGCCAGGTGAATGGACATTGAGGGACACAGCAGGAGTGAAAACTCAGAGGAAGAAGGAGATTTAGGGGTGGTTAGACTGAGGCTATAAAAGCCCAGGGGTTCCTTTGTTGGGGTCCCTCCTCAGAGGCACCAGCTGGGGCTGTTTCTGTGTTACTGCATTGTGAATAAATTGCTTTATGGAATGAGACGTTTGAGACTCTGACCTGGGAAATATGAGGTTGATCTCATAAGGAAACCTGGCCTGACCGTGTGAGAATGGGTGTGTGAGGAGTCAAGGGGGGCACTGGACTCACCCTCTGGGAAGAACTTCAGTCCCAGCAGTGAAATTCTCTGGCCTTGGGAGTGTGACTGACAGAGAATCTCTTGAATAATCAGACTGGAAACTTTACTAGCAGCTCTACAGAACTGTACTTCAGCAACAGCAGAAGAGAAAATCAAAGCATATAAAAAGGCAATCTACAAAAGATGAGACAGAGATAGACAAGGGAAAATTTTTTTGATATGTTTTAAAATAATTGGTCTTCTGTTTCTGAATGAGTTTCTAACCACTGCCAATCTGTAGGAAGCCCATTCTGAGGGAGGGATATTGCTTTTATGAGGTGGGATGTGAGATAAGTGCTTTTACTTATTATAAAATTGCACCCAAAAGCAGTTAACCTATTTCTCAAGAGAGGGAAGAAACTGCCATGTCTGAAATGCAAAAAGTGAAGCACATGGTAATGGGTTGAACTGCTCGGTGTCATAATCCAAGAAACCACAGAAGCTTGTCAGAATACAAAGAAATTCATTCAATTCAAAGACCACAGACACCAGTATAGATGTTCAACAAGGGGTTTTCAACTAAATTTCAGATTCATATTTGGTGCTCATATTATAGAATTCTTTCCTAAAGCACTCTACCACATTGCAAGCCTTCAGATTAATCAGAACCCAGAAGTTGCCCTTTGTTTCCTTTCTTTGTATTAAAGAACCAATACTCCTGGACTTTCTCTCATTCACATCAAAAGAAAAAAAAATCTTCTGGTGGCAGGATGAAATGAATATTTTTAATTTTCTATCTGCATTGTGGTTTTCTTTGGGATTTTTTGGGGGTTTTGATTGTTTGGGATTTTGTTGGTGGTGGTGATGGTTTGGATTTTTTAAACTTGTCATGCCTTTTAATCCCTTAGTTTCTTTGGGTGGTTTTGTCTCTTCCTTCCTTACTGCTGTTCTTTGTATTTCACCACCTTCTTAGACTGATTTTCGGTGTGCTTTGACATAGTTTAGTGTTAATTGGAAGGAATGTACTCGATGTGGTGTTCTTTGTAAGAGAGTTTTATATTTCCCCAAAGTACTACATCTTTTTAAGGCAATTATGTTGTTCCAACAAACAAACATCCCTTCAGTTTTCTGTAAAGGGCAAAGACTTAATATCTTCTTTCTCACAGCAATTTGAACAGTATTTTTGACATGCTGATAATGAACCCGATGACTCCTGGGTGTTGGAAGGAAGAGTTCTGCTATTTTCTATACCTGTGGAAAATAATCTTCTCCTCTTTTGCTTGGGAAGTCAGAAGAACTGTCTAGTAGCCATTTTTCTGCAGATGTGTTGATTTCCTACTTTCCTGTTTAAAATATACACCTTCTCTGACCTCTCATTTTATACCTAGAAAATACATAGGTACATGTATGATCTCTGCTTTCCAGGGAGTCACCTCCATGATCGGACTTTGAGGCACAAAATTTAAATAAACATTAGAATATTGTTGATGTCTTCATTTCTGCAGGTATCTTAATAGTGAGGAAAAGGAACAGAGGCCCTTCCTTCTTCTTCTTTGCATCCTTTGCTTTCAGATATCCTGATTAATTTGTGGATTTCCAGGGATGGAATTTCATTTTCTTCCACAGAGTTATGACGTTAAAAGATTTCACTGGAAAACAAGAACAGAAAGCAGGACTCCTTTTCCTGTGCCTTTGCATTCACTCTTTTTGTGTTTCTATGAAAATATGAATGCAGATAAGGAAAGGCTGTGATCCAGTAGCTGTCAAAGATCAAACAGTGAGAAATTAAGAAATAAGCAGAATGACCTAGCTTATCTGAAGAACCACACAGCACTGAGAAAGTGAGGAGCAGAGGACAGAGGCTCTGGAATAAAAAGCCTGAGGTGGGACATGTTGCAAGTCAGCATGGGTCTTTCTTTCTTTTTTTTTTTTTTTTTTTGGAAATGGGAAAATTGATTTATCCATATGGTCTTTCTTGGAGTTCTTTTAAGCTTCAATGAATACTAACTGAAACAAAGATGTCTGGAAAAAAAACATGTCTGGCTCAAAATTTGAACATTTTGATGGAAAAATTATAAACTAACCTGAAGGGAGGGTTTGCAGAACATGTTCACGATATGTCTACACAGAGCAGGAAATTCTTTTGCCTTCTAAATAGTTTTTCACTTCTTGAACTTGACATGGGGAATTTCCTTGATTGCTGTGCATATACATAAAACAAGTCAAATCCTCTTCCTACCAAAACCAAAAAACACCCAGTTTCACAGCTATGATAAGAAATAAACAGAGGAGAATTCAATTTTCTCTCATTCCAAAATAAGCAAAATACAATATTGTGTATTTGGAGATAATTTTTGTGATTTGCTCCTAATTGATTACATAATTATATCCTGATTTTCCCCTGAATGTTAAACTTCTTCTGATGTTCTCTGTATGAATATTTTTTTCACAGGATTTTCCTCAAACTCATTACCAGCAAAATCTATACCTCTGGTTTTAGAATTCTTTTCTGTGAGAAATACTCAATGAGAGATGTTAAATAAGAGCAGACTAAAATTAAAATATTGATAAATTTAAATTATTGGTAAATTAATGTATTCAAACTGTCATTAAAAAAATACTAGCGATTTTACATGTAAGACATAGACTTAGATCTATGCTTTTATTTAGTACATAATATCTCCTAAATTTAATCTAGGTGATGAGTCAAGTCTAGCTGAGAATCTCAAGGAAGAAAGAAACTAATCACATAGGCAGATAAATTGGGATACTGCATGTTTTCCACACGTAAAATCATAAAATAATGTCCATGAGTAATCATATTGTGCTTGCTCTAACAGATTTATGAAGCAAAAAGGCCATATTTTAATTTAATCATAAAATGCTCCATGATAAAAACTGATTCAGTTTTCCCATAGAGGAAGGTAAGATAGAAGGGTTCAAGATAGAGTTAATAGCAAATAATGTTTTCTCAACTCTGAGAAGCTGAACTAGGACAACTTGATCTCTTTGGTGACTGATTCAGTAACGGAAGCTTCAATTATCTTTACTGATGAATGTAAAAGAAAATGCAATTGCAACAGGATCTTCATTTCCAAAAAGGGAATCTGACAGGGTGAGATGTATCATCCAAATCAAAGACAAAAATATCACAGCCACTTTAATCAGGTCCAGGAGCAGAGGCTAAACCCCCGCATAAAAGGAAATTTTAATAAAATACATTTATGACTCTTGTCTTTATATTGGCTAAGTTTATGAGACATACATGAAAGAAAAGGGTTCTGAAAAAGAAACAAGGATTTGAAATATTCTAATTTTCCGTTTTTAAAATAAAACTGGCCTCCTATTTTTCAGAGGAAGAAGAGCCATGGTTCAGTATATTCTATACTGATATATTGTTTGTTTGACTGTTTGATTTTATAAATAGCACTATTCTCCCTGCCAGCTGTTGGATATTATGCCTTTCAACATAAAACTTTTTTTTTTTACAGAAATCTCTGGGATGATTTAAAAACACTTTTGAAGTATGAGGCTATGGAAAACATAGAAAATTAACCTTCTAGTTCTGTGTCCTGTACTACAGACACTCATTTAAATTTTGAAAATGAATTTCCCAAGATGGAATAATGTCTCAGGAAACTGGGTGACTCTGGGTAAGCAGAGAAATTTCTTTCATTCCCATTGCCTTTTTTAGTGTGCCGTGCTACTCTAAAAAAATGAGAAATATTTATTAAGAATAAAGTCCATTGAGATACATGGATCAAGATTGAAAAGAACAGAATATTTTTTCACTTAAATGTACATCTGGCAAGGTAGCCATTCCTGAGAGCAGCAATGTAATGTGCCCCAGATAGAACTGCACTGTGATCTGAGGTTCACCCTTGGAATTATCCTTCAGGCACTTGCATCAAATGTAGATGTCCAGCCCTTAGCACAAAGAAGGGGAGAGGTAAAGGTAAGTGAAACCATCTATTGAATGATGTCTGAATGAAACATAATTTTCTGATCTGGAATATAGAGTTTAACAATCATTTTTCTGACATGTAAAAACCCTCACTTTTTTTTTTTTTTGCTTTTTTTTTTTTTTTTTTTTTTTGTTTTTACTGGATTTTTTTTTTGTTTGGTTAGTTTTTTGTTTGGTTGGTTGGCTGGTTGTTTTTTTGGGTTTTTTTTGGTTTTGTTTTTGGTTTTGTTGTTGTTGTTGCTGTTGATTTTTTCTTAGCACTTAATGACATTTCCTTCCAAGAGGTAATCTAGCTGTAATGAATTAATGAATAAAATCCAGCTCTTTTTATGTAAGGCTGAAATACATATTGTTCTGATGATATTACAAGCCCTGCTCATGTTGAAACCTAAGAGAAGTATCATTGCATTTTTTAGACAAAATTCAGGCATTTCTAAATTGTTTAGATGCTTAGACATTTAAATGTAAAACAACCCCAAAAGTGAGGTCTAATAAGCAGAGTCTGAAAATAGTGTTAGAGTTTCTTTATGCTATTTTGTCTGATGCAAATCTAAACCACCAGTGTTGAACATCCAGGTTTATGCTGTGATCTAAAAGTTTTCAGAGTAATCTGACATTTGGACTAACACTAAGTTATACAACATATTTATTATTGCCCTTTTCTTTTGCCTACCTTCTGTCCATGACAGTGTGAAGTTGGTGTACTTACATATTTCCATTTCATTTGCCAGTCATTTGCGTGAGCAGTAGATTCAGTATTTTAGTCTTGCATCCTCTAAATATAGTTGGTATTTCTATGGCATAATTTGCATGTCAGTAGTACCAAACTCAAGGAGCTGTGAGCAGCAAACCCACTGACAAACCCACACTGACTATTCCTGATGCCCCTCCAAACTCTTTGTTGCTTAACACTTTCACTAAAACTGTAACTCTTACAACATTTTTACCTCTTTTTTTTCACTCATCATCTCACATGGCAACCTCCTAGATAAGATATCTTGGCCTTGGATACAAGTAGTTATGCCTCTCTTCTTTGTTGCTGACTCCAGCTTCTCAATAACAAGCTACATTTCTAGAACTTCTAAAGCTAAATATAATCTGTATTGTTAAAAATAAAATTTATTTTCTAGAATAAAAGAAATCAAACTCAACTGCAACAAAGCTTTGATGATTAAGTAATCCACAAAGGAGGAGTATAAAGTGTTTCAGGCTCCTTGCCTTAAAAAACATTTAAAATATAGCTAACATCTACCTTGCAATTTAAGTCCATTTATCATAATTTGGTCAGAACAGACATTCTTCAAATAATCGACAGGTAATTCTAAGTCTAAACAAAAGGTAAACCACACCTAATAATTTCAACATTTCTTTTTAGGTCAGTCATATTTTTTGACTTTTTAATTAACATATAATTAACATAATGCTCTCTTCTAGACTTCCTCACACTGACTTACTGATTTTCTGAAGTACAATGGCCGAATCTGACCAGAGTTGTATGTATTGATATTAATACATCCCAATATGGCATGTGCCTTCTTTAGTAAGTATGTAAATTTTTCACTTCTTCAGTTAATGACCCATTATAAAACATTACTTTTATTCTACTTTGCTGCCAATCCTTCTCTTGTATCTCTGTAGTTAGTTGTTCCTGCACAGGCACAACACTTTTTTTTTCCCTTACTTATTTTCTTTATCAAATCTTTCACAAATCTTTCTTTTGGGCTTATTGAAAACTTGGATCCTGTCCTCTAGTGCCCTTCTAGTCCCTCCCAGATTTTCTTTTTTATTAGTAAATTCAATAATATACATTCTCTTTCACCCTCTATACCTATTTTCTATGTGGAACAGCTATCAATATATCCTTCCGTTATAACCACAAGTTATTGATAATTACTCTTTGTGATTATATTTTCCAACCGGTTTTCCACCTACACTGTTGAAGTTTTCTTTGTTTCATGTTTATCTGGTTGTCATGAATTTCCATTGTAATCTTTAGGAAAGCCAAGATAAGTCATTTGTTGACTCTGTGATTTTATCTAAAAAAAATATGATCACAAGGAAGTATTTTTTTGTTTCCTCAGCACTTGAAGTCACAAGCTTTCTAGCAGTCATTTAGTCTTAGCTGATCTGTCCCTGAGGACTGAAACAGCAAAGGCAGCAATGATTATATTTCCTGATACCATTCCTTTGCCATTCTTCTCCTGTGTTCTGCAACCAAGTTATCCTTTCCTCAGTCTCTTGTTAACTGATTGTACGTACAGAGCAAATTCTTGTTATCGTTCGTATTTTACTAGCAACATCTCAAGCTTTGCTTTGCCTTTCTGGTTCTCACAAGCATATACCACACATCTGATTGTGTCCCCTGAAGTAAGACCTGGCTTTTTTTTTAGCCTAAATTATACTCTTACTAAAATTTGCGATGCCAGCCTTTTAAATTATTATTTGTTCTTTCTGCCCTCTAAATTATGATGGCTGAATTCAAAAATTCCCTGGATCAATGTCTGAAGAGGTACTTTAGCTCCTCAGGTGGAAGAAGTGAGTATTTCTTGCCTGAATAAATTATTACCCCAAAAGAGTAATAGCAATTGGCTGAGTTGAACCAATACTAACGTACAGGTTCTATTAACCTCCAATTACCATTACAGATGAGCACACATTCAGGAAGTGTGTTGTATCAATAAAGCATGCTGCTTTATTAAATCAATAAAAGAATAGCAGGCTTTACAGCAGGGAAAGTGCTGCCAATTTGCAATGAAGGCTATGCAAGATGATTTTAATTAGATTACCTCCAGCATTTTAATATTGACCTCAAAAGTCTACAATATGAATAGTGATAAATAGCTTTTTTTTGAAAATAGAAAACCATTATGATAAAATCTATTTTAAAGCTATCAATTCATTTAGTTATTCTCAAAGTGAATCAAGCTGACATTGTATAAATCTATAGTGGCATATTCCTTTTATGAGGAAAATCCACAAGTTAACTCCCATGTGTCTTTGAAAAACTGTGGGTAAACAACATGTCTTCAATTGTTCCCTTTATCATGTTTTAAAATGAAGGAAAGGATAAAATCAAAAACCTTTTTTGGAATATGATTGGAAGCCAGAAAGTGAAAGGGCAAGAAATTTATCTTTGCAACTGTATATATTAAGACATTGGATTTAAACAATGCTGATATTAAGTATAAAATTGTCTCATATGAATAGTTAAGCAATACTCAAATTCAGTAGGGCTGAAACCTTTAGGATTCTCAAGCCCTGTCAAAATTTTGACTTTACTAAAGAATCTTGAAAACCTCGGTGTATGGTACATAAACTCAGAAATTTTAATTCCTATATAAATCTGGTTGTATAATTCACTTTGAAAGTCATAGATTCACGGAGTATGTTGAATTGGAAGGAAACCACAAGGATCATCAAAGTCTAACTCTTAGCTGTGCACAGGTCAACCCCAAGAATCACATCATGTGCCTGAGAATTTTGTCCAAGCACTTCTTGGGTACTACCAATTTTGGTGCCATGAAGATTTCAACTGAGTTTATATTTGTGCCCCATAATCTTAGAGTTATTTATTAAAACAATGTGTTCTTTTTGAAACTCCTTAGAACATAAAATAGAAAAACTGGGGTTTTTTCCATTGTATATTTACAGATCTTTTCTTGATATCTTCTTTAGCAAGAGGAGAAAGAAATGACTTGGTTTTGCCTTTCTTCTTCTTTAAGATCGGGAATCCAGTCTGTTCCATGAAACTGGTTTTTTCCAGTTATATTACATTTTTTGAGCCACCTCTCATGATGGTAGCATCCATCAGGAATATTTCAAGCATCTCTTTCAAAACAGTGCTGCAGCATCTCCCAGGCTGGCAGCTGCACCTAGAAAGTGGACCTGTGTTGCTAAACTGCAGTGAAGGGTGTGTACTCTGATGGTTACAGGACCTGTGTCTGCAGTCTGCCATGGCCTGTAGGTCCCTGTGTCAAGTGCAGCTGTGCATGTGCTGTGTAAAGGAATAGCAGGGTAAGGGAAGCCTATATGCTGCCTCAGTGGCTTCCATTCTTGAGAGATACCTGCTGCAGTGGGGCTCAGAGATCAAACCATTCATGCAAGAGACGGAGACCAACTCCACCAGTACCTTTCACTTAGTTCTGATATTTAGAAATAGAGCTATGTAAAAGGAAAACCATAACCATTGAAATCCTAATTAAGTGACTTCTTATTTAGCTGTGAAATTGTTTCTTGGAGCCTATTCATTCATGCAAGTAACTTTTTTTTTTCTGCAACCATGGGGTTTTTTTATTTAAAAAAATATTCATGTCAAAGGAGACAAATGGCTCATTCTAGGTCTGTCTGCAAGAGGAGAAAGGACATGGACTTGAAACATATGAAGAAAGATTGTGAGGACTTTGGTAAAAGGTTAAACAAATGCTATGTTTAGAATGCTTTGGAAAGGCAAAATATTAGGAAATAGGAAAGGGAATATGATGTCTGGGAGAAGATACTTTTGTGAAGACAAATTAGGAGGACATGAGTGAATGTATCTCTGCAAGCAGAGAGCCAACATTCTCAAGGCATTAACCTGCCCTAATCTCAGCCAGAAAGGCTATGAGGACAACAAGACTACTACCTTTTATGAGTTGAAGTAAAAAAAGATTCTTTTTACATCATAGTGGGATCCTAAAAAAGGCTGGAATACTTCAAAACCATGGAAGTTCTTGTTTTCCTTTACAGAAAAAGTATTCCAATAACAGGAACATTAGATAAGCCCCAGGAAACACATCACTAATTGCAAACAGCCCTTACTATGAGGATTTGGACAAATCACAGAATTTCTCTGCTTAATTCACTATTTGCATTTTCCTAATTTCTAGGATTATTCAAGGATAAAATCTGACCACAAAAAAACAAATAAATTAAACCAGTTTAATAAAAAGCAAAATCACATAAATGTAGTCTCAGGATTGTCCATAATAGTCATATATCAATGGGTCTAAGTGAATGTGAATTATCATAGAGTTATAGAATGTTAAGAAGTTGGAGTGGAGACCTTAAAAATCATTTAGTCCCAATCCACCCTGCTATGGGCAGGGATACCTCCCACTAGATCAGGTTGCTCAAGGCTTCATCCAGCCTGGTTTTGAACACTGTCAGGGATGGGAAATCTACAACTTCCCTGGATGACCTGTTCTAGTGTATCACCATTCCCACAGTAAACAAATTCTTTCTAATATTCATCCTAAATTTCCCCTCTTTCAGTTTGTACCCATTCTCTGAATTCTTTAGGTTTTGAAAAATCATATTAATCTGATGTGAATTTAATGCTAGCAACTTCATTGTGTGTTAGTAACCACAATCTGTCAAAACAAGAAACTCTAGCCACTCCTTTTGAATCCTTTGCCCACAGAGAGCACAGCTGCTAGAATGCCATGTGCTGACAAAAGAAGATGAAATTAATTTATTAAATAGAATCCACTGAAGGTTGCATAGAAATTATGACAGGCTTAAGAATTTTCAGAGCTACAAATCTTAGAAGACGGGCAAATTCTCAAGAATGGAGTAATGCATCTCTTCAATTTCTTACATACCTTGCATCTTCTTTCTGTATCTCTTTGTAGATATTGCTGAAGATGGTGCTGGCTTTGGGGGATTTTTTGTTCTGACCCCTTGAAACAGCTCTTATGCTATTCAGTTAAATAGGGCTTTTTCCTAACAAAACATCTCCTGAGACAAGTTAGATAAAAGATGACCAAAAATACTGTTGTTGTTTTTTTTTTCTTAGCACATTCTTTCAGCATGAACTTTTAAAACTTTGTTAGTTAAAAATTGTTCTGTCATCTGAATTACCTGATTGGCAAAATCTAATTCATTGACTTCACCCTCAGGGATTCTACTTTTTTTTTTTCCTACAACAGAGTATCCAAACAATAATCACAGTTGAATGGTAGTTATTTTGGCACTCATTTTTGGCGCTAAAAACAATGCAGCTCAAAATGAGTAAAGGTTTGTAAGTACCAGATTTAAGTACATTTAAAGTCTAAAAAGGAACAAAAGAGAAAGCAATTACTAGGGTCTTAGTTTAAAATGTGTATTTTTAATTAACTTCTGGATTAAATTTTGTATTTTTGATTTTTTTATCTTTTTTTTTTTTTTTGGTAGGTGAAAAACAGCTATCTGATTTAAAACAACTTTTTTTTTTTGGGGGGGCTGCTGAAAAATCCACTATTACCACTGGCTGGCAAAATGTGTCATATTGTGTGATGAAAATTGTGTTAGTTTTATTATCTTTGATCTTAACTCTCTTTATTAGAAAATAAATCAATTATAAACTAACTGAGCTATTAACTGCCATATTACTTCTCTAATGCTTGCTGCAAAGATTCTTTTTCTACCTGTAGTGGTTTCCTGATAACATCTTTTAAGTTTAAATGATTTAAAATCACTCTTGTCTTACTAGAAGATTAAAGAAATATCATGCCATGAGAGATTATTATAAGGCTAATTATTTATTATTTTTTATTATTATAAATACTGAGTATTATAAGGCTAGCAAGTAACTATTTCTTTTTCTTTTCTCTCTGGGGTTATTAGAAAAAGTCCTAATTTTAAATTCCTTGGCATGACATAAAATATACAAAAATAAGTAAAATATAAAAAATCATGAATTATGAAGAAAAACAAGCCAACAAGTTCAGAGTTAGTGGAAGACTAATCCTTTATTTTACAGCTGCTGTGAGTTTTTTTGTGTGGAACATTTCTACTTACATGGAACAGTTACTCTGAATATAACTAACTTAACAAAGCTGTGTCCTACTCTGCCCTCAGCACTCAAAGGAAGTTATCAGGAGGTTTTTTGGTACAACCAAAAAAAAATTACTCCTGTAAATCAATTTTCAAGCCTAGTCAGATTTATAAAATATGAAATACAAATCCATATATAATTCATGCATATTATAGAAGGTATCTTTAGCTATTTGTTGCAATAAATTGCCAGCTACCTCCTGGGGGAAAAGGATACAGCTCCAGGGTCCTTGTTTGCAATGACTATAACAAGGTTTCTCTCCCATTTAAAAACAAGCAAAACCAAACTAAAGCCCAACCCGTAGTGTAAAAACATTTAATGCTAAACCAGATAGGTCATTAGATGGTGCAGTTTGGAGTCCATAACTGCAGAGATACACTGTAAATAATGGATAATCTTGCAATCAAGAAGGAATCAATTTACAGTACTGCCACATATTCATTTTGCACTGATCTAAACTAAGTAGTAGCAGTTCTGCAGAAATAAAATGAAGGATGGCACAGAATATTTGTGGGGATATTTTTTTAACAAAGCATTTCATAAACATCCTCCTCAGGAATAAAGTACTGGTTGATTAAGTTCTGCAAGGCAGTGCTGTGCTGTTTACTGTGTCTGCAGATCTATCCCGATATCCACAGGTCATTTTGCTGCAAACCTCATTTCTGTCCTTGAAGATTTCCAATGCTCCAGCAGAAACACTCCAGTATGTTAGAGAGACAATCTTTTCTGGTGTTAGCTCAGAATGCCTTATGGTAATGAAGACAGCTGCTATCACAAAGCAAAACTGCCCAGTTCATATAGTTTTAACCAATTCATATCTGAAATGGTTTATTGGCTTGCTAATGACATGCAATTAACTCGCCAGCATTGAATGATTCATCCAGGATCAATACCACTAGCTAAATGGATAAATCAGCAGACATTATGAAGTGCTAATAAAGGCCTAAAAATTTCTAAGCACTTCTTTTATAACTAATTCCTCAAAGGTATAAGGCTGCACAGTCATGTGCACTCCTCCTGCACAGACCTAGGCCATGTGGGTTACAGACGTGCACATTCTCCCTGGGGAGTGCTTGGACACCTGCCTGCAGACCTTCCTGTAGGATTTGCAGTGCTGTGGCTCCACCTGGACCTGTCCTACTCCCTGTGGCCCTGTAGGATCACACCCATGGGCCTGGGGCAGTTCTTCCCATGCCAGACCCCCGGGAGAGGTGCAGACCACCTGCCCCATGTGAGAGAGCTCTGTCTGCCCCAGGCAGGCAGAGGTGGGGATGCTGATGGGGTGGCTGCTAGCAGTGCCCAGCCTGGTGTGCTGCAGCTTTTCCTTCCTTCCCCAAGGTCTGCCACTGAAAACCCGGGAAATTAAAAATTAAAAACCCTTCTTAATCTGTATTCTATATTCTGGCCATTGATGATTCTGTCACTTCTCATCCTAGTTAGTCTGCATGCTCAGTTTATCTCTTCTTCTTGGGTCATTGGGTTTCTTGGGTCAGTGGTCTGTGGATCAGTGGTCAGAGATCAGAATTAGCTTTTACCCACCTGGAGCTGATTTCAGCACAACTTACTGAGTTGGTTTTCTTAATTTTTTTCTTTATCCTGGGAGTCCTGCCAGATGCCCTTGTGGCACATAAATTCTGCTTTTATCAGTGGTACATCCTTTTTCCCAAGGTATGTTAACTTCCTTCCCCAGGTCTGAGGTCACTGAAGCACATCAAGCCCTTACCTTTAGTTTGAGGTGGACATCACTTGCAGCTTGCTTGTTAGCTACTATCTGTTTCACAGATTAAATCTTCTTTTTTCTTGGAAAATATACTTATCAAATAAAATATGCTTTTATTGTACATCTTATATGGGTAAACTTGTACAAAAAGAATATTTTGAAAATAGTTTTAAAAGGTTTTTGTTTTCTGTCAATTTGTTAGAAATGATATTGCTTTATGCTGATATGACAGCCAGATAAAGCTAACATGACAGCCATCTTTACTGTTATACCTGAGGATGTAGGCTTCCATACTTCCATTCTTTTCTGGATTGGGACAATTAGAACCCTAATAGTTCTAAAATGCTCATAATCTTGTTTTAACTTAATAAAATGAGAACTGCATATATGATTTATTAGTAGGTCTTGATTACACTAAAGATTATACAAATCAGGAAGCTCTGCATAATTGAAAAGCTGTACTATGAGAAATACTGTGATGCAAGCCAATTTTAGGCTCCAAAAGATGATATTTCCCTAACTCTAGGTCTAGTGTCAGCACAGAACATGAGCCCATGCTCAGATTTGGTTTAAGCAGCACTTCCTACAAAGGAGCTGGTGTTAACACTCCGGTTCTGAGCAGAGATGAATTGGGATTCAGGACAATGAGAGCTGATACACGCAGATAAGGGCTGGAATGAAAAACAGTTGCCAAGCTATATTTGCAACCAGTTCATGAGGATCATTTGGCCATGCTCATATCTTAGATGTGTAGAAGTTCCTATGTCAGACTAGATTTGGGTTCAAGTTTTATTCTGAATAGGCGTAGGAGAATATCCTATATAAATATTCCTTGGCAGTGTCAATCCATCAGTTCTGAAGTTTTCTGTAATATCTGCCTACTCCAGTCATATCGGATTCTTCTGATATTTCTTCTGCCTCCTCTTGACACGGTACAGGACAGCTCTATTTTGGATTTGCAACGTCATTGTTCTTGATAGGTAAGCTGGTAGTTTGCCTTCTGGAATTCCCTGTTCTCAGGCTGTGACTTGTAATCTGTCCTTCCTACCACTTTAGCACCCTTATGGATCAGTCAGCCTACACAATCACAGTAGACTTTTGCACTAGGAATTTTCATACCAAATTGAGACTCAAATCAGGGAAAAATAGTTTGTCTGTAAAGTTACCATAACTAATAGAAGAAAAATGCAGTGATGCGAAAGAAGTACTGTTATAGGAGAGAGCACTGACAACTTTAATTATTCTACTTCCAGTATCAATTGGTACAGTTTCAATATAATCAGATAATCTGTGGAGTGGTAAACAAGGTTCAGAAAAGAGTTTTATTTCTTCTGCTTAGTGTTTCTGCAACACAAGTTCAATTTTTGCCTTAGTAAACAATTTAAAGTAATAGGGAGTCCACTTGGGATAATGCAAATTTTTTCTTTACTTGCCAAAAAGAAACATTATAATGAACTCTGCTTTCACACTTCCAATTTAGTAAGAAAAACACATAAAAAGAAATTTCAATTTTTAAAAATCATTTACTCAGCAAGTGCAAATGTTAGTGTCCTGAGTGACAAAGGTCTTGGGTATAGCTCATTGCAATATTAGCATAACAGAGTAGCTTCTTTTTCCAGAGAGATACATTGCTAAACATCTTAGGCCTTTGATTTAAATTTGGCTGTGCACAGTGGTATCTTACTCATTTGTTTTGAATTACTAGAGTTAATAAAGTTATTTTCAAAATTTTACTTCTGTACTGTTTTTATGTACAAGCAGAAGGGAGGACAGAAACCTCGACTTTCAAAGCTGTTTCTTCACTCTTCTTTTATTCGTCAAATATTGAACTTGTATTATAATATGTTATAAGATGATGGAAGTTTCTTTGTCAGAAGCAATTTCATGGCTTGATATACTTTTTTTGATCATAACTGCATGAAAATCATATTGGTGGAATAATTTTCGGGATGCTCCAAAATGACAATGAATAAATCTATTAAATGTAAGGAAATGCGTCCTGAGACTTCAAAATAGGAACCATCCCTTCACGGTGATGCCTGATAATCTCTGTATTTAACAATCAATCAAACTTTCTGCTAGGAAAGCTCTGATTTTTTTTGTATTTATATTTAACATCTCACCCCGTATAAGGTAAATTCTATTGGTTTATGGATGGAATGTAACAATGCCTGTCAACAAAGATAAATACTTGGTTCATCAAAATCAAAATGTATTCATGTTTGTTTTTCAATTTAGAAGTAACATGGATGACAAAAGTCTAGCTCAAATAGTTGGTGCTTTCTGAGTTCTCTTACCCACACACAAAAAATAATCTTATTATAGTTTTAGGAGTATATATCTGCTGGCAAAGTTTTAAGTCCTGGCAGCAGATATTTGTTAGAAAAATAGCCATTCACATGAGATATGAATCTTTAAAAGAATTTTCTTTGAGATTTCTCTTTCACATAGAATGTTTTTTGGTGTATAGTTAAAAAGACCAAGTAAAAAGAGAGCAAATCAGTGCCCTCAGTGACCAGCATATATCAGAGTACTGCTTTTGCACTGGAAAGGTTTTAAGAAAATCACGAAGATACTAGCTGTGTTGAATAAATTAAGCTGGTGAGAAATACTCGTGATTGGGAAAAAGAAATCTCCAGTGTGCCATTAATAAAGGGTAGGGGCCAGGGAGTAGTAGGAAAGGTAAATTACAGAGCTAGAGCTTCTCTTCTGCTTTATTTCAGGTTGTCATGAAATAAGTTTTTCACTTGAGGTTGTTGCTGGAATTCTTAATTTCCATTTTTTTTTTTAATATTGAAAAAAGGATTTAGAGTCTGATCTCCCACTATTTAGGAAACAAAAATACCCTGAGGTTATGGATTTCTCTAAGTTTTTGTGGTAAGTTGCAAGATGCCATTTTCTAATAAAGAAAAGAATATTTTATGTTTATAACATCTGAAGATTTAAGCCATTTCTTGATCATTTGAAGTCCAGTGATGTTTAGCAGTCTAAAAAGCTCTAATGAATAGCAGGACATGAAAGTCTGGGAAATGGGGGAGGGAATTGTCTCACAGAAGAGTGTTTCCTGTGCACTTGCCTAAATATTTAACTATGAAGACTAGAAGGTGTTGCAATGTTTGCAGCTGTGTTTGCTTTGTGGTGAAAAGGGACAAAAGGAAAACAAGACTTAATCTTTTTTAAAGGGAAAAAATGTTTATAAAAGCCATCTTTAGAAACATCCCAGCATGATCCATAGAAACAGTGGTGAATGGAAAATTTATTTCAACTTTTTATGAATATATAATACCTTTTTTTTTTTATTCTGAAGAATGAAAATTAAAAGTCATGGAGGTTTTTTTTGTGGGGGTTTTTAAAATTGAAAACCTATTTTTAATTTAAAAGAAAGCAAAATATGTCTAAAGAAAGAAAAATATGTATATCAAAAATGCTGTGAATAAAATGGGAATATAAATTCACATTTCATTTTTTAGCTAAACTTTCATTTCCCTGTGTATATTAACATCTCCTTCCTTAATGCTCTGCTCTCTAAATACTCTCACTGGGAATAAGGAATATATATTACAGAAAATGTATGAATTTCTGAAGAGCCAAAGATGAACTACAAGACAATAAATTGGTTTTTATATCTGAAAGAAGGTGAAATGAAATCAATGTCTGAATAATATATAATTTTTAAAAAATTATTTTGATTTGCTTATGTTCTAAGTGACAGCTGAGAATTCAATACCTAGATAGGATCTCATCTCTTTTTCTATAATGGCTTCAAGCCTTCTGTAAATCTTCCTTTCTTCTGACAAAGTATTCCTAGATCAGGCCATTTTACTTGTTCCTTTGCATCAAATAAGGAGCATATGTAATGTGAGAGCACTTCAGTTTAAGTGAAGTATTTAACATTTAAACAATTCTATTGTTATTAAATAACTTTAATCTGTAAGGACTGTAAAATTATCTGATATATCTTTGCATTTTTCAAAACTTTTAAACTTTTAAGCTTGTATTTAGATATTACTAAGAGGAGTCTATGGACCATTCCTGATAGTCTGTATTCCTTCAGCTGCCTGAAGTTGAAACCCAAGACAATTTGCTGGCAGAGATTTGGGCTGTTCTGTGCTCAGTCAGCATCAATACTTGGTATTGAGTTTGGATACATTTAATTTATTTTTTATATAGGTGTAAATAATTAAACCCACGAATACCCACATGTAAAAAATAACCCAGTATGTGGCCACCTGAAATGGAAGAACTCTGCCAGTGATTTACCCTGTATCTGAGCATCATGACATCATTAATTTACCCTTCCCCAGCGTCGTACTTTTAGATATGGAGGTATTATCATTCCATGTCTACAAGACAGAGAAATAGAGAAATTCTGATTGTCAACATACCTGCTAAAGGTATCACATGCTTGGTCTATAAACCAAGTACTGATACCTCTTTTTTTTCCTGCAGTGTGGATAGAGAAGCCTCATTGTCTATCACTGTCTGTTTATCCCAGAATTCAACCATCAAAAAATAAGAAATCTGAGAAAATTATTCCACATACTAAACACTCTTCAGAAAGTAGCATTTGGAAACATTTACAATGTATATGAACAGCTCTACACACAATGCATCTGAACATTTAAACTTTATTAAAATAAATTTATAAGCTAAGCTGTTCTAGATTTGATGACATTATTCATAAGTATACATAAGTATACTCCCACTCGTCATTTCCTTTTAGAAACAGAGGGGCAATACATGTACCTATTTTGCTACACAAAAAGAGAATACAGGAGAAAATAATATTTTTCATTTCATCACCAACAAAAAAAATCTAAAATAAAACAACTGCAAAGTCACCAGCTGTAATTTTCAGCTTTTCAGGATGTTAGCATTTGCCAGATTTTTGAACGACCTCACTTTAGTAGCTGTTGTGTTTTTTTCCTAGGTTTGGCCATAAGCATTGCAGTGGGAGTGACAATATGCTGAGCTCTATTGAAATGTTGATGCAGAACAACTGAATGAAAAATTTTGGTCCTGAGCCTTGTAGAATTCCAAATTCACATCACCAACCTCATGGTTATAGTTTATAGTACCTGGCTCTGCTCTCATTCAAAAAACTGAATATTTTTCTGGACATAAGGAAGCATTAACCATATAATTCATCTCAGATATAAACTGGAGAGGAAAAAAAACCCTGATTTGATCTTTTTTGTCTTTTTTATATTAACCAGATGTTGATATAAAATAGTACAATACTAAGTGCAAATTCTGGGATTTTTCTAGTTAAAAGTATAGGATTTTAATTATGTTATGTTATTTTTGTATGTAGTTTTTGGGACTTTTCTCAGTCTATAAAAAGAAGAGGAAAAAAAGAAGAAAAGACTTAAGAAAAACAGCAGGTAAGAAACTAAGCTGTCTAAATAGGATTAGGGATGATGTCTTAAAACCAGAAAAGATTTCTTAAATAATTGTATTCTCATTTTAGAAATGTTATCAATTTTCCAATTTTTTTTGTATTTGAAATTTCATAGCTTGAAGGATAGAACATTTAATGCTTGGGTTGTCCACAGCATAAATGCTTCTTAATGATTTCCCCACATAAATTTTTTTCTCATACTATATTCCTAATCATCATCCATTGTAATTTATTTCTCCTTCTGTGTTTAGTCCGTGCCTTCACACATGGAATATGAATGCAGTTCTCAACTCATTGCTTTTTACATCCTTCCCCTTTAAGCCCTTGCCCCTTTAGCAATACTTCTTGCTTTTATAATATACATACAAAAAATCCAATGCTATGGTCAATGCTTCCAATTTAGGAATTCTAAGTGTGGACTGACAAACTACCTTGTCAGTTTTGCTAATGCACTAAATGGGGTCAGGTTTTCAACTTCCCTCAGAAAGATGCCCTTTGGAAATTACATGCAACTAATCCTGATTGGACCAGTAGCAATGGAGTGTACTAATCACCTGGTAGTTAGGTGATTTTTATGATTCTGTACACAACACATGGATATCAAGATTACCCTTATGAAAGAATTTTTAGACAAAGGCTGCATAGTAGTGAACCTCACAGCATATCTGAAGAGAGCTGTATGTTCTTTGAGTCATGTAGACCTAAGCACAGCTGAATGTTGAATAAAAAAGACAATCGTCTCTGTAATTCCTAAATCAGAAATAACTTTAAAAAATCTGAGGTCTGAAGTTGTCTTGAGACATCCACAAATATTTCTTGATATATTTTTAGATCTCTGGATTGGTTCATGATTTTGATTTTGAATCTATTTTTTTTTTAAGTTGCTTAAACACAGAAACAAAATGAGGAAACTATTGTTCTTCTTTGTTTTTTTGGGAGCAGTTTTTGTGACTTTTATTAAAAAATTCAAATAATCCTTCCTTGAGGACAGTCTGGGTAATTAATTAGCATCTGTAGAGCATACTAATTTGTTACAGAAGATTCCGATATTTAAAAAATCAGTGCATCCTTTATCTTTTCCTAGGTCATTTCTTTGTTTCAAAGAATGTGTTTCTCTTCTTGTGTGGCTTTCAGAAAGTATATCTTCCACTTTCCCTTCCTAGTAGTTTCTTGGCAAGGCGACCATTAGAAGTTACAGCTGAGTGTCCTACTACAGTTTAATTATTGCAGGAAACTCACGAGAAGGAATGGCCTCTAGGGGAATATCACATGCACAGCTCAATAATCCTAATCAATCTAATTAAATTTCTGTGAAATAAGCATTTTTAAAAGATTTCCAGAAGTTCGGTAAGTTTGTCTTATTGTTTAGTGTTGCAGGCTCCATCTCTAATCAGGGAAGGTTTCTCAAATATTGCAATGAATAATGCATTAGATTTAAAGGGGAAATCCTTGCCCAGAACCACTGCAATGCAATAGCAGAGAATACTTTCTTTTTGAGAGCAGACTTGTTGATGTAATTTCCTGATGCCTTGTGATGGGTTGACCCTGCCTGGACACCAGGTGCCTATCTAAGTCATTCTATTCCTTCCCTCATCAACTGGAAGGGAAGAGAGAAAATATAAGGACAGTCTCATGGGTCAAGATAAAAGCAGGAAGGAATCACTCATCAGTTACAGTCATGGGCAGAAAGATTCAACTTGGGGAAAAATAATTTAATATATTACCAATCAAATCAGAGGTAGGTAATGAAAAATAAAACAGAATCTTAAAAACAAACCTTTCCTCCACCCCTCCCTTCTTGTGGGGCTCAGCTTGCCCTCAAATTTCTTTATCTACTCCCCCTCCATGACACCAATGGACAGAATTTGGACATTGTCTCTGCTGCTCCTTCCACCTTAGGTTCATTTGAGACTGTATCAAAGGCATTACAGAAGTCCAGGTAGAAGACATCAGCCAGATTTTGCTTTTTGACCATTGCAGTCAGTCATAGAAGGCCACCAGTTTGGTCAGGAACAATTTGCTCTTAGTGAAGCCATGCTGGCTGCCTCAGATCACCTCCTTGTCTTGTGTGAGCTTTAACATTTCTTCTATGAGGATCTGCTCAATGAACTTACCAGGCAAAACGGTGAGGCTTACTGCTCTGTGGTTCCCTGGGTCTCCCATTATCTCCTTTATAAAAATCAGACTCATGTTTTGCTTTTTCCAGTCACCAGGGACTTGTCCTGACTGCCATGATTTTTCATGACCACAACATCAGCCAGCTCCCTCAGAACCCTGGGATGCATCTCATCAGATCCCATAGACTTGTGACTGTTTACTTTCAGCAAGGGGTCCCAAACCTGTTGTTAGATTTCAGCGAGAGGAACCTTTCCCCCTCAGTTCCCACCCAGAGATTCAGGTACTTGAGAGACACAGGAAACCTGACTGCCAGAGGAGTCTTAGGTGAAGAACTCAATGAGTACCTCAGTCTTCTCCATATTTGTAATTACTGGTTCTCCCTTCTCATTCATCATGCGGGTTCACTCTTACATTCTACTTGGACTTTCCTTGGGCTTTTTGTTTCCGACCTACGTATTTAGAGGATCCCTCATTATTCTTCATATCCCTTAAGTCCTTTTTCCAATGGTGCCCTAGCTTTCCTGATTCCATACCTACATACTCAAACTGTATTCCTGTTCTTTTCCTGGGTCACATATGGTTCCCAGTAGTTGTGCATTTCCTTCTTGCTTCTTTGTGCGAGAAGCAGATCCTTGCTCAGCCATATCGAGTTCTGGCTTGCCTTGTCTTACTTTCAAAACACGGTGAAAAAGAGCTCCTCTGCTCCAAGAGACATGGCCTAAAGTTCTGAGTTCTGACATTACTATTTGCCAGGTCCCTGTTCCTCAAGATCATAAGTCAACCAGGGCACAGTTTCTACAGTCCAAGCTGCCACCAATCTGAACATCTCTAATGAGCTCTGGTGAACTAGTGAGCACTGGTCTGGTCTTCTCCAGTTTGTTTGTGTAATAATTTGATCAGAAAGTTACCCTCGATGCATTCCAGGAACCCTCTGGATTGCTTTTCAATCCAGCCGGTTGTATTGCTGCAACAATTCCAGCAGACATCCAGTTGGTTGAAATGCCCTGTTAGGGGGAGCAGTTGGTTCCTGAAAGACTGCACTCCTTGAAAAAGACCATGCTGAAGAAGCTTGACAAAAACTGCAGCACATGGGAAGAACTTGGTCTGGAGAAGTTACTGAAGTTATCTTTCGTGGGAGGCACTGCATGCTGGGACAGGGGAAGACTGTCAAGTCCTCCCACTGAGGAGGAAGGAGGTGCAGAGTCAATGTGACTGCAATCCCCATTCCCCATCCTCCTGCACTGTTAGAAGGGAGAAGGTTAAGAATTCAGGAACAAAGCTGAGCCTGGGAAGAAGGGAAGCATGGGGCAAGGTGTTTAAGATTCAGCTCTATTTCTCATCCTACATGGACTTGATTGCTAATATATTAAATTAATTTTCAAGTCAATTCTGTGATTGCAGACCGATCTCTCCCTATGCAGTTGCTGACCCATGAGCCTTTCATTATATTTTCTCTCCCTGTCCAGCTGAGGAGGGGAGTGATGGAGCAGCTTTGGTGGCATATGATATCCAGCCACCATCAACACACCACAGAAACAGAGATCAAAGTTGCATGCAATGTCAAAATTCTGTCAGTGGATTAGTCATTAGTCAAACGAGCTAAAGGACTGAAGAAGAGAAAAACTGACATGCAGAATGCTGACATTATACCAAACTATTAAATAATCCAAGAGATTTTATTCTAAATGCAAATTTCTTGATACAGTCTTATTAAAAAGCCTAGTAAAGGTGTCAGTCATAAGCAAAACTGAGATCTGCATAAGCAATCAATAATAAAAAACAGGTGTTTTCTGTGCCTTTGATAAAAAAACCCCTAAAAATAAAATTATAAACTAATAGAAGATTTAATTTTGGTAAGTAATGACAAGCATCATAGATTTTTTGGCTTCTGATTTGCTGAAAATGAATGAATATTTTCCTCTATAGAACCTTTGGTGTAAAACAACCCCCCGCCCCAAGACGGCTTACTTTAAATGAAACTACCTTTGCTGTGCTGCAATTACTTTCTCCAGAAATTGTTAAAATGAGAGGATTTGTAATACTTGAATTTTAAAAGAAAAAACCCAAAGCAAAAAGTAACTGACTTTTACTGACGGAAATATATTAAACTTTAGAAGAAAAATGTACCAAATACAGCAATGTAAAATTATGGGGGGTGAAAAATACTCCTGTGTAGAAAACTGAAAGTAAATTCCATATTGCACATGGAAGCATTATTCAGATCCACAGCCTACAGACACTAAGTCTGGGAAATTTGAAAAATAGGGATGCCAAAATATATATTTAAACTCCATCTTTTCTCCTCCTTTTTCTCTCTCCTTGCATTCTATCTACGTGCATTTCCCTTAGTGTTTCAAATTAATGGTATATGTGCATCAGAATGCAAATTTTCTCAGTTGAAGTTAGAATTAAAAAGAAAACTTGAATTTTAGAACTTAACTTCCTGTAAGTTTGAATCATATTCCCATTATTCCAATGAGGATTGATTTCTATTAAAATTCCAGCCCATTTTAGTCTTTGTAATGAGCCTAAAATAGCTGCCAGCTTGCAGTGCTGGAATTAATGATAATCGAATGTAACACAAAATGTATTTCCATATTTTGTATTGCTCAAATGATTTCATCTCAGATGTAGTATGATTCTTTTTAGAGATGACTACTTCTATTTAATCTCTTTTCCAATTTTAATTTGAATTTCATATTGTTCCTGACTGTTTAATGAATATTTTGGGACATGGCCATAGTGTTGTTAATTATACTGGAGACTGAGCATAATTAATTCTTTTGGACCCAAAGTCAGCTAGTTAATCGATTTCTGATGAAACTGAAGATTAAACACAGATAGTTCACTTCTTCCTTCATTCATTTTAATTTTTCCCTCTTTGAATTCCATCAGATTACTTTGGGAAGTCGTTGCTGGCAAATCAATTTGTGGACCCATTTGGAGTATTATCCAGATGATAATAGATGGATGATCCACTCAGGCCAGTCACCTTTCTATCAATTTTGGTTTGTTAATTTTTAAAGGAAACCTTTTGATTCTCTTCAGTAGATTTACTAGCTTTATTTTTAATTCATATTTAACTGGTTCTTTACTGCGCATTAACAGAATAAAAAGGGATTCTCAGAACAGTTCTCTGTAGACCAGACAATTCACAAAGTAATAGCACTGTAGTGATGTAGAAGACATTCCTCATATTAGTGAGATATTAACTCATGTCTCTAAATTTGATTTTAGGGAATGGCCTGTAAAGGCTCAAATGAAAAAGAAAAAAATACTTTAGTCTGTCCAGGAGTTGCTTTCACCTTTTCTTCCCCTCCCATGGGGGAGAAACCGTGCTATAAATAATGGTTTGCTTTAATTTTTGATAGTGGGAAAAGCCCTAAAGACTATAAAGAGATAACTGAAAAAAGGCCAAGTAAAAATTTTAAAAGAATTTAAAAGAAGGTCTTCCAGTCAAGGAGTTCTAGCTTGCTACTTTCATACTACAATGGCTGATGATCCAAATGTACTCTTGCACTGTATTCAATGTCCTGCTGTGAACAGACTTAAGACAGCTTTTAGTGTTGCGTCTTTATAGGCAAGTGAGAAAAAAGCGCAAGAGTACCAGGTAATTTGTTATCTATAATTTCTGGAAAAAAAGAGCCAACAATAAAATATTTAACAAGGGCTGCTTACATAAATTAATCCCTTTTGGACAAGATGTATAAACATATAATTCAAACTCTTCAACACTTGAGGACTTTCTTTGTTAAATTTATATTAAATGCATTACTGAATAAACACCTTGGTATTCAGAAATATTTTCTGTTTCCCAGACAAATATGAGATTTGCACATTCTTTATCAGGAATTATATTATTTGATATTCAAACAGCAACTTTGTCAATCTGTAGAAACAAAGACTTCACCAGATTAAAAGCTATTCAGTTTCTAATTAATGTTCTTTGGTATAATTTTGGCAACCTTTCTGCATATTTATAGCTGTCAGTTGTTATTGTGAAATTCTTTTCCCAAAGAAATTAATTTAACATTTTAAATGAAGTGAAAAGTTAGTGGTTTATTGTAATATTAAGGCTTTTTAAGTTCAACCTTCTTTTAAGGGAAATGTAAGTATTAAACAGCAATGTAATAGTAAAAAACTTTAAAATTTCGCATTCAAGTTTTACTTTATAGAACTGCAGAGTGCTAGGTAAGGAAAGTATTTGGTCTCAAAATTAGGACATGAAGAGAAGCCTAATGAGAGTAATGAGGGATGTTTTTACTTGAGAATACCTCCACTTATAATGAAAAAAGTTTATCTTCAAGTTAAGTCTTTTTCTAGGAGATCATGAAGGAAACTATCAATTGTTATAGGCTCAAAACAACTTACTCTAAATAGTTGTCTTAGCTATCTGAATCTGGGAAGATTAAAGTGTTAGAATATAGAATGCCTCTTTACAACTGTCTTGTCTTCTTTTCCCTGAGGTGTAAACAATGTGTGTGTGAATAGGTGATCAGGTCTTCAAGCTTGTGAAAGACTGCACACTAAATCTTGATGTTTCATAAAACAGAAATTTAATCCTGTCTCTAGAAAAAACATGTGAACTTCCATAGTGATTGGATGGTTTGACTGGACACTACTATAGCCATTGTGTTTATGGAATATTAGCTGAATATTAAATTTGATTTTTAAAATGAAATTTTAACTTAAATTTTACCTTAATAAAATGGAAGGGAGATTTGAAATAATCCAAGATACTTATGCTTTGTGTTCTTTCCTTTTCAGTGGCAAAAACTCCTGTTCATGTTTGTGTTACCTGTGAAGATATAAGTAATCAGGGAGTCAGAATTTAAGTGCTATTAAATTCATATTTGTAGTGACATTTAAAGCTCGGACTTCAGAGAAGCGAATCTTAATGCGTTTTTGTTTTGCAGCTATTCTCACATTACCCAGCTATAAATGGACAGCTGATTATATGCATAGGGTTATTGAATATGAGGTAAACAGCATAAAATGGTGCTGACTACATTTTTCCCTTCCTCTCCCTTTCTATAGTTTCACCCCAAGCTGGTGTAATTTGGTAATATTATATTGATACCTGAACTCTTATGGACATCTGAACATATTATTAATTCAGAGATACCTAATTAATATTCAGAGTGTCTCTTTATATTCTTGGCTTTCAATATGTATTTACCTAGATAAATTAGATGGAAATAATAGGAGGATCTGCTGAGTTGCGGGTGTTCCCTTTTTAATGAAAGAAGCAAATTCAATTAGACTACTTATCATATAATCAAAACTGATTTTCTGCTTTATGTGGAAAATGTCAAGAAGTAATGTAATTTCTTTTATTTACACCTTTCATAAGAGAAACATAAGAAATCACCATTAATTCTTAAAAATCTAATCAAAAGTCAGTAAATTATCTGTTGCAGTAAATTTGCCACAATGCAAACTGCAATAAGGTAATACTGTTAAGAATCATAGACATAGGAAAACCCTATGTCCTGGCACTTTGCATTTCCACTGTTGCATTTCCGTGATTTATCTTTCTAAAAGTAATTAGAGTTATGCTGATAATGATGATGATGATGTTGGTGATGATGATGATGATGATGATGATGATGATGACAGCAGCAGTGATAACAGCAACAGCTGGTGTGGTAGAAATTGCAAGCAAAAATAGTTTCATTCATTTAAAAAATAATATGATCCATCCAACTGCTGAATGGAGCTATTGGTTACAGTATGTGCCAGAAGATTAAAACTAAAAGCACTGTAAAATTCTGTGTAAAAAATGCTAAGAAGAACTCCAGATTTTCCATCTACTTTTGCTGCCTACAGCCAGCTTCAGACTTTGGTAATGTGGGGGTTTATGCTATGAATCTGAATATGTGCAATGAACCTTAATTTTGCTCTCTGGCTTGTTTTATTTTTACAGATGCCAAATATAGTCAAAAACTTACCTAAAAATCAAACTGTATATTCTGTCTTTAATTAACTCTTTGTTTGTTCCCTGCAAAGAGATAATGATTATATGAAGATTTTGTTATACTATTAATAATAATTTCATACCAAAGGGAATTGTTTCAAAGTTTCTCTCTTAATTTTCATAGGATGGACTTAAATATGCCAAAAAGATTCTGGACACATTTTTTTCATATAAAACTACACTTCAAACTGTCTACCAAAGATAACCTGTGGATGAGGAGGGGGGAAAAAAACCAATGAAACCCAAACAACAACAACAACACACTATGAAAAAAAAAAACAAACAATCAAGCCAAACCAGAATATTGACATAAAAATGCATTCTCAAAGGAGTAAAAATAAGGAGATCTGAAGTTTGTTTTCATAGACCACATGATTTTTTTGCTACATGCATCTTGTGTAACAAATTTGTCAAACTGCCAAAATAGGAGGATCTGTATTGCTACCAGCAGTGCTATTAATAATAATAATTTGATCAACTCTAGCTTTACCAGTCCTTCAGTTTCATTATTGGTCCTTTGGCAAGAATTCGTTCCTATACTGAGCTCTTTACCAACACCACTCTACTTTTCCCCCCATAATTACACTCCTTATTCACCTGTTGGAGGCTGAGGATTCAAAGATGAAGGCTTTCTGTGAAGAGGCATTTTTACTAAAAGATTAAGTTGAAGGAGCATCACTATGTTATATCTGTTATTAAGCATAATGCTATAGGAAAGCTCTTCTCTTCAAAGAAGAAACTGTCTAAATATTCAGCACCTTCTCTCAGAATTACTAAGAGATTAAACTATGGCTGTGTAGAAATCCAGAAACCCTTCTAAGGACGTAACCTAGAAATCCTTTGTCCCAAATTCTCTGAACTAGAGGGTTTCTTGACTGCTCTTATTTTTGAGTCTCTTCAGGGATCAATTACTTCCAGCATCTATTTCAGCACAAAACACACCTTCACAGGGATAGAAAACTAGTCCCACTAAAAGATGAGTTTATAGAATAGAGAAGAGAGCAATGTCCTCAAGGCAGCTATCTCTCCAAGCTGGACTGCATAATGAGTCAGATAGCAATTATATAAAACACCACAATGAGCTGCTTAAAACAAAACCATTACAAAATTTCTGAAAGGGAAGCTCTGAGCGATGTGTCACAACATTTCAAAGATATCCACACTCAAAGTAGAGGAAATTTAGGCTCGTAGTTACTTTTCTGTTTCATATATTCCTTATAAACATGTAATTTTGGGGGACAACAGACTCTTTCTGCTCATTTCTTACAAAATCTGACTGTGCTAGCATGGCCTTACAAATCTGGCAGTGCTATGTGCTGATCTGTCTCATCCAGCCCTTATCATCCAAGAAAATCTTTACAAAACCAGATAGAACTTGTATTTCACCAAGAAACATGTTTACAAGACTCATTGACAAAACATTTTTTTTTGCAAAATGTATTCTTTATCTGAACTCATTTTAAAACTAGCTGTTATTCAAAGCTTAAAACAGTGTACTGACCATGGCCATTACATACAGAAAACTTACCAAAAATCTGTCTCCCATCCTAATCTAAATTTTAAGAAAAATCTTTAATGAGAGGAGGCATGACAGTGATTGTAGTGGAATCCATTTCCATATGATATGTGAATGTTTGCGTTTAATTTTTATGAGGATAAATATTGAACACCTGATGCTTTTCAAAATTAATTGTCTGATGCTGGATAGATCAGCTAATATCATTATGGAAATTTCTGAGTGATATACTTGCAATTGTCATGCATATTGCAGTAAGACAGTGCAGTGGGAACTCTTATTTGCCATGGCAACCATTAATTGGATATGCAGGAGGTTGTGTTTTGCTTTAAATAAATCTGACTGGGTCAGCAATTGAATGTTTCAAATACATGAATTATATTTTACACAATTTTTCACTTTTTTTTTTCTGGGTTTAAATTAGTTTTTACTTCATATCTACATGCTCCTTAGAAACAAATGGGATAAAATTGAGTGAAACCCTGGGACATTTTGTTTTATGATTATTTTAGTAAATGCACATTTTGTGTTTCTAAGTCTGACAAATAAGAGCTGATTGTAATTACATTTGTGTTCCTGCCATGTGTTCTCAGGCCTCTTTCTCCATTGTTTCTTTCTCATGTGACTGTTATTATGGATCAAATAGCTGCTTTGCATAAATCATTTCCATAAAAATGTACATTTGGCTTTTGATTTACAGAGAATTTGACATAGGAGACAGACTTTTTGTATATCACACTGGGATTTTGAGTAAAATATGTTGGGATGTATATATGAAAAATTCACTTCTAAAGAAATGAATCCTAAGCAAATAGTGAAGGAGAAATTATTAAAATCTGAGAACTTAGACATTTCAAGGCAGCAAAGTGTGAAATGCAAAGAAGAGGCTCTTTGAGTTATACATTTAATGGAATATTAAATAATTTGTTTAGAAAGGGTATGAACTTTTCTATGTTAAATTCAGAAGGCATTTATAAATGTGATTAATTTTATGCAAGTGAGTAGTTGCACCTAAGTCTGGGAAGATGACTACAGTATTCAAGATCATATTATTTCTTTGTTTGCCTGTGAAGGCTTCTTATGACATTAAGTCAATATTCCCTAATAGATTCATCTTAATATTTTCCTGGTTTAGGAAAGAATCTGGATTCAATACAGGACAAAAATATCACCCTGATATTAGTCAATGGAGATATTGATACTTCAGAATTAGTCCACCTAGCTTCATCCTGGAACATAGTCCATGACTTTGTCAGATTCCTAGGCAGGCTTGAACCCAGCCCCAGAGCAGAATTTGAAGCAGGGTGTACACAAAATACTGGGTACTCTGTGTGGATCAATACACAAGTTGTCTAGGGCTGAGGAAGACTTATCTATAACACTGAATAATTTGTTAAATGTGTCCCAACCACCTGCAGTCTTTGTTTTAAAGATGGAGTGAAAGTGGCATAGTTTGTGGTTTTGTTTTGCATTTTTTTCTGCCTACTTGTTTTACTAAGCAAATTATCATTTACTTTTTTATATGTATGATTTGGTACGTAGCTAAGTCCCCCAAAATGGAATTTTATGCCATTGATTATGTGACAGAACCCAGGAGAGAGGAAAGTAGATTATCACATTTTCTCCTTTTCTGTGGAAACCACAATAGACCACGATATAAAAGGTACATTTCCTTCTTATGCAATGCAGCATGAATCCATACTTAGCAATAATGGTCTGCAAGTTGTCTTTTGGACTGTGCATCTCAGAACATACAAGGTTATGCAACTTGTATTTGGCATTTGACTTCTTTATTCCTACAATCAATTGGAGTGCATGTGAATTTATGTGTTTTCCAGATTCTTTCCAGGATCACAGCCATAAGATTTTTATGTCCTGAGAAAGATGATCCATTTAAATGTATGAGCTTTGGTTCAAAATCCTTTTTTTTTTTCAATAGATAGTAGTTTTCAGATCAAGCAAAATTCTTACTTGTCATGATACAACAGAAACTGTCTCTGACGGTTTTGTTCTAAGCATAATGGGGACATTAATTTTAATTGAAGCCATCACTAAGATGTATTGAGCTGAAATTCTGATACAATGGTCAAAAGAACTACAGAACTACAATGGTCAAAAAGTCATGGTGATGACACAAAAATTTCTGGTTTTTAAGATAATCTGTCATGCAAGCCATTATAACAGAATCTGTCTAACAATGTAAGCATAACCTTCTAAATTAGTCCATCACATTGACCCTGAAAAATCCCTTCTTGTCTATGATAACCAAAACAATATCAAGGAGCAATATGGAAGGAGCAGCAAGGTTTAACCAAATGGAAATTGGTAGTAAGGACAGATATTTAATTGTCTGGTTTTGAGTCCATAATTTTTTTTTTTTGGTTTTTTGGTCTGGAAAGAAGAACAAAAACAGTAAAAGAAAAGGAAGGAAGGACAGTTTTGTTAAATTGTTGTTTTGAGTTCTTTTAATGCAATATTTAAACAAAAATATATTTAATTTATTTGCCAGCTCTTTTTTCTGTGTGAAATGCAGCAGCTCTTTGGGGGGTTATGCTGTCATCCAGGCAGCAATCATTTCACAGAATGTGACATTACTTGTTTAGAATTCAATTATGTTTTCTTTCATGTCAAACATTAAATGATCATTTGAATTTTGGTCCTTTGACATCAGTAATTGTTACAATTCATGGCAAATGACTCCTCAGATGTCAGAAGTTTGGGCCAATGTAAAAAAGTCCTATTTTTCATGTAGATAACAGCTGACAATCAAGATGATTCAGAAATGCCTATTACAGTGGAAATAGTTTTTATTTATTTAATTTCTGCATAAAGTGCTAGTCAGAAGTTTGGTTGTGCACTCATTAATCTTACAAGACAGATGTTTCCATGACATGTAAATTGGTGGCTGGTTGTCTTCACTCAGGAATGTCCTGTATGGCCACCCAAAACAATCTTTCTTGGTTTTCTTCCTCTTTCACTGGGTTTTTAGTCACATCTTCGTTGCACTTCCAATGACAAGGTCCTTCACATTGACTGCCTCTCTCTGTCATCAGGTTTATTTGGTGGTGTTGGTGTTCTCACCCATTACCTAGTATGAGTTGATGCATAGCTGGTAGTTAGAGCTCGTTGAGAGTTGTCTAAAACGTGGTAGAAGGGAAAAGATGTTAAAAGAATCATTGCTTTGGCCTTGGAGCTGAATCAGGGTGTGCATATCTGCTTAAAAATGAAATGTAGATTGCTTAAATTTCCATCTAGTGTTTAGGAAATTGCATAGAGGTACTGTTCAAGTGTTTGTCCCTTTCATTTTCCTTTTCCTTCTGTTCTTCCCTTCATTCACCTATCTGACCTGAAAATTACTTTATGATACAGATCTTGCTACAGTCCTGTTTCCCTACCTTATTTCTGGATTAATGATCCACGCAGGATGGATTTCAATGCTTTTTAGAAAATACAGCTCTTCAAATTCAGAAAGGTTAGTTATTAGCTGCTGTAATTTATTAAGGGGATTATACTTGTGATCTTTCATCCACACTTATTTAACTTAGTTTCTACAGAGTTTTTACAAGTTAATTGGTTTTGACCCAATACTCCCAGAAGTGCAGATTTCTGAATTCACAAAAATGAGTTAGAGAGCCTGCTGCCTTTCAACAGAAAAGAGGTGTCTGTTCCTTGACTCTTCTCTTCCTCAATAATTGAACATGATTTTTAAAAAGAAATTACTCTTTCACAAGATACAACATTAAAATTATCACCCTTTTTAGTACATTGCTTGTTTCATATAATCTCCTTTTTAGAGCTGCTTTTTCTCAGTCATTAGCCTCTTCAATTTTTGCATCTTTAGGACATTTTGCAAAACCCACAATTTTTTTATAAGTATTAAAAAAAAAAAAAAAAAGGCTGGAGACCTTTTTTTTTTCCCTTTGCATGGAGATTAGTAGTGCATACTTGCATCCCAGAAAGCCAACTGTGTCTTGGGCTGCATCAAAAGCAGCGTGACCAGCAGGTTCAAGGGGATGATTCTGCCCCTCTTTGCTGTCCTCATGAGACCCCACCTGGAGTGCTGCATCCAGCTCTGGGAGTCCCAGCTTAAGTAGGACACAGACCTACTGGAGTGAGTCCACATGAGGACCACAAAGATGATCAGAGGGCTGGAGCAATGCTCCTACAACACACACACTGGTAGAGATGGGGTTGCCTAGTCTGGAAGAGAGAAGGCTCCAGAAGACCTTAGAGGAGCTTTCCAGTAGATAAAGGGGGTTACAGGGAACTGGAGAGGGACTTTTTATAAGAGCACATAGTGACAGGACAAGGAGGAATGGCCTCAAACTAAAAGAGTAGATTTAGATTAGATAGTAGGAATTCTCTTCTGCGAGGGTGAAGAAGCATTGAAACAAGTTGCCTGGAAAAGTTGTAGATGCCCCGCCCCTGGAAGTGTTCAAGGCCAGCATAGATGGGGCACTGAGCAATGTGGTGTAATGGAAGGTGTCTGTGCCCATGGCAGGGGACTGGAATTAAGTGATTTTTAGGGTCCTCTCCCACCCAAACTGTTCTATAACTCCATGATGATTATTGGCTGAAATAAATATTTTTGCTATGTCTGTGGGATGCAATTTTTTTTTCAGTTGAATTTTGCTTTTAAAATAGTTTTCAAAACTTGTGGAACTGAGCAAGCCATCTCAGCCACACTGTGTATGTGGCCATGACTATATACCTTATATATATTGTGGTACTGATTACTTGGAATATCTTATTAAAAACAGTTAAAAATTGATGGTTTAACATATGTCTTGGACTTCAGGTTGCTCAGATATAATCCAAACATGAGCAGTTATCTCTCAACAAAAGCAAAAGTTATTGTACAGCACTAAAAGAGGGCCATGGTTGGCTTACTCAAAGAGTATTCAGAATATCACAATATTTGAGGATTTAAAGATGCACCTTGAATGTGTATTTTCACTATTTACAGATTTCTCCAGGACTCATCATCATACTTGTTTTTGAAGATTGTATCAAAATAATTTTTAGACTGTATATTTGAATTATATTGTACCATGGTAGAAAAATTTCAAAATAATCTGCACAAAAGCATAAAATAGAATATTCCAACACTAAGTCTGTTTAGCCAGGCTGGTCTTCTTCTCCACTGGCTTGTCTTCAGGCACATGAGGATGGCCTGTCCCTGTAACTGAGTTTTCCTCTCTAAGGCGGCACATCCAGCCATCCCATTCTCCTTTTCCTTTCAGGACTGCCGCCCAAGGGACTCTCTCAACCAGTCCGCCCAAGGTCTGCCCTCAGGAAGCCCAAGGTGACAGTTCTGCTGATGTCCCTGCTTGCTGCTACAGGAATAAAAAAACTATAATTTAATGATTCCTGTGCCCAAAATGGCTTCCAACAATTCATATCACCCATCAGCTCTTCTCTGATCACAAACAGTAGGTCCAGAAGGGAATTTTGCCTAGTGGGCTTCTTCACCAGTTGTGTCATGAAGTTATTGTCTACACACTTAAAGACACTCCTAGACATTTTCCTCTCTGCTGCAATATATTGCCAGCAGACATCTGGTGGGATTTGTTACAGAAACTTTTCCTTGCCTCTTATCCTGTTATTTAGGTAAGAGAGCAAGGTGTAGTTATTTGGTCTCATTTATTTTAGAAAGTGAATGTTAAGCCTGGGTGCTAAAACTTTTTGCCAGCCAGTTCTATGGCTTGTTCATAGAAAAAAATATTGTTTATTCTGCTTGCACCTTCAAATCCCAGAAGCTTTGTGTAGATAATTACATTCTATGTGCAGTCGAGGGCATGACAATAAGCAATCAGTCAATTCCATTATTGTGAGGGTGATACTATGAGGGCTATATCCAATGTCATTTACTTCTCTGTAACACATGCACAGAACACTCTGAATTCCAGTGTTTTCCTGTTATTGTATTTTAAATCATACAGCTAACGATGGCTTTATAGTCACTTGGAAGTATGTGTGCTGTGAATACAAATACCAAGAGGCTAATATTTTTGTTTTAAAAAGCAAAAGATTGATTTATAGTGGGATAAGCAGGTAGGAAACTATAACCTTTTTCCTCTCATCAATAGTAGTAATAATTATGATTCTAATAATAATGAATATTTTGTGATGATGATGATGATTTTATTATAGAATGTTATTTTTAAAAATTTCTGCCTATGTCAGAATTTTATTTTCCTTTTTTAATGCCTGCCAGGAAAATCAAAAGAACAGATAAGAAAGTAGTAGTAGTTAAAAGTTAATCTCCTTTTTTTAACCATAAAAATCCTCATGACTATAAATGGCTTTAAACAAAGAAATCCACAGATCTTACATAGGAAATTTCTTTGACACAATGTCAGAAGTATAAAAATAATATAATTTTTAACCATCTCAAAACAGTAACAACAGATAATACAGTGTCCCAGACCTCACATTTGTGGAGTGCTGTGCTTATCCATTGAAACAATACTCGTATAAAAGTTTTCCTTGTGTGCGGGATTTTTTCCTCAGTCAAAGGGGAACACTGAAATGACAAAAAGCCATCAGAATATTTCCTGCTAATTTTATCAGAAAAAAAGAAGGTGGAATCATACCCTGTTTTATTGTAAAAGGTGAGTTGGCTGTCCTCATATTTGCAACATTAGAGAAAAAAGACACTCTGGAGAAAATATGTAGGGACCTCCATATATTTTCACACTCTATTATTCTGACAGCCCTTTCTCTGTTTTGTTAAGGACAAGGGACATGGACATTTTCCTTAGAGCAATACATATTTTATACATATTTTAGTTTCTTTGGTGAAAATTCATAGTCTGCTCTTATGTTGTTTTTCCTTTATACATACATACATACATATATATATATACGTACTTTAGTCTAGTGGTCTTCAGTGCGTGACACCTCTGCGTCTTCTACACCTCATAAAACTTGGCAGGAAGGGAAATTCTCTGAAAGTCCCATCTTACAGAAATACTACTGTAGCTGAGGCACCATGGTATCACTATGATTACAGCAGTTTATATGGGAGAAAATATTGAAAATATTGCTATTCTCTGCAAGAAGAATAGCAATATTTTCAATATTTTCCATGGTTTGAAAATACTACTACTACTTCTACTATGAAGTGCTACCTTAAATCTACCTTAAATATATACTGCCTTTTTAAAAGAAAAATACAACTGGCTTTAAGAATATGAAGGAATTAGTGCCTGAAATTTCTTGAAATTATAATAAACTTGCAATCTGAACATAGAAGCCTAGATTCTTCTCTATGTTGACAATGACACAGAAACAACTGTTAAGAGACAACGTGAAAAAAAATATCTTTTGGTGCTAGTTTCTCACTCCTGACTTTTGAGAAGAGAAAGGATATTACTTACCAAAATGTTTGTTCTGGTCATATTTAAACTTTACTGAATGTCAAAAGGGACAAAGGGGTGTAAGATTAAATGCGGCATTAAATATCCCCCTACAAACATCAGGTTCTCAAGTCTTGCTCAGCACTCATAACTGTTGAAGATCATCTTTTGCTTTCTGTTAGTTTCTGTCTAGGACAATTTGAAGAGCAAGTATCTGAAGGAAACCTCTGGTTCTGTGGAATCAAGGATCCCAGACAGCTCTTTAATGATGTCCCCACCCTTAACTTCAGATTGTCTGTAGGGTTTCCTGCCTTTTCCCACTGACAAGGCAATTCCAGCAGCTGTAAAGTTCAGGCATCTGCTAAATCAGGAACTAAACAGTAAACGAAATGCCACTATTTCAGAAACAAAGGTATTCAACTAGAGAATGTTTTACTATGCAGCATGAGATTTGGTATTGCTGATGAAGCACTACAAATTTTTCTTTTCCAGCCGTGTATCTAGGGGACATCACAGGGCAAGACTATTTGCAGCCACAAATTGCAGGTGGAAATGCTATAATGGTGGCAAGTGATAATAGACTGAGAGATGTTAGGCTAAGAAGTGATGCACAAAACATTGACAGACAGAAGAGTGAATGAAACACTTTAAATTTTTTTCAAGTATGTCTGATTAGGGATATAGCTTTTTATATGTAGGACATATATCTAAGAAATTTTGCTTTTTTCATCAGCTGCAGCAGAAACCATGGCATATTCCTGATTTTAAAGCAAGACCAAGTTTTCACTGCAGTGGTTGTACATAAATAAGCTACAATTACAAGTAATTATGATTTTCGTCTGGATGAATATCCTGATCATGAGAATATTAATCAGCTCCTCCATTTTTCATTTCAGGGAAAAAAAAGTTCAATATTTTAGTTAATTAGAACTGGGCAGAAACTAAATATATTTGAGAAAAATTAAAAAAAGTTTTTAACTGTCCCCACCACCACTTTATTCATATGAAATTAAATGTTCAAAAAAACCACCAGAAGCATCAAAGATGAAGGAAAGTGTATTTCCTGTGAGAAGTAAGAATGTTCCAGAAATATGGGTCATGGCAAGCGAAGTCAGAACAATATAAGATTCAAGTTAAAAAAGGTAAAGCGTAAAGAAGAAAGAAAAAATGATTGCAGTCCTATTAACAATCCTCTGTCATCCAAAAACATGTCACTAAGAGGTAGCACAGATATAGCACCACAAAGTACTAATGTTCCCTTGTGTTCATGGAGTAGCAGTTTAACTCTGAGTAGTCTTTGCTAAACTAGCAACTTGTGCAGCTAGTATATTTTGCCAAGGCTATCCTGTGAGACATCATGGAGTTTGAGAGAAAATCATTGCCACACTCTTCTGGTACAAATTACACTTTTCTTAACACACATTGATCTATCTTTCTCTTTCTTTCTTTCTTTCTTTCTTTCTTTCTTTCTTTCTTTCTTTCTTTCTTTCTTTCTTTCTTTCTTTCTTTCTTTCTTTCTTTCTCTTTCTTTCTTTCTTTCTTTCTTTCTTTCTTTCTTTCTTTCTTTCTTTCTTTCTTTCTTTCTTTCTTTCTTTCCTATGTTCTAAGTTTGGATTTCAAATTTACACCGACAAATGCAGGAAAAATAAAAGTAAATAATGCAGATATGATTATTTTTTATTTATTTATTTTTTCATTACAATTCTATCAGCATCAAAGCTGTTGGGAGATTGAAAACAGAGTTAAGAATCCAATTAAGTATTTGGGTGATCTTCCTGCTTGCTTTTCTTTGCTGGGATTGTTTTCATCTGGCTAAAGTTTCAGAATGATTATATGGGTTGCAGCTACAACATTAACTGCAGTTTTATATATCCATTTTCAGTGCTTAATCCAGAGACTCAGAGAGGTTGATTTACAAAGAAATTGAAAAGTTCCATGTAAGAAATGGAAGTTGGAGGGCTAAGTGTAGGAACTCAATACTTCCAAGTTGTAGATAGTTTTTGCTTGATTGAGGGCTGGAAGAAAACTTATACAATAATATCTGTGTGAAACATATTGTTTCAAGGAGAAAGGCTAGGAGCATGACAAGAATTATCTAGGAAGACCATAGAGAAGGACTGTTCATGATTTTTAAAAAATTTTTATAGGGCATAATTTTTATTGGCTTTGGATTATTATTTTATTCTCACAACAGAAGATTTAGTATTTGTTGACATTAAAAGTTTGCTTGGAGATGTATGGGTAGTGCCTGAAGAACAGAAATTATTTAGATTTTAGAAAATTGTACTTTTACACAAAATATGAGCAGGACGCAGGAAAAATAATGAACTTTTTAAGGAACAAATAAACTGAGACACCAATTATTAACATTATGAAAATGACATTTTAAGCAACTGAATGCTTTCTACTCCAGCAGACATGACATAATAACCTATGTACATAGTATGCAATTTTGTTTTAAAATAACACCTTTTCATAGTTTCTCTTTTTTATTTGTTTGTTTTCTATTTTACTACTAGCTTCTACACAATAATTTTAATGCAGTGCTCTTTATGTTAGAAATTTTACCCTTCATGTTATATCATCTCAAAATTTATATTCTCAGTGCCTGGGACAACAAATATAATTTTTCATTTGGAAATATTTTTAGTTTTCAAAATATCAAAGGAAGCCATGAGAATATAACTTTACTCCATGAAAGCAGGGGATATAAATTGGGAAGAGTCTTTTAAAATTGTTTTGGTTATTTTCAAGATAGATGAAAGCAGTGAGAGAAAAACATCAATTTTTCCTTCTTAGTTCTCATAAATAACTTTTGTATTTGGTTTTGATGGACATTTGCAACAGCAAATTTGGTTGATCAAATACTTCTGAGCCAAATAACTTTCCTTGCATGAGTTCACACAGGTGCCAATTTACCTCAAAATTAATGTATTTGCATTAAAGGTTTAAGAAATAGTTTATGTATTAGTTAACTCCATCAACCACACTTTTGCACTCTTTAAAATGATATTGTTGCTGAAAAGCAAGTGGCCCTGGAATATGATTTTATTCTATTTAATCTTTTTTTTTTTTTTTTAATATATGAATGAGTAAAAATGAACATAACTCAAAGGAATCATTGGAGAACAAGAAATTCCATTTTTCTATAAATGAGATAAAACTTCACAGTGGAATAAATCTCCATATCTGAGAAAAAAATATGATTTAAGATTTATATCACAAATATAGAGTGAACACAATGATGTATTCAACCTGTATTTAAAGAATTAATGGGATCAATAGCATTACTTGTGTAAGGTTGCCTTGCTATAACCTATGAAAGATTATGTTAAAAGTGACTCTATAATCAATTCTTAAAAGTAAATATGTACATAAACCTCAAAAAGCCTAGCAAAAGCAGGTTTATTACACACCATTAAACCTCCAAGTGTCTTAGTTTTTCTTAAAGAGCTGAACTCTTGTATAGCATACTCAATCCAAGAAGAAAAACAAACCCCCCCACAAAAATCCCACTCTACAAGAAAAAAAACCACACTACAAAGAAACAAACTGCAGCAGCAAAGGCACAGGTAAACCATCAGTGAATTTGGCCAAGTATATTTAATTAAGAGTTCAATGAAAAATTAAAACTGCCTTATATCTTAATGTGTTTGGATGGATCAGACATGCATTAGAGCAATACAGTCACCAGTAGCTGTCAGTTCAGCCAAATGGCTTTGCTACAGGATGCCTTCTGTGCGTCACAAAACCTCCTCAAACTGACAAACGTCCTGCCACTCGCTGCAGATGCATGGCTGCTGTGCACAGCAAGGACTAAATATGCCATTACAATATGGCATACTGTGTATGCCTAATTTGTAGTGTCACGTGGGAGCTAAAACCTGGAACGGGGCCCTGAAGGCACAAGAACTAATGAACTCTGCCTGGCTTCAGAAGAGTAATCCATCACTGACATACAACAGCCCTTTTCTTTAGACTGTGTTGATGAAAATTTTCTAATCTCTCATGCCAAGTAACGTTTTCTTAACTAAGCCAGACAGAATGTCCTCCTAACATTAACCTTCTCACAGCAAAATACACTACAGTTTGCCTCTTCTGAGTTAATTTGAAGTATTTCTCATTAAAACATGGGAGGAGAGGAAGAAAAAAAGAAAGTAAGCAAAAGAAAATTATTAGCCAGATCTTCCCTGATTAGCTATGGACTTAAAAAGTAAATATAAATTTAAATATAAATAAAAAAGTAAATATAAAACTGAGTGAAGAGTGCTATAATAGCAACATTTATGTCAAACCAGTCATATGCATGGATTTCCACAGCAGGCCAGGTTCATTTATATTACCACTAATGTTAAGGCCAACATCAAATGACTAATATTATGGTAATGCATTAAAATTTACCTATTAATTTTTTTCTTCATAATCCTACTATATTTGGCACAAGATACTTTAAGATTATCAGTTTTCTGCACAAGAACCTATGTGTCAATATAGCAAAACATGAAAATCTTGAGATCCTAGAGGGATTTTATAAAAAAAATTAGTTGCCCAGAATTTTTTTTTCCTGAAGTAATAAATATCCTTGTAATTTCAGGAGGAGTTCGATAAGAAGCTGGCTTGATTTTTCTTTGTTTTTATGTTTTTTTAAAAATTATATTGGATAATTCTAAGAAGACCAACTTTATGGATATACTATGGGGAAGATTCCAAGTTATCTGCTTCCATTACCCACTACCAGCTCCATGCTGCCCAATCCTCCACCATTTGGAAGAGTTAGCAAGTGTCTCCTGCATATCTGGATCAGAAAAACTAAGGATGATTTACATCAGACAAAAGCTGCATATGAAAACAAAACAAAGTCTTCCCAACTTGTTCATCAGCCTGACTCTGTCTATCCAGGTCAGAACAAAATAGAAGCCAATAACAGATATTTAGTGAAGGAAGAAGCAAGACTTTCTCTGTGACTTGCAGTTTTCTTCATTCAGAACCTACATCCGAACCACCATGTTGCTGTTGCCAGCCGTGGACCCTATGCCAAGAATGCACTGAATATTTTCCTTCAAAATGTGGGTTTTTCTGTATGTTCAGCCTTCATATTGCTATTAGCATCACCTTTAAATACTAGGCTGATGATAGCCATGTGATTTGATCCTTATGATGTAATCCTTTCCTTATTTTTTTCTGCTTACATCACCAAACTGAATCAATAATGTCTCAGTGTAAAAGGAACTGGAGTGTAGTCTTGCTTCCAAAACTCCAGGTTATTTATGTACTGATACTCTTTATTTTCTTATATACACAGAAGAAAAAAAGGTTTCTAAGGAGATAAAATATGTTAATTTATGTCTTATTCTTTTTCTAGACTTTTAGCTGTCTCAGAATATCTGTCAGATCAACCAATCTTTGGATGCAAAAGTTGGTCTACCATTTACATTTCTAAGTATAAGGGGCTGTTGTTAAATCATGGAGAAAACAGTTTATGATGTCAATCATTCTGCACCTCTGTATATTTAATTTCAGTTACATTTCTGATCCCTGTGATGAAAATAGTCCAGCTAGTTTTGAGAAACTCAATTAAGATATCCAAAAATACAGTAAAGCCAGAAAAATTGTGTTATGTGTATGCTCCCTACACGGTGGAGAAGAAGAAGAAGAAGACGAAGAAGAAGGAGAAGAAGAAGAAGAAGAAGAAGAAGAAGAAGAAGAAGAAGAAGAAG
>JANIJU010003056.1:96862058-96872748 GCA_025504685.1 Leucosticte australis | reverse complement strand
AAAGTAAACAATAATGGTAGAGATAATATGTTCTCATTTGCCTCTGACTTTCTGACATGTAAAACTCTGTTAATTCTACTGATTAACCCTAGCTTAGTAGACTTGACATTTATTAAGTGAAAGAAATGCAACAATATAAACTTATTTGTCTAAATCAAAGGCTCAGTTGTACCAAATAAACTAGCTTAGATGCACTAATTACCTGTATGCTATTAGAAATCTATACATTCAAGTATTATTTTCACTTTTCTATATCAACATGAAAATACTATCCTTTGGCACTCAGTCCCAAACGTCTGGATTTCAGAGAATTGTGATTACAAACTCCAATTTTTGGAGAGTTGCAAAGTCTAAGCAGATCCAAGCTCATCTCTTTGGTGACCTGACCCCAGGGAATTGTATGAAGTTGGGTCAGGGGAAGTTTGGGTTACAGCTGGATGGATGGTCAGAGTCCAGTAAGATTCAGTTTAATAAGTCCAAGGGACGAGTCCTGAATTTTGGCCACAATAACCTCTTGAAACCTTACAGGCTGGGGATGGTGTGGCTGGACAGTGCCCAGGCAGAAAGGGGCTTGGGGGTTTTGATCAATAGCCACCTGAACATGAGCCAGCCATGCGCCCAGGTGGCCAAAAAGGCCAACGGCGTCCTGGGCTGTGTCAGGAATAGTGTGGGCAGCAGGAGCAGGGAGGTCATCCTTCCCCTGTACTCAGCACTGGTGAGGTCACACCTTGAGTGCTGTGTCCAGTTCTGGGCCCCTCAGTTTAGAAAGGAGGTTCAGATGCTCGAATGTGTCCAGAAAAGAGCGACAAGGCTGGTGAGGAGCTTGGAACACAAGCCCTATGAGGAATGACTGAGGGAGCTGGGGTGTTTAGCCTGGAGCAAAGGAGACTCAGAGGTGACCTTATCACTCTCCACAACTTCCTGAAAGGTGGTTGTAGTCAGGTGGGGCTGGTCTCTTTCAGCAGTCAGCACCTGACAGAACAAGACACAGTCTTAAGCTGTGCCAAGGGAAATATTGATTGGATATTAGGAAAAGGTTTTTTATGGAAAGAGTGATAAAGTTCTGGAATGGTCTGCCCAGGGATGTGGTGGAGTCACCATCCCTGGATGTGTTTTTAAAAACATTTGGATGTTGCACTTGGGGCCATGGTTTATTTGAGGTGTTAGAACATGGGCTGGACTTTATGATCTTGAAGATCTCTTCCAACCCAGTGATTCTGTGATTCTGTGATATTAGGAAAAGGTTTTTCACCCAGAGGGTTGTTGGGGACTGGAACAGGCCCCCCAGGTGAGTGGTATACACCAAGCCTGACAGAGTTCAAGAAGCATTTGGAAAATGCTCTTAGGCACATGGTGTGACTCTTGGGGCTGTCCTGCGCAGGGTCAGGAGCTGGACTTTGATGATCCTTGTGAGTCCTTTCCAACTCAAGATAATCTATGATCTTTCAATGTAAAACTGCATATAAATCAAAGGAGAATAAATGTAATCTTCCTTCACAGAAATTTCCAGAAAACATTTTTTTCTTCATAAGACCATTCATAAATAACTTCCAGATTCTGAAATGAATTTTTAGAGCTTCATATCAAATGAAATTTTTTTAATTGCTTTGAGAAGAGGTGAACTCACATGAATAATAATTGAAGAAAAAAAAAAACAAAACAGGAGAAATAATGATGAAACTTATAGAATGGCTTGGATGGAACTTAAAGACCAGCTAGCTCCTACTCTGCCCTGCCATGGGCACCTCACTGGACCAGGATGCTCAGAGCTCCATCGAGCCTGGCCTTGAACATTTTCAGGGATGGGGCATCTACAGCTTCTCTGGGCACACTGTTTCAGTCCCTCATCACCCTCACAATAAAGATTTATTTCCTAAGATCTAATCTAAACCTACTCTCTTTCAGTTTGAAGTCATTCCCTCTTGTCAATAGCCTCCATCTTTCTTCAAGGCTCCCTTAAGATGCTGGAAGGCCACAATGAGTTCAACCTATTGGTTCTTCTTCTCCTTTCCAGGCTGCAAAAATCCCCTTCTCTTTGCCTTTCCTCTTGGAAGATGTGCTATGTTCCTCTAATCATCTTGGTGGTCCTCCTCTGGACTCATTCCAAGTAGTCCATGTCCTTCCTGTGCTGGGATCCCAGAACCAGATGCAGGGTTCCAGGTGGGGTCTCACCAGAGCAGAGCAGAGCAGAGGGGCAGAATCCTCTCCCTCGCTCTGCTGCCCACGCTGCTTTGGATGCAGCCCAGGACATGTTTGGCTTTCTGGGCTGTGAGAGCACAATTCTGGCACGTCCAGCCTCTCACCCAGCAGCAGCCCCAGGTCCTTCTCAGCAGGGCTGCTCTCAGTCTGTTCATTCCATATCCTGTGCAGATACCAGGGGTTGTACTGATCCAGGTGCAGCACTTCACACTTTAGTCTTGTTAAATGTCATGAGATTCCCATGGGCCCACCTCTCAAGCTTGTCCAGATCCCTCTCTGTATCACCCCATCTTTCAGGTATGTCAACCACACCACTCATCTGCAAATTTGATGATGGTGCAGCCATCTGAAATGGCTTTGGACTTAAAACATTTCTTTCAGATACTCAAGAAATAAGTAATTCAGAAATACAACCAGGTGTATGTATCCATTCTTCAGATTTTGGCACTTGCTAATGTACCCTGCCAAGGTAATGTTTTCCATGTCCCACGACTCGCACTATTGAACTAAATTTTTAAAACAATGAAGACTTTTGTGTATGCTCTCTAGGCAGTTTTAAGTAATAATCACCCTGTATATGGGTATTTATACAATTATCCCATTCTACTTTCTTCCTTGCTTATATTGACTGCTAACTTTCACATTAAACTGAGATCATTGAGTGTTTAAAACAGAATCTTCACAGATTCCCCACTATGTTCCATATGCCCAAGTCCTCACTTACAAAAAATAATGAATAATACAATATTACAAAATACTTCATGCAGCATATTTTTTAATGTTATCACTAACTACAGGTTATAAATATGATTATATATTTATATCCACATGGATAAACATTTGATTTTTGTTTGCTTTTTTATGAATATAGGTTTTTCCACTCTTTTCTAATAACCATTTAATAGTAAAGTGAGGGATAAAGTGCAATAAATTTAAGAGCTGTATGAAACACACACCTGTTAAATTGAATTGCTTTCCCTCTTTGTGTGTTTCATGTCTTACAATAGATACTGAAATTTAATTCTGAGTGATGAGTTCAAGCTATTACAACAAAAAACAGAATAGGCACACAGCGCTGATTTGAACATCTGGGTCTTTCAGGCCATCTATGTGCAATGTCAGTGAGTCATTAATGTATATAATAAGCATATAAGAGTTTTTGGGGTTTTTTTACCTAATAAGTGCATAACAACAACAACAACAAAGGTACTACGTGAGAATTTTCATACTAACAACTTTTACCTGTAAATACCCCCTTTCTCCTTCTGGTCACTTTGGAACTAATTAGGAAGACATTTTCACAGTTTCTACCGTGATATTATCTGCTGATATGGGCTTCATGCAACCAGAGCAGTAATATCAGGTTCCTTTAAATATATTACACATGGCTCAGCAGTGGCACACTGCACATCTTGACCATAGTCAGGAACTCTGACAGCAATTGGCATTATCTGTATTTCACTATCAGCCAGACAGCAAGTCTTCCCACACAGATATTGTTCAATAGGTAAAAATTCAGGTGGGTGTGATCCTGCATACCTGGTTTATAATCTTGAGCTGAAGTAAATTTTTACCAAATAATTTAAGGATCAATGAACAAGATTTACATGTCTAGACTTGACAATTTGATGTCAGCTTAGAGATTCTGTATCTATGCTTTATCCTTGATGACTGACAACAAAAATGGGGTTCATGTCACCACATTTTAGCCATCTGTGGTCTAGGTGTCTAATCAAGACGAAAAATCTGGGGTCTCTTATGCACCAAGGAGAGAAAGATGTAATTTTTGCTTTTTTTTTCAGACCAATTTCCCCCTGGAGCTGTTTTTCTCTGCTGACTTCAAGGGTATTTTTGAATCACATCCACTAAATGCTGAGATTATGAACCTAAAATAAAAGGAGGTGAATTCCACCATAAGTAAGAAATGGCAAAATATTTTCTGTGAAAATGTTGGTAAATGTTATTGCTTTGAATAATTGTCAAGCTTGTCTGTTTATGACTTGTGTGTATTGTCTGATTGTCCTTGAAATGTATGAAAAAGCACCTTCATTCTCATCAGTTCTTTTATTAAGATGCATCTCCACACAGCAGGTATTTAAATTCAGAGAACTTCAAAACATACTCAAAATTAGTGCATGATTAAGCATTTCCTTGAAACGAGAGCCAACATTTTTTTTTCATTAGATTGCAAAAGGTTGAAACTCTGGCTGTCTTAATGAAACAAAAGCTGTGGGTATGGGAGTACAGCAAATCCATTACTGAACACGGTCCTCAATTAGTGCTGAGGATTGAATGCAATCTCTGTCATTACCACGGTAGCCACTTTTCTTGCCCTCCAAGCTGTGGCAGCTATTCTCACACTGTAGTCAAGTATGCTAAGCTGGTAGCAGCATTGCAGAGGAGAGAGATGTTACTGACTGCTTTGTGTGGTTAATTAAAAGAACTGCATTTTCTACATCTGTAATTATTCTCTCTTCTGTCACCTGTAGTATTCTGTATTGTTCTATATAGTACTAACTTTAATGCTTTAGATATACAGTGTACATGCCATAAAGCTGAGGTCATAGTTGCTTTCATTTTTTATATCTTCAAAGCTTGCTCTGAAAGCACAACAGCCTGAGCTGTCATGGTGATTAATTGGAAACCATACTCCTAAAAAGGTGTAAGGGAGGTCAGGTCATGCGAAGCATGGGAAACTCACAGTCAGACATTTTCTAAGTTCCAAGTGCTTAAAATTTCAACCATAAAAATGTTTTTCTTTACAAATATTGTGAACAAATCAAAATTCAGTTGTACGTGCTTCTGTGGCTCCCCAGCAAAGGAAATATTTTTTAGAAATAAAATACTAAAATTCTATCATTTAAGTTCTTAAACTATCACCAGTCTCTAGATCTTCTAGATTGCTGAGCTTATGGATTAAACAATATCACACAACCCCACACCATATCCAATGGATGATGTGATAAGGATTAATAACATACAACACATTCCTGAGGCACACATGTTACCTGAGTTTCCTACTCTGCACAAACAGGACCAGAATCAGGATTTTGGCCCAAAATGTGACTTTTACTTTTAAAAAAGAAGTGGAAACCATCTTCCTTTTATTTATATCCTTTCCCCCATCAGTCTTTTCTTGATGCTGCTTAACTGCATTTCCTCTTAATTTCTCTCACCCTCTATTCTTTCCACCTCAGCAGTTCCAGACACTCCACAGAATCCCAGAATGGTTTCATGTTGGAAGGACTTCTAAAGGTCATCTACTCCAACTCCCTGCTTCCACGGGCAGGGATGCTGTCCAGTAGATTGGGCTTACCAAAGCCCCATTCAGCCTGAATTTCAACACTTGCAACTTCAAGTTGTTTATCCCAGGGTGTTTGAAAACACCATTGTACAATGCTGGAATGGCATTCATATTCCCAGCCTGTGTTCCCTGTCAAACAGGTTTTTCTCATATCTTTCAAGTCCTTGTTTCTTTTCCCAAAGTTCATATTGTAGTTATGTGTCCCTCTTACCCCTTTTGCCCAGTAAAGTTTTCAATATTGCCTTGTGATTCCTACATTATTTAGAGGCTCCTTTTCCTGTTTGTCTTCTATATACTTAGGATCTTCTTATCCTAAGACAACAGATTCATTCCTTCAGCAGGTCTCTCCCTCCACAGCCTCAGCTGCTTGTTCAAAATCCATGTTTCACATAGCCCCAGAAGCCCTGAACTGAATAGATCCCATTCTCTGCAATCATGAGTGAAATACATAACTCTTTAGAGGTTACAATTGCTGAAGTGTAAAATGTCAATTCATAGCATTTGCAGCACCTTCTGAACAGCAGGGATTTTTCAAAGGCATTTAAATTAGGTAAATTTTGGCAGAATTCCCCAATACATATTCAAAAAAAAAAAAAAAAAGACAAAAAGCTCTATTGTCACAAGGGCATTCTTTCTTTAATCTAAATTTCAGGTCTAAGTTTTAATACCTGTTATATATTTTCATATTGTGGAAAAGGCCTTCATATCCTAGCTAGAAGACACTTGGGGAAATATGAACTCTCTTACAAGAAAGATCAATGTCATGCTCCAAATTAAAAATGGGGGTCTTTACAATGTAAACTAGAGAAAATTTCTTCTTCATCCTATTTTTGGCTCAGGTTTTTGATCTTATATATGCAAATGAGATGCAATTAACAGAAAAGCAATATATTTTTTGCTCATGACTGGCCACACCAATATTCCCTCCTCATCAGTTTACTTCTAATTCCAATCAAAGTCCTGAAATTCAGTAACATTTTGCAAAATTATATGTCTATAATGAATGTTTTCATGATAGAGAAAGAAATTATATCTCTATTTATGTAAAAAAAACCCCTTTAGAGCATGAGATTAGAACATTAGATCCAACTAAAGTGATGAAGATTTAGTTTAATCCTGCTTCTTATTTTAGCAAAGTAAGTTTTAGTATTTAATAGGATTGTAACAATTTGCACTGAATGTTTTTACTAAGTATTTTTTCATTTCTCTAAAATTACTTTTTCATTTCTCTCTTATGACCATGATTTTTAGCATTTACTTATCTTTTTCATTTAACTGCAAGCATTTCTGTATATCCTGTCTTTTAGACACTAAACAAAGAGACTTCTTGTCAATCTTGATGATTTTTGGTATAAAATACCCCTCAAGTTGTATGACAATGATGTTTCATAGGTTTCATGTCAACACAAACCAAATCACAATGAGACTGCTATGATATAGCCAGATTTGGTCCACATCTGTTAATACTCAGTTTTCAGGGGAGAATCTGAAAGGATTTTTTTAATATGTTAAATGTATTTTTATACAATGTTGATACACAAAAACTACACTGGATGCCAAAATATTTGAACATTTCAAGATGTTTAGAGACATCAGAGACTTTCTCTATTTTAAAATTACTGCCTCTAAATTTGCAAATTTTTAATCTGTTGTATTAATTACTATGTCTCCCTTGGTTTGCCTATATTTAAATTAAAAATACATGAAAATATATATATTTAAATAATGCTTACTGCTTTTTTAACATCTGTACTTGTGAATTTAAAATATTTTTATATTAATTAAAATTCATATATCTATAAACAACTCTAGAAACATACATACGGTGAACTACATTTACTGTGAAGTGAAAAGCTTCCCAGGCTGGAAAAGCTCCACTATTTAGAGACAGGTTCTTCACAGACTTATGTGAATTTTCTTCCCTGGCATGATGATGGCCTTCACATTTGTGTAAATAAGCTGCACCTAATGTGGGCACAACAATCTGATCCTCCAAACTGTGCCTATAAAAGCTCATACCTCTGTCCCTGAATGCAAGACAAGGGCACAAATATTTCCAAGCAATGTCCAGCGATATTAAAAAAGTCTTTTTCATTATGATTTAGCTCAACTATAAGCCAAGGTTTCCGGAAATTGCCACCTAGCCAATTTAGTACATCATGGCCATGGTGTTCTTTACTTAAAATAAAGAAAAACTAAAGCTTCCCAATTAATTACAAGTTTTCATGATTTCCCTGTCAGACAAATTGATTCGGTTGTACACTCAATTTGATTTTGTGCTGAACAGCAAATGACTTGCTTAGAAAATAAAGAAATGTGGTTGGAACAGTGGTTTAATTAATTCTATTGAAAAATACCTCAAATGCAATGTACCCTGAAGAAATACTCCTCCAACTATATTCAATAAAGGTTGTTTATCAAAGCAATTATTTCCTTTAGGGAATTTCTTAGAATTTTCTCTTTAAATAAATGAAGGCTCAAAAAAGCAAGCTTTTACTTCTGTGACCTTGAAGAAACACCTCAATACAAAAAATTTGCTTCAGCAGGAAAAAAAAAGTGTGTTTTGCTTTTAAAAAAATATTTCATTGCCTGTTACTAAATCTTATAACAAAATAACCCTCGGATCTCTGCTAAAATATTTCCTTTTTATCCACAGTACACCTTTCCAGTTATGGGAATACATTACAAAGGATATAGAATGTAATATCCAATATAGAGGGTATTATGCCTTATATGATATTAGTATGTAATAAAAACAATGTTCTTTTAATATAATACTTGTTTACCTGAAACCTGCTGTAACTACACTTGCTTGTTATTTTTAAAAATTAAATATTCTCTTAACTTAAATACTTTTGACTACTGACACTGATAATGGCAATGATGTTGACTAACTTGTGCTTAATGGTTTGCTAAACTCAGCGTAATAAATCAGAAATCCACTGGAGTTTTCAGATAGGACTGCATTGGTGTTTTCAGATAAATTAATTTTATTATCTGATTGGGTGAATTGCAAAGAGTTTGAGTTGTTGGCTCCCTTTAATAAATACTTAAGTAATTTTAAATCACAGAGGAAAGATTTTCCATGAAAAGCAAAATTTCAAGCCAAAAAAAAAAAAAGATAAAAATCAACCCAAAAATCCACTGTTAAGTTTATACATCCAGCAAAAACAGTTGAATATGACTGAAAACCTCCCAGAGGTGCTTCTATATAAATACATACATACATAAAGACCCTTGGTGTGTAGACATACATGCTCTATTTGTGGATGAAGGTGACACAGCTGGGAAATCACAATCCTTTTATCCACCTGTAATGCTTCCATTTCATGGTGAAAATTTTCTTCTATCTTATTAAGAGGACTTCTGAGCAAACTGCTTTCCAAGTTATTTCATGCAAATTACTGTAGTGAGAAAGCCAGACTAAATTTCAGCATGTATATTTACATATTGCCATAATGGCAACAGAGAAAGTTTCAGTCTTTAACTGCCAAGTAGTTTAAATGCAAACATTTGAATAAGGTTGATGGACCTGCTTTTTTAAACTTTTCCTTCTTTTAGTTATTTTCAGCAGAGACTGTAAAGACATAAAGAAAAAAATCAGTAATACTTAATAGCACTGAATTCTTTGACAAGAATGTTTTTCCTCTTCCATTTTCCACTAAGATTTTTTCAGACTCAACTTCACATATCTTTCTGGGGAAATAAAAGTCCTTGTATGTACTAACTTAAAATTCTGAGTCTTCCTATCTACTTTTCCCTGGTGCATTTAACAGAATAGGACAAGAAATTCCTCAGCAAGAACCCCATCTCCTCCAGCTTGAAGTGATATTTTTCAGTGCTACCTTATGATTGGTGAGACAATATTTAACGTGTTTGTTGTTTGGTTGGGGTTTTTTTAATTGTTTTTTTACCCTCAGGCAAGCAGTAATCCCTGCTTGTTACCCTCAGGTTATATATTTAACTTAAATGAAGAAGAATTACAATATTCTTTTTGCCCCTGGGGTTTTCCAGAAGCATAAAATGTTAGCTTCTGGCTTCCATGTTAATTCGTAAACACTAAATCTCATGGACTTCTCATCAGAAATGTCTCATCTTTTTTGCAAGTGGTTTTCATTTTGCTGTAGATATTAGTAAGTATCATCATCTCTAGTACTTTTCAAAATATAGAGGAAAATATGCAGATTGTGAATATTTTTGGGGGGAAACCTAAACTAATTACTTTAATGTTGATATATTTTATTTTCATGACTTCATTTTGAGGAAATAACTCATCGAGACAGCCTAGAGGTTTCAGGCAACACTCAGCTATAAGCAGTTATGCTGGTTCTCAGGGTCTGGGATGTGAGAAATAAGTCTTATGGAAAGACAATGTGTGGGTTTTTAAAGTTATAAAGTAGCTAGGTTATCCAAGTAACCCACTTAAACTGCAGAATTGATCAGCACAACTGAAAACTGACAGATTTCTCCAAGTTGTAGTTTATTGTTTCATTTCATCTTTAGCCTTGGGAACTCACAGATATGTAAACCAAAAAGTAAATAATCTGCTAATTATATTATAGCCTCTATGCCTACACACTGACTCTCCCCATTTAACAATATATTTTTTTAAATGCTCCTAGCTTTTTCCTTTTCCTTTTGTTCCAGACTTTATTTCTTAAAAACAATCCTTAAACAAGTGATTCTTTACTGACTTATTCCTGCTTTTACATAATAGTTTCTTAGATGACTGAGAAAACTGTCATTAAATCTTCTCAGCCATATTTTAATTCTTTCATTATTTTATTCCCTCCTTTTATAGCTCAAAACAATTACAGTGTCTCAAACTTTAATTACAACTATTTGCTTATTCACTGCAATCAGGACTTGTTTGTTATGCATCTCCAGTTTTACTTTTGGAGAAATCCATGGGAACTCAATTTCTGAGATTTGTGGCTTCAAGATATACCTTTAATTATCTCCAAGCATGCATTCTTGAAATATGCTTATCTAATATAACACACGTATTTCCAGTATAAATTAAAAATTAAATAAACACAATTATAGCTTATAAGAAACAAAAACCCCTATCCTTGGGCTGTGCCTCTAAACGTTTAACATGTAAGACTTGCCTCTTTTCACATAATTTTTTTCACACCTGGGGAAGGAAGGAAGGAAGGAAGGAAGGAAGGAAGGAAGGAAGGAAGG
>JANIJU010003056.1:96813153-96857058 GCA_025504685.1 Leucosticte australis | reverse complement strand
AGGAAGGAAGGAAGGAAGGAAGGAAGGAAGGAAGGAAGGAAGGAAGGAAGGAAGGATCTGAGCTGCTCTTCAATTCTGAAATGAGTGAAGGCTGGTGGTTGCTATAATGGGAGGCATTTTCTCACAGAATAACACTTCCTACCCATGTTGGAAATTTAACTAAACCCATAAAACAGGGTGTCATGTATATTGCATCTGTCTGGGAGGCTGGCTACTAGGTCACACTGGTACAGTTCAGACAAAAACACTGATAAAGCAAAGAAACCCAAATCAAAAGGAAGGTGCTTCCATGTTAACCTTGGTTCTGCTAAATAAAGCTTATGCAGAAGGTGACTTTCAAGTGCTTCTAAATTTAGAGAGCTGCTATACTGCTTAATCTGAGAAAATCCAGTTATTTAAGGGATAATTCATTCATTAGTTTGCTTGCCTTGCTCTTTGCTAAGAAAGTAGGTGAGATATTTGAGCATGACCTGAATTAGCTTTTCAGTCCAACCATTGTTTTTTTACGAGGATAATTATAAAATAAATATTTACATTCAATTGGAATTAAAAATTGTAATCAATTTAATTTTTCCATGTCTAGGTGGGGTTCACAATGGAAAATATTCTGAAAGACTATTTGAGTTATTTGATTAACTGGAGGTATTTTGAATCAATTATGTTGCTCTGATTTTGGATGAGCACAATACTTCCTTCTACTTAACTGATATCATTCAAGATCAGTTTGAACGAATAACAAGTTACTTTCTCAGCTTTACCTGTTACAAGACAATTGATTATTAAAATTTGCATTAGTAAGGCCATTGGGCAAATTCATTCATGGTCAGTACACCCAGTAATGCTGATGAAGTTCTATGAGGGATGAATTCTGCCTTGAGAATATGTCTAGTCTGAGCGATGAGGTACATTTTAGGTTTAATGTAAGTGCTATAATCCTAGAACTTGCCCTAGCACTGATAAATTGGGTACGTGCTCAAGACTGGTTTATGAGTGATGGAATACATTTTAGCCTAATTCAAATACTCTAAAACAGGAATTCACCCTAGCTTTGACAAATTGGATATATTCTCAGGACCTGAGTTGTCCCTGACATGACCTCATTGACTTCAGTGTGGTAAGTAGATATTAAAAAACTTGACACAAAGTAATTATTTGTGTGCTCTTTTGACAGATTATGTAACACAATCTTGAATTTATGGAAAATTTTCTGTGAGGAATTACATTAATCCTTAAAATGACTTGATTCTCAGTCATCTGTGGGGATTCTTTATTAGCATTAAAAATTGACATTACTTGGCACCTTCTACAGCTCAGTAGACTTCAACCTTATTCTGTTTATCTCTGTAGAGATGTTAACTTGAAGAATTAATGTTAATTTGAATAATTCTTATGTCATTTTAGTCTTTGCCAATCTCTTTATGTTTGTTTCGACTAAACAGGTACTCTCAAAGAAAAAGGAACCAGTCATTTGCAGTTTACATCAGGAGACAAGTAAATCATATCCTCTGATTTTTGCATGATCTCTTGGAGAAAGGATTTACATGTGTTCTCAAATGAAGGAATTTGCATGGACTCCCAGACTGTGTATTGAATGTTTCCAGGTCAAGATCTATCACATAAAGTTGCATGTCTCCCCCTACACTGGTTTTCAGGCAGTAACACTTCTTAAAGATATCATGGGGACGTTCTTTCTCCTGCTGTGATGAAACATGGCATCTTCTTTTACATATGTACCTCTGGCTTTCAAGAAACTAGTCCAATTCTGACAAATCTTCTGGAATTAACTTCCCCTCAGCTCAAGACATGCCATACTGCCACTGACAGATTGAAAGTCAAGAGCTGTTTGCTTTAATCTTGGGGTATTAAGAACTTTTTTACCTTTGGAAAAATATCTTGATGAAGAAGGCGGCTTTTGAGTGATTGTTTCCCAGGTAGCTTGCTCATCACCATGGTTTAAAATAGATTTTCTTTGTGAAAGCATTCTTGTGCTCTTTCTGTGTGAGGGATAAGGTGCTGAAATGCACATCTCACCAGAGTGTTCCTATCTGTTGAATGAAAGCAGACTGCAGCACCTTTGAGGTTCTCAAAGCACACCCTTCAAAGCAGTCCTGAAAACTGATAGACTTCCTCAAATTTCAGACTTAAGGCTCTGCTCTGTGATAGGAAATTCAACCTCAGAAGAGCAGCTTCTGGTTAAAGCAAAACATGAGATCATTTGAACATGAGGAATCAGAACAACAAGGTCAGCACCACTGTCACTCATTAAGTACTGCCTTCCAGAATAGCACCTTTTCTTTCCACTACAGTTTCAACAGCAGAAATGAAATTAAGAAATAAAGTAAAAAATGTTCTAACATTCTTTTTGAATATTGCACCCTTTCACCAAATGTCTGTATTATATTTTTTACATAGTGAGTCTGTGAATTTGTGAGTCCCTGACATTGTGCTGTTCTAAAAGTAAATGTATAGAATCACAACATCATGTAAGAAATTTAGCAGTGTAGTTTCACTTGCTTTTTGTTTTAAATCAAAGAAAGATGTTTTACTTTTTAAATACACATGGAGTTTACAAGGGCAAGTTGTTTTTTCAGTATAAATCATTTAACATGGTTACACTATGGCTCATGCCAGTCTCTGGAAAATTTCTCTAATACTCGCTTTAAAAATAATCATTTTCCTTGTGTGTGATTTTTTATATTTCAGTTTAACATTAAAATGATTAAATCTTCAAAAATTTTCACAGATTTTTTTAAAGATCTGTTGAATGAGAATTCATATATCTGGAAATAAATTTCCTTTGGCATATGGTGTAATTGAACTACAGATTTACACTTTCTGAAACATGCAAAGACCTTCCAGCATTATAGCCAAAACATATATACCTGTCAGAACATGATCACTGAAATTCCAAATTTCTTCTAATCAGAAAATATCAACAAATTTTCAAACATTTTTGTTGACATTTCCTTGAATGAATGATTTGTTGTGTAAATGCTGAGATTCAGCACCTACTAAATTTAATATTCCATACTACCATTCTTTAAATTCAATTTTTTAAAAATTAAAATTATTGGGTTTTTTAAGATTTCTGTTTTAACTTTTCCCTAGGGTACTTCTTTTCTGGTTTAGCTCTCCTGTTTCTTTATTTGAGTTTTTTATAAGTTTTTTGCTTACTTGTTTGATATTTTGTTTTTCTTATTTTTAACTAATTTATTTATAGTTTCTTCATTTTATAGTAAATTTTTGATCATTCATCTTTTTATCATTCTATATGATTAACCATCTATTCTATTTTGATTTTTAGAAATTCACTAGAAAAAAAGTCACATCATATCCCTTGCATGTCATTGGAGATTATTTTTCCTTATATATTATATGTCTATCTATGGTTTTACTTAAAAAATTTAAAGAGAAAAAGTTCTGCCAAGAATTCAATGAAGCTGTTGTCAGCACCTATATTGAATTTGGTGCATTTTGGAGGGAATATGTTTTGTCATTAAAATATTGACTTTATTTAATATTGTCTCTGAGAGTTCATTTTTCATATGAAATTAAATAGAATTCAATAAATCCAATCATGCTAATATATAAAAAAGAATCTAGTTTTATGAAAAAAAACAGACTTTTCCTATTGATTAGCTGCCTTTTTTTTTTTTAGAGTAGGTAACTAAATCATGGATTTATCTTCCAAATAATTTTATTTTGGATCACAACTTAAAAAAAAAAAAAAGTGCAAAGTTTTTTTTTTCCCTCATTAGGAATGAGCTTTCTATTATGGAAAATCCTGTCAAGTTGGACTACTAATAATTTTTAAAGATAAGCACTCTTTTTTTTTATTTCCCCTTTATATTGAAAAAGCATAGCAATTAGCTTTTACTGCTCACTCGTGCAACTCTGGTAGGAGAAGTCAAGTTTTGTAGAACAGTTACAAAGCTCAAGAATAGTATTGTAGTATAATTGAATAATATTGTAGGAAACCAGAATAGTCCTTTCTGGGTTAAGTGGGAACCAGCTCTGGGTGGAAACATAGCTTATTCTGTGATAACATGAAAAATAATTATATACACATAAAGAATGAGAAACAGCACAACATAGAAAGCCCAGTGAACGCTTAATGATCTTTGAACTGTTTAAAATCAGTTTAATGAAGAGGAAAAGTTTAACCTCTTCTAAAAATTAAACATTCACATTTCAGTTTTTGTCTGTGACCTTTTAGAATTAGCTGTATTATTATTGTTTTGAATATTTTGGAATAACAGATGGTAAAAACTCTTACTTAGGTTTGTAATCTCTGCATGCTTCCTTGTAAACTGAAATGTAAAAGCTATTTTCCAAAAAAAGGTAATTTAATTAAAAAGGCAGTAACAGTCTAAAGCAACAGAAATTAATTTGTTGTTGAAGTTATATTTAACTTTTCAAGACCCTTTAGAGTCAGGGACTAATGCACATTTGTCCCATTTATCAAATTATTCCTAATATGACATAATTTTTTAACCGTGGTTCTAAATTTTAGTGCTTTGTTGGATAATTCTGTCACATGTTAAGGATTCTTCTCTGCAAATTTGCTCTATTTGCTTTCGTTAACAATGACATTTTGAAGTACATGGAATAAATGCATCAAAAAAATCCAAACTATTTTTTTTTTTTACATCTGTCACCCCAGGACCGCAATGGATATAAAAAAATAAAAGTTTGTAGGTTTTTTTTAAGCTCTATAGCCTCTGGATGATTGTTGTGTCTAAGTTTTTAAAACGCAGTTTGCATTTTTGAGTTTAGGTTTCACAACTTTCCCAAGATTGTTTAATAAATATTACTTAAAACCATGGTTCAGACAGAGACTGATTTGTTTTAAATTAGAATTCTCTAATATGAGCAATGGATATATCAATTTTAATACTTTTAGAAATATTTCGGCAATATGAATTTCTTGTCATGCCTGATATGGAATTTTCATAATTAAATGCTTCCTTGTGATCCATATTGATGCTCTCACTATTAGTCTTTGTCTGAAAACTCAAGCTAGGTAACATGACAGGAGATTATGTTAGGAAGAATCACATTTTACAAATGATGTGGCAAGGACAGGTTAAGGCATAATAGGGTTCAAATCATTGGTTTTATCTCAACATATTCTACAACTTTACTTGTAACAGGCAACCTCTGGCTTCTGCTGTTTTGATGGGTGTTTGATATTCCTAAGCCAGAGTGAGGTTAATGCAAAATTTGACTCTACTGATTCCTCAGCTGAGCTATTCTGTGAATTAACAAGGTGATCCATCACATATGCATTATCACTCAGAGGTGTACAGTGTGTCCCACTTTAAAGAGCACATCAATTTATGAGTCTTGAAAAAATGTCCAATGCCACGAGTCACTGGCAGCAAAGTACTAACACTGACTTGTTCCCATTTGGGATTGTGATGAATGCCCTTTGAAAGCAAACAGATAACCATCATGGCAGAAGCCTTCTCAGTAGTTCCTCAACTGCTTGGAGGGTTTTTCCATTCCTCTAGGAAAAGCTGGGTTTGTGCTTTCTGTATCCAGTGGTATGGCCAAATCATATCCAAAACTTTTAGGCCCTATGTAAATGTCCAGCTGCCTGCTCAGCAGGAATTCTGCCAGTGCAGTCTTTATTAATGGCTTCAAGTACTGTGTGAGATAAATACAGAGCAAGGGCATGACCTAGCTTTTTTCAAGCTGTGCTGCCACATTTTTTATGTATGTCATTGTCAAATGAAAGAAAAATCTTTCCATCTCTCCCAAAGGTACAGCAGACAGCACCTGTAGTTTCTCAAAACCCTTGGTCTCTATTCCATGAAGCTGTCCTACCAATTTGGGATGCTAAAATATCATATTGTCTTCTGGGGTGCTGCCATCACTGCTATTGAAGGGAAAACATGGATTGCACTTTCTATGGAGTCTAAACCTGACTGTGTGCGGCATGACGAGCTGATGAGCAATTATAAGGACAATAATGCAAACATGAAGCACTTCTTTGTGAACACATGCTTTTCTTCAGGGTTTGTTTTACTTATAAAACTATGCATCCAAAAAAAACCACTTCAGTAAACAAATAGCATTGTCATGCCAGAAGAAATCAGCAAGGCTTTTGATGGAAATATCACTGACTTCTGCAACACAACCTTTAAGAAAATGGATCAATCGGCTGGACCATGAGGATTCTTAAGAACAATCAGAAAAACTGCTTGATCCTATACTTTGTCCACAGATATATTCTGAAAAGTAAAGAGGAATCTCCATCCTTTATAATCAGCATTTCTCTCTGAAGGAATAATCAAGCCCTTCAACAAGGTAAATATGCATGGAATGTAATTATCAACAGTCTTTCCTACTCACATTGTTTTAGACAGCACACAAATAAACTAGGAAAACTTATTAAAGCTTCAAATGAATTACAGAAGAGAAAAACTGGTGGCAAGAAAAAGAAAAAGCTTTTTATTCAAACCATGCAAGGGGTTGAAATGCATCTAGGGAAAATACTAACAATCAGCATGTAAAAAAAATCACAGGAATAGTGTATACAAAATCAATTAGCAAAATCTATTTACCTAGAAATGCAAATGCAAAGCTGTCCTAAGATAAAGGAGGAATGTTTGAAAACTTTTAATTAAAAGATATTTAGAAATTATTCTGAGAATCACTATTTGAAAGAAAGTGATAAACTGCAAATACGAATGATGTATAATAAGACTTTAACTTATTTTTGTGGAGACTCATAAATATGACATTAAAATAAGTTAGAAAAACAGTTATTTATATTTATACTTATCCAGGAGAACTTGGAACTAGGTGAAGACTGTGGACAATTTCTTTGTCAAGGTTCGTCACCTTATTCTTTCCTGTGATTCAATGAAACCATCCCTGAGCCATTTCCTTATTCAGAATTCTTCCATTATAACAGTGATTTCTCTTCATGTAGCATTACCTGATTTCTTGCCAAGGACACTGCTTCTCCTTCCTTGAAGAATCCTTTATCATCCTGACCTGCCTATCTTATACCCTACCATCTGCACTCAATTCCCTATTGTCTCCTTTGTTTCTTTGCAAATGTCTAAACTATGTATACATGTATTTATACACATATCAGCAGCAGTAGCCTTCCTTCTCTTCCACTTCCCTTGCTTTTGGAAAGAATCTTTTCTTCCTTCCCCTAAAACAATAAGGATTTTGTAATTACTTTTCAGCCAAGATCAACTGTTGACACAAGAAAGATAAGTAGGCACCTGGATAGATTTGCTGCCAAGTATAACAAAATGTTTAAAGTGGTACCCAGTTTACTCCAAAGCACAGGGCTGCTCATTTTTTTTCCTAAAATAGATCTGAGGAAAAGATTAGAGACTGTGAATAACAGCCACTGCTGTTACAGGAGACCTCTCACTTTTTGCCACAGCCTCAGTAAGAATGACAAGCCTAGAAATTTCCCCTTGCTTCTCTTTGAATCTCCAATGTACATTTTGCATCCCAAGGTGAACGCAGAGGGTCTGGGAACTAACACATCTTGAAAATAAATCCTTCACTTAGTCCAGACTTCAACAAAAGGTATGAGATACTGGTGTTTGAAAATCCCACTTTTGTTCACATTGATCCAAAAAAAAGGTCATTCACATAATTTAGGCAGATTTGAACTTCTCACAGTAGGATTGCTGCTTTCACCTTTGGCACTCAAAGAAAGCTGGAAAATACCAGACATTTGTAAGGCACCCACATTCATAATAATGAAAAGTAAGACAAAGTCAATGTTCCACTTGATTGATCTTTTTGACCTGTTGTTCTCCATAGTAAACAATTCTCTTTATAATCTTTTCATATTTTTCCAACATTGCTCCAACATTTTAATTCAGACGGTAGTTTCAATTTTTTATCCTATGATCCTATATGATGCTGTGAGATTTCAGTGTGTGTTTCTTCAAACAAACTCAAGATTGTGCAGAATGACATCTTTCATTACTGGAAGTTTATGCCAACACATCTTTTCAGTTTTAGTAATACTTCTCAAACCAGAACAACCTAAATCAATGATTTTTGTGAAGACAATGAGGGTTAGCATTGTTAAAAGAGATTAAAGAAATTGTCAAAATATAGCTATTTTTGAGTTACAAAGGACTAGTTCCTGAATCAAGGTGAATATTGCTATTGATATGACCCATTACTCAATTAAATTTTATAGTTAATTCATTTTTTGCGTTTTGATTGCATAAAACTCCAAAACCATGTCAAACAAACCACCATAAATGTTGAACTTCCGAATTTATTCTGACTGCTATAAGTGAACAAGTACCTTCCAACAGTTGCCAAAGTGTGCCTAAGTGTCCTCCAAATTTTTTAAGAATAAAATGCTGAAAATTCAAAAAGCAGTCAAACCTAAACTAGTCTTTCAAAGACTGCAAGGCAGTTTAACATTTAGTGATTTCCGATACAGATATAATTATTTTCAGTTACTTTTAGTTTTTGATTCCAGAGCATTGAGTGACCAGAGAATTCTATACCTGCAAGTCTGAGTGACCAGGAACATAAATGATACTCACAGAAATTGAGCAATGATCAATCTTGATAACAATTGTACTTTCTTGTTTTGAAAATTACCAAAGGCTATTTAAACATGATTTTATTCCCAGTCACACCTATTAATGCACCTCATAATTCCTCTCTTGAATGTGTGATTCACAGATTTGTTACCAAGATAGTAAACAAGTTTGTCTAGGATCTCTAATCAAAGGACTAATCGCATAGTATTAATTAAGATGATTAGATTATTGTGGGTTTTTATTTAGGGGTGAAAATAAATCTAATTTTCCCTATTAACCAATAGATGAAACCAGGTGAAGGGTGATTCCTCTGAGCTATCCTAAACAATGTTTATTTGGCATGAGATGAGCTATCTCCTGGAAATGCTTTTTACTCTCCTCTGAGTAAACAACCAGCAGAGCAATAACGATGTCATGTCCTGCCTTTTGGACATCTAGTATTGAAACTCTTGAATCTGAGCAGCTAAAATCTGTTTTGTGTTTCAGATTCAGGTTCCAAAGCTTATTTCAAGCAATACTTCCCATAATGAAATTCTCCCCTTCATGAGGAAGGCTGTTGAGCTACAGACTTGGAAGCCCAGGGGAAGCCCCCATGGGAAGCAGTGATCCCATGTTTACAAGCTTTGTTTTCCTCAGGGAGATTTTTGTTTTGACAGTCACAGAGAAAGACTTTAAAATATGACCCTATTACATCCAAAGACTTGCAACAGAGAATTGAAAATTAAAATTATGCTTTTTTTCTTAAACATTCTATTTTTTTTAAGTCATTCTCTGATACTGGGAAGTCCACTAATCATCCCTGTAACATAAACAAAACTCTTCAGACTTGTTTGTAAGCCATGAAGAAACATAAACCAAGACAAATTCCTTTTTCCCTGGAAATTATCCTTAAAATGTAGCTATGGGAAGCTTTTCTGTCTGAAGTATTTCAGAACTGAAACAATTTATCTCCACAGCTATCAAGTCTCATGGCTTCATGACTTTAAAGAAGAAAAAGCAGTAATGCTGTGCTTTTGCCTTAGGTGATATGATACATCACCTGGAGTAGTACTTCAAGTTATCCTCAAAGCAAAACTACCTCACTTTATCCTCACTGTATTTTCTACCTTTGGAAGACAAGTACATTTAGCTGGGCTGAGATAAAACAGATAAAAAATAAACAGCTTTTAGAGCACCAAAATCCCATTGTCACAGAGGAGCCTGATCTGGTTTAACTTCGTGGCAGAAGAATGGTGGTGATCCTGTCAGAAGCATCCACCCTGTGGATATGAATCAAACCTTCTTCTTTAGGAAGCCTCACAGTGAAACTAGGCCATTTTCCTCTGTAATGTGTTGGACTCCATGAAAACATAATTTTCTAAAATTCTAATATTTTAAATGTCTGAAAATGGGGCTGCTAATATTCATTCGGTTTTTTATTATCCTTCTAAATTTAATCTTTTGTCCATTAATGCATCCAGAAGGAAAATTTAGTAGCCAGTTTCTGAAATTGTTATATTTTCCTTCTTGAAGGATGGAGTTACAATATCTCAACTCACTCAGCTCAAGGATCAACAAACTCAGAGATCTAAAGCACAGTCTTACATAATGGATCCAAATTTGTTAGGAGAGCACTAAAACCTATAAAATGATTCCCAACAGGTTGTTAGGTTGTAATAGGAGAAACACATCCTTTCTAGTCAGGCATACTATTTCCATAAAATTATATTTACTCATGCATGTAAGGGTAAATGACATCAAAGAAAAATTTGTTATGAGGGACTTGGTGAATTCTGTAGCCTAGTACTATGCAAAAATAAAGTACATCAGCTTTTAAGAAGTTTTGATAAAATTTTGCTAAATTTTTTTAAATAAAATTTTCTCCAAATATCAACCATGAAATCACACTCTTGCAGTTGGTCATAAATAAATAATATTGCAAGAAACACCAAACACACAGAGGGAATAGTAAAGATTCAGCCAAAAAAGTCATTGCAAACTGTGCATGACTAAACCCCCACTAAATAAGGCAAGTCACATCCCCCGAAACAGAAATTCTAACCTCATTAAGCAAGTATAAAACTGTCTGAAGTGATGGAAAACCACTTTGTACATCACCTAATAATACAACTGGAATCCACTTTGAAGGAAAATTGAGGCAAAAGCTCCTGTACAAATTGGGGAGACTGAAAACAAACAAAACATTAAAGTAAAATTGCCCAAAAGAAGATAACAATAAGAATCTATAATACCCTGAACAGAACACAAGAAGGCACTTAAAGATGCATTCAGAACTGATGGTGACATTAACTCGATAAAGGCATATGCATCCAAAGAGTCCCTGAAGCAATCTATACCCAGTGACTATGGCATCAGAGTAGCTGCCTTTGAAAAATTAACACCCCATTACCATGGAATAACAACAACGCTCAAAGGCTTTATAAAAGCAAGAGACAAAACTTGGCAGTTGAGCTGCAAAGAGAACCCAAATGACAGAAGTTGAGAGGGAGAAGTAAGAGCACATTGAAATAGCTTTTCCTTGGCATTGCCTTTTGTAAGAATAGCTAGGGAAGGAAGTGTCTACTCAAAGTCATTCTGGGAAACTTTTAATGTTGATGTAATTTGTTCTCAAGATGTGAACATCAAGATAGATAGAACTCTTTAAGCACTCATTTCTATCATTGTTTGCAAGTGATTCAGGAACCTTCATGTTTTTGCAGCAGTAAGTGTGTTAGAGATGGTGAAAAGGAGGTTCAGGGGTGACCTTACGACTGTCCACAACTATCAGAAAGGAAGTGACAGCATCTGGGGGCTGGTCTCTTCTCCCAGGTAACTAGGGATAGGAAAAGACATAGTCTTAAGATGTACCAGGGAGGGTTGAGGTTGGATATCAGAAATTTTTTTTCACAGAAAAGGTGATTATATATTGGAATGGAGTACCAGGGGAGGTGGTGGAGTCATGTCCCTGGAGGTGCTTGAAGAAAGACTGGACATAGCACTTGAACCTAATTGATTATATGATTCTGTATTTTAATGAAATGCTGTGGACTACAGATCACTATTCACTACTTCCAGTTCAGCAAAAGAACAAGAGGAGACTGACTAGCAGATTACTAATGAAGTGTTGGTAAAGGTCATTTTTCCAAACCTTTTGTCCAGACTGAGAAGTGTCAGGCATTTGAGTAATTATTATTTAGAGCTCCTGTCTGTCCCAATAGGTTTCATTAGTGTTTCTTCTCTAAATGTCAGCAAGTCCTAGCCTCATTTGTACTAGAAAAGCATTGTAGAATGTGTAACAACATTCTATATATTAGTGTTATGGTCTTGGCATACAACTTGGGTTAGAAATAAATAACCTTCAGAAGAAAATGTAAAACAGTAAGATTCTGATTTTAGTTTCTCAAAAAGCTCAAGACTTATGGTATTTGATTGGAACTTTAGTTTTATTATATTAATTCCCCTCTTCCCTGCACAATGAAAGAAAATTCTTTGAGCACCAGCATCACAAGACAGACATCCACATGAAAATCAGTTTTTGGGAAAGATTCTCACTAGGTCAAAATCAAATTTTAAAAGATGCCTGTTTTCTTCTTTCTTAGTACACAAAGTTTCATAGATATTCTAACAGTTTTAGGGCTTGAAAGGACATAAACGTTTCTCATATAGGTCTATTCCTCTAAAAACATCTGCTATTTGAGCACTTGTTGCTGCCGCCATATGCACAAGGCCAGGAGTGCACTTTAGCTTTTGGACAAAAGTCCACTGAGTTGGAGAAATACCATCTATTCCTAGATGAGTATCAAATTTCAGTATTGATCATTTGGTAGACTCTTTCCTTATAGTTCTCATTTTTCTTATAATGTCAGGATTCATCTTAATTTTCTAACATCTCCAGCAAGAAACCCCAAGGTTCTTTCACATCATCAGAGGGTTGAAAGACAAGGTAGCCAGGAAATGTTTCATCAGTTTTTGATACCTCGTAACACAGAGGACGTTATCATTAGATAAATCCTTGGCAGCATCCTGCCTTTAGATTTAGCCTGATAAGGAAACCTAAGGACAAACAAAAGTTATCAATATGGCAGCATAAGATTTAATTTATTTAAAAAAAATCCTTACTTGAGTAAATAATAAAATAATTAACCAGATTTGTTCTGGCACAGGTTATCCAGATGCTACAGTTTCTCAAAAGCATCACACCATAGGGGATTTTGTGTCCCCTGGGAAAAAAGCATTCCCTCAGGAATGAATATTCACAAAAAGTGGTGCTGAGGTCACAGGAGACAAACAAAAACCAATGAATACAAAATAAACCAAAACCGAATCTGAAGTAGAAAGAGAATGTTGTTTGAAAGTTATTAAAGGCAACTACTGAAGATGCTTGCAATGGTTAGAGTCAGGCATATGGACTGGGATCTCTAGAAGCATCCACCACATGCAGGCAGCAGCCTTGGAGAAGCATTCTTGCTCTAGCTGTACAGGAGGGATACTGAGGGCTCAATATTTTAATGGATAGATGAATATTTTAATGGAATAGGATTTGAGTAAATTTTGTCTCTTTTAACTAGGGATGTGTGATATTTCTGTGATGGGTCTTTCCAACTAGTATAGACTGTTGACTAAGTGTTTGACTGGGATTTCATTGGGTTAGATGTGAATATTTTCTGCCCACATATGTAATGTTCTTTTGACATATATTTATCTATTTTCTCCGGTCTTAGGTTTATCTTTTCCAAGAACCCAAGGATTTCTAGTGCTACAAAGATATTTTGCTAAAAGATTTCTGGCCCTGCATGTTAAAATATTAGATTTATTATATTCATTTTAAGTCTGGAAGACAAATTTTTAACATGAATTATAATCTTCAAGGTGTTAGCACCAAACAGTACTTTCAACAGGAAAAGAGAAAGAATTTGCTTTTGGTTATTTCACTTAGGAACAGCAAAGCTTCTGGGGTTAAAATATACTCTTTTTTTCTCTCATAAAAGAAAATCAGATCTCTGTGACTGGTAGATAGGGGGAAGGGAATAGGAAAAGAGACATTAACCAGGAAATCTCAATTGCAGTTCAGTGAGGGCACTCTGAAAAACTTCTTTGTTAAAATTAAAGTTCCTAGGGAAATTGATACAGAGAAAACATAAGTGTTTGGTGCTATTTCAATTTGAAGTACAGCATCCACTTTAAATTATGGGCCTACCTCAGTCTTAATAATATTCCCCAAGTAAGAAAAAGAATATAGGAAGAAAACCTCAACAAATGAAAGCAAAAATTCTGCTTACTAATAGTCATCTTTCCTGTTTTCTGTTTGTTTTTCAGTGTGAAACACATTATTTGAAACTGATAAAAAGGTGATACAGAACTCTTGTTTTGTGCAACTGGTTATAGTAAAGGGTTGGGAGAACTTTTCTTTGTTCCACAAGAGTAGAATAGCTAGTCTTAGAGTTGGAAGAATCTCTACTAATTTCTTTCTAGAAAAAGACCTTAATTGGTTTCTCACTTTAATTCCTATTTCTAAAGATGAGGCTGGCACACTGTAAGAAAGCTAGTGATAACATAAGGGGACACAATATGGAAAGCAGGTTAAATTTTTATCATATATGGGTCCTTGTCTGATTCAGCAGAAATTCTAGTGATAGCAATGTCTCCTTTATGGAAGAGAACGATTTAAACAAAATTTCTTATTATGAAAAAAAGTGCAGTGTGGGGAATAAGGTAAAACGAAATTAATGGAGTGAAAGCCCTGGCCTCATTCTCATTCAGTTGTTGAGGGAAAAAGAAAACTTAAGACTCAAGAACTCTGCAAATACTTTCTAAGAATCAATCTTTGCATTGTGTGGGAAAGGAAGAATATCAAACAGTAATACTGCTGAGGACATTGTGTAAATTCTTTCTCTTTAGGCCAAAAATAGTAAGTGGCTAGCCAAAAATAGTGATTTTTGCATATTATTTTTATTAGAAGCTGGAATTCATGTCAGTAAGGTCAGGTGACCTTGATAAGTATAGCTACTAAAGGAGGAATCAAAGAAGCAAGAGAAACTTTCTTGCTTTACCTTGCTTTGGCAAACATGCTCCCCCTAGGTCCCATATTTTGGCTTTTCTCTTGGTGATTTTTTGCTGTGGAGCCTACTCCTCTTTTTTTACCAGACTTACCTCTCTGTTTTTCATTCTCCTGTCTCTCCTTTTCACACTGTTCTACAACTGTTCTCGGCACAGTCTCCAGAGTTCATAATATAATTTTTCAAGCACTTTTGTATATCATTTTGGGATGCAAACTTTGTCAACTAAGCCTAGTAATGTGTATGAGCATATTGCATATATTACATATTGCACATGTATGCTATATATTGCATATATAACAATACAATATTATATGATCTTGGCTGGTTGCCAGATGCCCATCCAGTCACCCTCAAACTCCTTTTCCTTAAAAGGATGGAGGTAAAAAAATGAGAAAGCTTCTGAGTTGAGATAAAGAGATCATTTGTCAATAAGTGTCACAGGCATACATCCCTCCATACTGTTGGTGCTGCACAAAGGGGATGGGAAATGGGGGATTAGACCCATAACAGCTTCTCTCAGCAGGGGGGTTGTGTTTTGGTTTGGGGCTTTTTTTTGTTTATTTGCTTTAACCAGGAGTCATGGATTTCTTGTAGCTAATTACAGTGAGGAGTACTAGTATTTACTCACCCAGGATGATGGATTTTCAGCAAGGTGACAGGTGGAGCTGATTTTGTTGTAGACAACACAGAATGTACACCGCCAACAATGAATTCAGCCTGTTCCATTTCAATAATGTAAACACTAATTATCAGGCTCTCAGAAGAGCTAAATTGTATTTTACTGATGACCTTGTTCCTGTTTATAGACTCAGTGGCCTGGAGGCAGAAACTGTGAGAGGAGGAAAGCTGCAAGAAAGGTGGACGGAATGATAAAACAAACAAGAATCACGACTTCCCCTGAGCTAGATGAATCTATTAACATTTGTTTCATTTCCATATGTCTTCTTAAAAAGTTTATTACAATTTCCCATAACAGCATTGTCTGCAATACTTGACATTTCAGTTGTGAGGCTCAGCTCTTGGCAGTGAATAATTGAAACCTACATCTACCCTGGTCAAGACCTCTTCCTCTCTCTGTGACTATCCATATTTTTCAGCAGCTGGCTTATTTTGGATGCTGTCCAATCTTTTCTACCAGAAGAATTTTCACCAAAGGGACACTTCCAAGGGTCTACATCTGGTGGATTTCTGATATCTGTCTTTATCTTTTTTCTTGAGAAGCAATTCTTCAGAATACTTCAAACTTTCTGAAAAATAGAGTGATGTCTTGAGGCAGGCAGAGAAAGAAATAATAGGAGAAGTTTCATTGGCTTGGTCTCTAGAGTTGGTAATCCAGGGAAAGAAAAAGGTCAACAGCTACTTACTGTCAGGTCCACTAATTCTTCATCCTTGTATAATGGAGCTGAGTATGGGGAAATTAAAGTCTAGCAGTTTAACAGTACAGAGGTAAGTAAACCTTAAAGTGAAAAAGGCAATTTTGTCTGTCTTCTAAGATCTTTGTGCAAGCAAACTATTAATTTACTTCTCAAGCCAGCAAGAGGACAACTGATTCTTACTAATTCATGGCTGTAGATTGAAGATAATTTGTTGAGCATTAATTAATTTATTTAATTAATTCTGATGTATGAGGATGTCCAGTTTTGGCCCCCTCACTTCAAGAAAGACATTGAGGTGTTACAGTGAGTCCAGAGAAGCGATGCTGGTGAAGGAACTAGAGAGTAATTCTCATGAAGATCAGCTGAGGGAGCTGAGAGAGTATAGCCTGGTGAAAAGGTGCCTCAGAGGTGTCCTTTTAACTCTACAACTGCCTGAAAGGAGGTTGTAGCAAGGTGGGGAGCAGCCTTTTCTCCCAGGCAGTTAGTTAGTAAAAGAAAATGGCCTCAAGATGCACCAGGCAAGGTTCAGGCTGGACATCAAGAGAATTTCTTTCATGGAATAGGTTGTTAAACATTGCAATGGAATGCTCAGGGAGGTGCTAAGGTCACCATCCCTGGAGGTGTTTATGAAATGACTGGATGTAGCACTTAGTGCTGCAGTCTGGTTGACAAGGTGGCCATCAGTTAAAGGCTGGACTCAATTATCTCAGAGATCTTTTCCCACCTAAATGATTCTGTGATTCTGCAAAATAATGCAGCTAATCTGGATCCATTTTTCAGCTCTTAAGTGAAGCAAATTTCTTTGGAAAACCCTTGTAGTTTTTAAAACATTACAGAATGTAAGTGCAATTTTTTATCATGTATCTTTCACTGCTTACTACAAATAATAACAAGGAATTTATTATATTCACAGGAATTATTGAATTATACTTTCCTCTAGGGTGGCTACCAGAAGACTAGACCACAACGTAGATGTCCTCTCCTTTTTTGTGTCAACAGACAGCCTATTTTTTTTTTTTTTTTAATATTTCTTGAAATGAGGGATGGGTCAGAGAGCAGGAAGATAGGGGGAAATAACAACATACACCACAAAAAATAAACTTTTAGTGGAAACTAGGTTTTATAAAATTTACAATGACAGAAAAGTAGTGAACAGATTATTTTTTTAAATGTACTTGTAGATTTAATTCATCTGCCTCTTTTAGCTGCTGTTTTGCTGTTCCATCTCAGCTAACAAGCAAAACCTCCTGTGGTTAAATAGTATTCGTCTGCTCCTGCTATCAAACTAACACGACGAGCTGCACACAGCTCTCTATCAGCAGCAAAACTCCCACTGATACCAACAGCCCAGAATCAGTAAATACAGCATCAAAGATAAATTCTGCATGTACATTTAGTTTCATCACACATTTTGTTATAGACATTAAAATGCTATATTTCTACTTTATTTTTTTGCTGTCTTTTTCTAGTCCAAACTAATAAGGAATGAAGCATTAATACAGAGTTTTGACACAGAGAAATAATTCTGGGACATCTTGGCATAAATTTGTTAGTGCTCTAATTCTGTATTTGGATAATTTCTTTGTTGATTGTCACTCCTTAAATCTCTTTGACACAAATATTAAGGATGTTATTCTATTCCTATTTTAACATTTTAAGAACTATTGCAGGGAATATGTAGACATATAGGTAATTACAGTATTTACAGGGTGGTAGATTTTCATCTGCCATCCATTTACCTGAGATAAACAGCCATGTCTGTTTTATTGATTAATTTATGAAAAGTAAATACAAACTTGTAATTTTCACTTTCTAGGACAGCACTTTATAGGAATTTATTCAGGATTACCATTGCCAGAATGTCTTGAATAGGCAACATATATTGCTCATTAAATAATAAAGATGAAGTTTATACTTATGAACATATCGTGGAATTTTTTTCTAAAGCACTTCTAAGATGAACAAGCCTCATTGATAGGAAATCCTATATAAAAAGTGGCCAGTGCTCCCTGCTCTTAGTAAGAAGTGAAATGAAATCTGATCATCACTGAATTTGCCACACTGCTTCATTTTAGTAATGCTTGCATTAAGGTATTTTAACTCCTAAGTAAAACAGAAGAGTTTGACTATTTATTTATTACAGACAAGTACTATTTCTGATTGTTACCTTAGGCGCAGTAGCAAAATTCCATGGACAAGGCTGAGCTATTCTGATTTGCAGAGGTTATGTATCTGATCTTTTCTTTGTTGTTCAGACTTTTTACAGAAAAATATTTCAGCCAAGTACTTCAATTTCTGCTGCATTTCTGAGTAGCAAATCTCCCAGATTATATATATATATATATGTCTGTATCTACTAAAATTAAGTTTTAAGAACACTGCTTTAAAAAGGTGCTAAAAACTTCTAGGTTTTTTTTCCCCCAGAACATGGGGGTTTGTTTTGTTTTGTTTTTTGTATTTGTTTGCTTTTGTTTTGTTGGGTTTTTTAAATCTAGATTAATTGACATAGAATTTCCTTGATTAGGTTAGTCATTATGGGTTCTGCTTAACATTTATCTTTTAAGTGTGATCTCATGTGAAAGTTTTTCTCCATTTTTAAAGTACTTTGTCTTTTTTGATATTTTTTTGAATAAGAGAAAAAAAAAACTGGACTTTTTTTCTTTACTCTGAAAATTTCAAATATCAGAATATTAGATTTTTAAAAAAAAATATAAATATTAGATATCTTGCTCTTATTATGCACTTCTCTGAAGACTGTTTTTGACATGTGATTGATTAATTCCACTATAATATGTGACAGAGGGTGGACAGGTGAAAGATTGGGTGGAGGTTGAAGAGGAGTGAGGGAAAGAAAGAGAGTGAAAGGATCACCTTGTCCCCAGCCAAGATGCTAATTGAATTTCATTTCTTTGGATAAGCTCAGGTATCAGTGAAAATCAAACACTGTGTAAGAATGTTGATGAATACAAATGGAAGCAACTATAGACCGTATTAAAGCTTTGCCCAGAAGCTGCTATAAACTGGATTAAAGCTTTCCCCAGAAATTTAAGTAGTGTTGAACTGGAAAACAATTGCCCTTTGCTGAAGCTGTATCAGAAGTCTTCCAATCCAATTCAAGAAAGAATAGGTCTGTAATAAAATAAGGATAAGGAATATTTGTCCCAGTTGGGACACCTTTGCTGGACAAGATTGCAATATGGTGCCTTCAACAACATTTAAGTCCCTATTGGAAGAATTAAAAGAACAAGCAAAAGTTATTCCCCTCACAGATGGAAGGGGGAACAGATGCAGCATATGTCTGAGGATAAAATGTCCTCATGCTGCTTCCAACCTACTTCCCAGACCTGAGGGTTTGATTCAAGGCAGGATGAGAGGATGATTCTTCCTCTAAGTTCTTTCATTTCCTAGTATCTCTGTGGGGACTTCCAATAAAAGAGTCAAATTATTGTAGTGTTTTCTGTGAAGTGGAAACTTGTCTTGTGCCTACCTTCTAGAAGACACAGCAATCAATTCAGCTCACTAAAAGGAGAGAGCTGCAGAGCAGCTGTCCAACAGCAGCCAATTAACATAGAGAGCAAGACACAGCTCCCACAGCTCAATACTACTTCTTGTGTGTTTTGTCTCCTTAAAAATATAGAAGAAGATAACAAATTTAAGTTAAAAAAAAGAAAAAAGACAAAAGCTCTGAAAGGTGAAAGCTCTAAGTTCTAAGTAATGGACTTTGACTCCTGATCACATATTCTCTTTACCAAAACTGTCACCACAGCTGAAAACAGTGCATACCTATATCTATACATAGCAATAACATTTTTGTGCAATCAATTGGCCCCAAATGTAAGCAGTGGCTTCCAGCTGTTGGTGAGTAACATCTGCAGGGGATAGAAACACAACTAATTTGTTGTCTTGGCACATTTGTTGCTTGCTAGTGGCTTGGGTCTATAACGTTGCAGAGAAACTGCTGAGGCTGATTCAGTCTGCAAGCTATTATCCCTTGTTGCTCATCCATACAGAGACAAATGATGCTATTGGGGGGACCTTTAGTGCATCATGAATGATATCAAGGCCCTTGGGGTGATAATGAAGGTCATGAGAATGCAGGCAGTGTTCTTGGTCTTGCTGCCGAAGGGAAAAGCTTAGTTAAAAGTGCACTGCAGGAAAACCCTGGTTGCATGGCTGGTGCTGAAGCAGGACTTTGTATTTTAGGAGTGTGGAATCATTTCTAAAAAGTAAGGAGTTCTAGGGACAAAAAGGCAGGAGTCAAGACGGTTTTGGTTTTTTTGGGTTTTTTGTTTTGGTTTGGTTTGGTTTGGTTTTTTTGATTTTTTTGCAACAGACCTGATAATCGAGTGGGGAGTTGTTGGAATGTTGGGGGGCACAAGACAGACAATGGACTTTGGACCTGGTTAACATAAGAGATTTAATAACAGGATGCCTTGGCAAAAGCAAACAAAACTTTGAAAATGAGCCCTAGATTGCAAGAAGTTAAATCAAACTGGTTTACCGGAAAAAGAAAATCCCATTAAACTCTGCAAGCAAGAGATGTTGTTATATGTATAAGTTGGTGTATGTGATTTTAACCTAATCATTGTAGTACACATTACTAGTCTCCCTAAAATAGTATATAAGTGCTTGTATCCCACAATAAAATCGGATTCTGATCACCAAGGCAGTCTCCCTGTCTCACTCCAAGAGACATGGAGACAAAAGAAGGTACTCCCCAGGGCTCAGCATAACAAAGTTCTCCTGCTCCTGCTGTTGAAGCTTCATGCCTAAGGGACTGTCACATATGACTGTATGCAAAGTCATGAACCTTGGGAAACAACAAGAACCTAGAAGTCTGTGCACTGTTGCAGAGCTATTATCTTAATGAGATTAAAAACCGATGATGGAACAGCACCATCCCCTGGACTCAAGTTGCACAAGGAGACACTTAGATTAGATTTTGGAAAAAAAAAAAAAATCTTCACAGAAAGGGTTATCAAGCATTAAAAAAGTCTACCCAGGGAAGCACTTGAGTTGTCATCCCTAGAGATGTATAACAGAAGTGCAAGTGTGGCACTGTGGGACATGGTTTAGTGGTGGATATGAGAGTGCTGGGTTAACAGTAAAATTTGATGATCATAAAGGTCTTCCCCAAACTAAACAATTCTATAATACTTTGAATGGAGATTTCTGTATTTTGATTCAGGCTCTTTAGGAAAGGTAGAGAATATAGAATGGAAAGGTTGCACTCTAGGCAAAGGATGGGTTTCAATGTGTGCAAGCAAGTGAAGAGTCAGCTGAGTTCTTATTGCTAAGGATTAACAAGCAGACAAGCAGATGAAAGCAGGAGACATCATGGCAGGTGTTATGGATTGAGAAGGAAGCAGACAAACCTCATTACAACTGGAGGAAGCCTCATACCTACAGACTCTGGAAATGGTGGGGGATTTGAACTACACTGCTAATGTCTGAAAGGGCAACATAGCAATGTGATTCAGATTTCTGGAGTGTGTTGATGAAACAGGGGATAAATGAGCCAGCTGTTCCCTGCTGCTTACTATGAATTAGAAAGAACAGGCAGACCTGTGAAGTCTGAATTCAACATTGGCAGAAGATACTTCAAGACTGTGAAGCTTAAAACCCTGAGAAAAATTATCAAGACTAATAGTAAAATTATAGCCCTGGAATTGGGGAGAACAGATATTGGCTTGTTAAGAATCTGCTTGGCAGAATCCTGTAGAAGACTGCCCTGAAGGGCAAAGAGGCCCAGGAGAACCTCTTGATAGTCAAACTGACCTCCTGATGCACAAAAACAATCTGTTTCAACTTGCAGAGAGTTACATTCATGGCAGAAGTCCAGCACTGATGAACAAAGAGCTCCTGACTGGGCTCATATACAAAAAGAATGTATGCAGAAGCTAGAAGAAGGGATGAGCTACCACAGAGTAATTCACAGACAGCTCCTGAGCATATAAAATTGGAGTAAGGAAAGATAAATCTAAGAGTTTTAACTCACATAGGATGTGAAGAACAGTGAATGTTTCTATAATACACTGTATGCAAACGGAAAGATAAGGAAAATGTAGTCCCACTGCTCATTGGAGTCAGATGCTCAGTTACAAAATATAAAAAAAGCCTAATGCAGTCAATATGGAGTTTTTCTCTTATTTTTATTAGTGAGTTTGGGCCCAGGATCCTTAGGGCTAGAGACAGAATCTCTGAGAGCAAAGTACTTAGTCACTGTGGAGAATAAAAAGCTACAAATTATTTGAAGAAATTTCACATACAGAAGTGCACAGGATCAGATGGGTTATAAATAACTTTGAAAGGACATGGCAATCAGAGCAGATTCCTGATGACTGCTTGTAGATCTCATGTCTATCTTCACCAAAGTCAAAAAAGAGGATCCAGGGAACTGCAGACTGGACAGCTTCAGCCCCATTCCTGGAAAGACTATGAAATAAATCCTCTATGAAGCCAGAGGTGTATAGAAATGATATGGTATGTGAGAAGTCACAATCCAGTACATGAATGATTGTGGACAATGAGCATGATTTAACAGAAACAAGTTGTGTCTGAACAACCTAATAGTTTTGATACAGCTAATTGGTGAAAACAACAGCTAAAGGAAAAAGAGTGCATGTGGATAACTGAAGCCAGTTACTACAGGCAGTCTTCCTTGGTTGGTATCAGAGCCAACACTGCCAGTGTCTTTATTCAATTTAAATTGAAAATTTGAAATATTTTATAAGTTTGTATGATGACACAAAACAAATAATTATGCATATATTGCATATATATAGTAGCTGGCAAAAACATAAGAATTACTAGAATACTCTGCTGCTCATACAATGCCACTTTTACTTGCAGCTCCATAATCTGTGGCAACTGAATGGACTTTGCCAGCAAAAAAATCTTTCATCTTATATTAGCTCTGTTAGTTACATTTTATTTAGCCATTAGAGTATCAGTTAGAGTCATTCCTTATTCCAGTTCCTAAAAATGTAAATTGAATGAACCTAAATTTACTGCAAACCGTCTTATAATTTGGTATTTTAAACCATGACAATTTACAAAAAAAGTCCCCAAATGAGAAATTTAATAATAACAGCAGAAACAAGACTTTTCCACCATCTGAAGAGACTGAGGAGTCAGGATCCCATCTCTCCCCTCACCTTTGCTAATCAACTCTGTTACTAATGCTGCCTATACTCTCTAATTAGATCTGTTCTCACTCTTGGATGGAGTGCTCAGCAACCTGCTCTTGTAAAATGCATCCCTGCCCACGGCAAAGGGGTTGTAATTAGATGACCTTTAATGCCCCTTCCAACCAAAGCCATTCTATGATTCCATGATTCTATGATTTTTATTGACCATTGTTGATAAAGGTTACAATTAATTATTCTAAAATGTGGCTTTTATTTATAATTATATACGGCTATCATTTATTAAAAATGTTGTAGGTGTGACAGAATTCTGTGGAAGAAACACATGAATAATGTTTCTTAAAGAACAGTCTAAAAAAGTATAATATTCAAGTATAGAAGAAATACCTAATGAAATTAAAAATCAGGAATAAGTATATTAACTAAAATTCTGATCATATTTGAATGCACTTAGTCATTAATACCTACCTGTGTGAAACAGTGCAAAAGTTCATAGAAGAAGAGAAACTCACCAGTCTGTTTTATGAGCCTCACTTGTAGCTTCATTCAGAAGTTATTAATTACTTCTCATTTTAAAATGTATTCCTTTTGAAATCAATGCTGCACAATCTTTTATCCAATATTTTATTTCTATAATAGAAAATTAGGGACAACTGTCAAACTACTTTTAGAGTAACTAAAATGGTCATGATATTTATGCCTGTTTATCTACCTGCAGGAGATTAATTACTCTTCTGAACTTTTAAATCTTTCTGTGTCTCTCATTAACAGGCCCTCAAATATTACATCTAGGTGAGAACATCAGGTAATTTAATTTTCCTCTTGCATAGCATAAACTTTATTATGTGACCAATTTATTTTGTCATTGAATCTTCTAATATGTGCTTAGATAAAACACTTCTTTCTGAAAGGAACCAAACTGACTTGAAAACACCAAAAATGCTCTACTTTCTCTCATAATTTGCTATAATGACCAGTCCCTCACCCTGCTAAAAAAAAAAGCTTTCTACCTCAAAATGAGATTGAGCACCATAAGAACATTATCTATTCCTCTTCACGCATTTGATCTCCTCTTACTCTCCCTGGGAAAACCTTAATTAATATTGCAAAAATGTAAAGGTCAAACTTTCATTTATAAATGATATTTAAAAGTCAGTGTAATTGGCAGCATCTTGCAGGGTGCCAGGTGAATTTCCTTTAGCGTTATCTAGAGAAAAAAATTTCATCCCACATACTTCTATCAGTGATATAAGGATTTTTTCTGTATTAGTTTTAGCTCTGTAACCTACTATACATCTTCTGGGCTGTAAAATATCATGCAAAGAACAGATTCTTTCCGGTTTACTTACTAAACTCTCAGTATACTGCATGCCCCTATCTGTAAGAGAAAAACAATCTGACTGGAAGATGAAAACTCACTTAGTTTGCAATGACAATAATAAAATAATTACAATTTTGTTACTATAAAATGAAAGGAAACTTCCACTTATTTTTCAATGGACATGTCCCCTTTGGTAAAACTGTATCACTTCAGATCTTTTAAGCTGCCAGGGACAGAGTCCTGATGGGCATTTTCTTCTGCACCTGCAGAGAAGTCAGCCAGCAGAATAGCCAGGGAAAGATTAATTACTTCTCATTAGCTGCATTTTACATTTATTTATAGGCAGTTCTCTTCCCACTCAATGATGTGTGTTTGTTTTCAAATTTTCTTTGAAAGGCAAAGACCCACAGGTTTTTGTTGAGTTAATCCATGAGGAAATGACATTTTTAGGGCTTAACTTTGAACCTGTAACATTGTGCATAATGTAGAAAAGCAGGTGCAAATTGACATCTATATGCTATTATTGTCTTCATCTGCAATATTAATAACTTCATGCTTTCCAAAAAGTAGTTTTTGTGTATTGTTCCTAACAACATCATTCTCTTGAGTCATGGGCTCCCAAATAAATGTTGCCTCTTTTGAAACACCTGCTGCTGAGAATGTGTTCAGCTGTTATGCTGCTTCTAGCCTGCAAAGGTGTTTATTGTAACTGACCCTGGTTTGTCTTCCTCTTCAGGAATTACAGCTTTTCTTCTTCACGGAACTTTTCAGTGAAATTCTTTAAAAGAAAATCACATTTGTTTTAGATGCCTGCAACTAAGTCTAGATCACTAGATTTATCAATAATTTAATTGATCAAATTAAATGCCAAAATAGTTATATAAAAATTGCTTTCTCCTTTTTGCATGAGGTAAGATGATAATAAACTGGTGACTGTGAAAAGGTTTTATTTTTTAGGGGGGAAAGTAGACTTCAAATAAAATACTGTGACATTTCACACAAATTTAATGTTTCAAACAAAATAAAAGTAAATACTACAGCATAAACTCTCTGGATTAGCTTGGATCAAATGGTATGTTTGGCTTCTGAGACAGACAACATTCACAAATTGTTTTCTTGTCTTGTTTGCTTTGAAAAGACAAACACTGTATAAAAAGCATAAGAAAATATAACCTGATCAAAGACATAGATAAAAAGTGAAAATGCACACATGGGGAGTTCTACACCCAGCTGCAGGTACTGCATCCTGTGAGAGACTGGACGTTCTCAAGTGTGTTAATATCTGAAAATTCTCTACTCAACTTCAGGAGTTCTAACACATTGTTAGAAAAGTTTGTTAAGTTCTCTCCTTTAATAGTAAATGTTACCAGTAAAACAGTAAGTAAATTACCAGCTAGCTGACAGCTTATTACAAATCAGCACACTGAGGTTACAAAACCATAAACATGACTCTGCATATGTTCTATTTCCTTCTCCCTTCTTTTATTCCTTCTGTTCCTTTTCCTGTCTTCCTTCATACTTTCTCCTCCATCTAAATGAAAAGTTTCTGAGTTTTAAGGAATAATAATACACTTAATGACTTCAGTAAATCAGAATCTTTGCAAACCCATGTATTTCTATCACAAATGCTAACTTGCCTAATGTCAGCTTTTGATAGATGTTGACAAAGAGCGCAGGATAGTAGGTGTGCCCTTGGCAAGGGTTGAGATGGCAGAAGTAAAGACATTTTTAAATTACAGAAATTTGGAATGATTGGTGTCATACTCCCTTTCCAAAAATCCCAACAAATAAAAAGCTGCCTACAATACTGTATGTGGACAGAGTGCCCAAAGGATAGAAACCTAGCCAAAACATTTGATTTATTATTAGTAAAGTTTTAGTCTGTTTGTTCGGGTTTTTTCTGCATCGACTTTCCATCTAGATTGCATGAGAAAAATATTAAAATATAGAGAATTTTACCAAAGCCCACAAAGAAATCAGGTTTTGGTAGAGGATTTTGCTTTGTCTTATCTAGTTACATTTAGCACCTGCTCATTGTTTTTAAGATTCTGGGCACACTCATCTTCTCCTGAAAGTAGCTCATTTATTAGTTCACTGGCTTCAGTTCCAGATGCTAAAGGTAGATGGATTAAAAGTATCTACTCATTTCTGTTCCATGATCAATCTCTTCATCATTACAGTAGTTGGAAATGAGGTTTGGGAGGTGAATAAGTATTTTGCTTACATGACTAATTTGAATATAGTTCTGCCTAAGATGTAAGATGTAGCTAATTCGTATAAATCTTTCTCTTTTAAACAGTGCATTTGTATATTTTTAGGCAAAATACATAAATATTAAGCTATGCTTGTGAAGCTTCTGCACTTTCAATAACTTACTTCCAAAAGCTGTTGCAATGACCACAAAAAGCTAATGTTTTTGTTTGAGAAAATATAACAATAGCATTTTGTACATCTTATGCATGACATAGGAACTTGTGAGTGTATACGGATACACAGCAAAGCACAAGAAAAATATTTTGGAGAATGAGTTGCTGAAATTTGCTGATGCACTGTGAGTTCTGTGTTTACCATTATCTGATTTAGGTTAGTGAGAAAGTTGAAGAAGTGAAATTGCACTGAATTCCAATGAAATACATTGCTTTGCCTCAGACCTGCTGTGGTTCAGCTTCATGCGATTATACATGGGGTCCTATTGATAATCATCTTTCTGTCTTTGGACTTTGGTGATTAATGCTTTTTGTACTTTACTGCATAAATAAAATTAAAAAAAAATCCCAAACTAAAAGAATAGCTAGATACTTGTCTTAATTATGCAGATTGGGGTTTCAATTGACTTATTTGAAAAGTATATCAGAGAAGACATTCGGAAAAGTATTCATCCTTTCTTTGGAGACTTGTTCACAACCAAATTTATCCTGAATTTTCTTTCTTTCAAATATCTTTTTTTTAAAGCACAAATTAACTTGAACATTCAAGAAAACTTTTATGGCAATAAATCCTTTGAAAAGATAATAGCTTTCCTAAAAAAACTCAGAGGGCTCTAAACAGTTATATCTGTTAACCAAAGTCACCTCAAAATACTTCTTAAATTTTGTTTTGAAAATATTGTCTGAGTTTTCTTCTTCATCCAGATATTGTGCAGTGATGTACCAGAATAGCACAGTGCATGCAAAAAGCAAGAGTTTGTGCTAAGTGCTACCTTTCTCAGTATTTTTAGCAGCCTTAAACAAGATTATCCAAGTAGTGTCTGTGTAACCAAAATCAAAAAGAACACTCAATAAATTTAAAAGTATTAAATCAGGCAAATACATTTACAAAGAACTGGAGCCAGTGGGTTGGCTCGTTTTATATGAGATGTCTGAATTATGTTGACAATCTAATAATGTGCCTGAGTAGCTAAAGGCTGATACAGGCCTGCAGGAGCCGGTAATGTGGCTGGAACATCTTCTAACATTAAGGACATCATGGAGATAAATGAGACTAATGTAGTCTGAAAATGAACACCTCCCTTGGTTTAAAAAATAAGTTAACGATAAAAATAAATATTGTGCATTTACCATTTATATCTAGAATCTTGCATGCAATTTGTACATATAGCTGTATATCAGTTATTGAGATAAATATTACAGTAAAATATTCATGGTTTCTTTACAAAGCAAAAAATATAATTAGCAGAGGTGGAAGGCACCATTTTATCTTGTTATCCAACCATAGCTATTACTTTAAGCAAAATCTAAAAGTGACATTATACGGCAGAAGTAATGAAGTGTGGGTGGAAAATCAGCTGAGTTGACATGCAAAATGAGACACTTCAGGACTGTCTGTGCTTGTAAATGAAATGCAGTCAAAATATTGCTCTATGTGGACTCTCATAAAGAAGCTGAAAAACTTATTTTATCCAATTTGGGGCTGTAACATTTATTAAACTAGAATAATCTCTCAAATATTGTCAATTTTTTCTCTCTTTTGTTTCCTATTTCTCATCAGTAGAACGGTTTAATGCCCATAAAATATTTGCTACAAATAACTCACATTTATTATATGACAAATTTTTTACTATGATTTCCACCAACAAAGCATGTAACTTATATCTCATCAGGAGTTTGGATGAATGCTAGAAACTAGGTAATAAATTAAAGATGATTTACATTGTGTCATTTATCTCTTTAAATATAATACCACATGTTACATGAGTAATATTTGTTTTCAGAACCTCTTGTCAGCTACTGTGTTACTATTAGACTCATTAGTAAAAATAACGGGAAGGAGACATTAATTAATGAAGCATAAAATACAGAAGAGAGCTTGACAATTTTCACCTGTTCAGGAAAAACAATGCTGAACATATACACCATCCCAGAACCACAGAAGTGCTGAGGCTAGGAAACACCTCCAGAGATCATTTCGTTCAACCTCCCCTGTTCAGAACAAGGTCAGTCATCCACAGGAGGCTGCTCAAGGTTCATGTCCAGTTGGGTTGTGAATATCTCTCAGGATGGAGACTCCACAACCTCTCTAGCTGCTCCAGTGTTTGACCACCATCACAGCAAAAAAGGTTGGTTTGGTGTTCCTTTTCTTCTTATGTTTAAACAAAATTTCTTATATTTAAGTTCCTGTCTGTCATCTCTCATCTTCATGTAATAAAAAGAGTCTGGCACAATTTTATTTATTCCCTATAAGCTCCAGTTATACCATCTTGTTTTCATACCTATATTCTTCATAATTCAGCAGCAATCGGGTTGAGGCACAAAGACAGATCAGGAAAAGAGGGAAGGAAATGGTAGCTCCATTATTCAGATTAAAAATAAAGAATTGTGAGAGTCAAATACCATCTGAAGTTAAACAGCCTCTCCTTTTCTTATTAGCACATTTACCCTGCAGCATCTTTGGAAATGGGACGGGCTAAGGAAGAAAAAACCTCTTACAGTTCCCTTTCCACAGATGCTCTTACATACTGTATTGTTTTCATGGCTGTCCCAATGAAGGCAGGAAATACCAGGCCTTGGTCAACCCATGTGGCAAGTCAGCTTCCTACTACCTAACATTACATGATTTCCATTGGGTACGCTAATATACAGATTACATTTGAAATGCTTGTTTGTGTGTTTGTGAGTGTGTTTGTGAGTGTGTGTGTGTGCCATTACTGACACATGCAGGACTGGAGTCAGTATGGCACTCAAGAGGTGCCTATATTTGCTGTTCTTGTGAAAAATATAAAATCATTGGGCTGAAATGAATGCTAAGAAAAGAAAAAATGAGATAAGCAGCACTAGGAAGATGGATAGATAGAAAGATCCATCATAGAAAGATTCATCAACAAAGACCAAAATTGGCAAAACTGTGAATCTTATCAGTATGATGGGGAAGTATAAGCAGGACATATTATTGAATATTCAGCTAGGGAAAAGGAAATTACTGGTACTGGTATAGCAACATGTTACACTTGTCATGGCCTGAAGAAAAGTGATAAATGAAGAAATTTTTTTGCATTTAAAAGACAGTAGCAGAATTTTTAGTATTAGAAATGTGGTTTGCTCGCCTGAATAGAAGATTTAAAAAAAAAAAAAAATTATCATATCTTCCTTCTATACTTGAGTCAGATTGTATTTCTTGTTCCAGTACCGAACTGTACAATGTAAATTTGTTCATCACTTCTGTGATGAAACAATCTACCCAAATGTAGGCTGTTCTAGAGTATAAGTTCCTAGTGGATGTTTATGTTGCTGTTGTAAAATGCATGACCTTGAATTCTTTACTACTGAAATTTCATTCCACCTTTTTATATTTTAAATAATTTCTGTTTTATCATTTATCAAAAAATACATATCTCTAATGACATTGTTAGAAGATGCATATTTTAGGCATCTATCTCACTAATATTTAAAATATTGAAAGTGTTCTAGTTAAACACAGATTGCTTTGAAACTGCATAAAATCTTTCTGCCTCTTGGTTATTTTCTTTTCCAGCACATCCCAGAAACGATGAAGTTTTTTCTATAATCACTTCCCAAACCTTTCTCTAATGCTTCCACTAAATCAGAGCTTCTCCAATTTCACTTCCCTTGTGACACCCTCCTTTTTGAATCTATGTAAATTTGGAGAGAAATTTTCCCTCCTATTGCATTCAGCACATTTTTTACTAGCAACATTTCTTCTGGTATATGCATCTTTAGAAGCTAAAGCCTACCATAATATAAGGGGTCTCAGGACTATTAGTATTTCCCATAATATTTCCATTTTCTGTCACAAATAGGAGTTTATAGAATAATTTTTCAGCTATGCTTCTTTACTATTCTTCCCTGAAGAGATTTAAACCTGTCCTTTGTTTTATTCATGCTAAGTGCTTGGGTTTTATTAATGCCTAGATGTCACAGAATCCTAGTACTTTTACTTTTGTCTTCTCTGAAAGGATATCTAGATTGTTATTCTAGTTCTATCCTGGTTTTGTTGGGTTTTGTTTTCTTTTGGGTTTTGTTTTCATTGGTTGTTCTTTTGGTTTTTTTGTTTTTCTTTCCATTCTTCTGTTACCCCCTTAAATGTCTGATGTGACATTTACAGCTTGTAATTCGGATTTGAACATTTTGTAGTCTTAGGACACAGATGGAAAAGATAATTTTGATGCCATTCCCTTTTCCCAAGTGACTAAAGATCTTAAGCCACTAAAATCTTAAATTCCCTGCCCACCTCCCTCCTTTGCTATACTTTGGTTGAAGTCTGGTTAGTTGATAGCTTTGAGTGGATCTGGCTAGTTTGTCAGGCACAGTGTTCTGGTGAATATATCAGGGCAATTGTTTTACAGGACTACAGGTCAGCTCCCTGAAAGGTAGGAATATATCTGTTGATTCTTCCCAAAGTTAAACTTATGAATGAGAATATGACCACAGATAGAGAATTACCTACCTTTCAATCCACTTCATTGTTTATTATGATAGATTTCAAATTTCGTAGGGGCACAGTGGACCTGCATACCTTGACAAAGATCATGCAGTATGAGGTCTTATCAAAATCTGTATCCTAAACAAATTTGAGCTGTTTTCCAATACTCTAAGCAGCACAGTTTTCAAACACACAGTGTAAGGAAGATGGCAATTTTAGTCCCAGTATTGTATTAGTTTCAAATGCATGTAATGCGTTTGAAACTTGCATTGTATCTTGCCTTTATACAAGCAGTTAAGTTCCTTTTGTGTACACAAAATAACATTAATGTAGCTTTGATAAAGGGTCACGAAGATATATATATATATTTTTAGATTATTACATGAATAAAATAATTTTGATATCATTAGGAGTGACATGGAGTTCCAGATGAAAGCACACCATAGTATACTTCAGAAAATAAACCAGGCCTACTTTTTTTCTTGATTATTTAGGGAGTTTATTTCCCATACTTTTGTACATCAATAAAGCTTAGCATAAATTTCTTAACTGAAAATTACAATACAATTTTCATTGTATTGCTTGCAGGTACAAATCCAGAGAGCTTAAAATCTTCCTATTTAAAAGTGAGTTTCCCACCCCATACCTCATGCTGGAATTACACCTTCCAAAAAATCCAGTCTTGAGATGGAGGGATTTCCTTGGACTTCAGAACCTTGAAAACAAAACTTTTGTAGACTTTCATTTGTTTCCCTGTGAAGTAGTTAAAACTGGCTGCAAACAATAACATTCTTTGATGAAGCAACAGCTCAGACAAGGTAATTTTATTCTATTGCTCTTCTGTATCCTAAAAACAAGTCCTGGGATGTAAAACTGGCTAAGTATCAATGAATACTGAAGTTCAGGGATTTCTGCCAATTTCTACCATCTCAAAATCTGGTCTGAATGAAGTTATACCTTCTTTTCCACATAATGTCATATTTGTATCATAATATGCTTCAAATAAAGGCTGCTTAATTTTTTTTCAATCTCCATGCATTTTTCCTACAAATTATATGATAAACAAAATTGAGATAAAATTTCCGAAGCCAAAGGGACTGAATATATTTGCCTCATCACAATTTGCATGCTGTTGATGTATGTCCCCAGTATAGACCTACTTGATAACACTAGAAAACTGTAGGTGGAAGACACTGTTTTTCCCTTTTTTAAAGTCCAATTTATGCAGATGTGTTTGTTTGATAGCATGTGGACTGGTGTTGAAATTGGGATGTGTTGGCCATTCTTTGACTCTGCCTGCTTACAGAATCAACACTTTTGTTTAAGTTGTCTCTCTAAGGATGCAGAGGATGTTGCAGATTTCCTTTCTTCTCCAATTTCCATAGCAGTAGCACTGTGAAATCCCCCTGAGCAAGAACAGCTGTGCTGCTAAAAGCTGCATAAACAAACCTCTGAGTAAGACTGCTCTGTCTTCCATGCAAGTTGAAGTGAAGCTGAATGGCAGAATAGCTTGGCAGTGCTCATCTCTAAGTGACAAAAGAAATTTAATAAAACATGCTTAAAACCAGACTCATTCAGCCACCAGTCTACCTCAGCAAGACATCACTGTTTTGCAGGCACTGTGGCAGAGATAATAAACTGGTTAATCCATATTGTTTGCATCCGGTGTCTGAGCAGAGAGGATTTCCTTGGGAACAGTCTTTCAGTTTCTTCACCGATCACTTAGCTGTGATCTAGTCTGAGCTCACAGCTCTCTTGTAGGTAGAATCATCCCTAGAGTGACAAGGATGACTCTTTCTTCGGGTGATGTCCTTCTGGTTGGAGGTAATGGCATATATTCAGACCAGGGCTTATATAGCAGAGTTAGGGCCTCCTTTAAGAGCAGAGGCCATCTGAGTGCCAGAATATCCTTTTCAGAATATTTGAATTGTATTAAAGCTTTTTCTGGAACAAAACAATCAATTTCCTCTCTGTATCATTCTCTTACACACTGTTCTGGCACTGAGGGTGAGGGACCCTTCTGGAGCAGAGAGGGAGAGAGTTATTAACTGATGGTTTTTAAAGAAAATGTAAGTAATCTTGGGAGGGGGGGATGATGGGCAGAGGGGGAAGGGGAAGGAGGTGAAAAAGGCAAGGCAGAGGGACAAACACACAAGACTTTGTATCAGAACTCCTCTGTACTGCTCCTATAATTTGCTACTCCTGCTGTGGTGCAAACTGCAGCTAAAAGTTGCTTTTTGATGAGGTAATTGGGTTCAGAGAACACAAAGTCATGAACACACAATTATTTCTCACATTTCTTTTATCTGCCTACATCCCTAGGAAAAAAGGGATCTGTCTTAAATGTGCCACTATACATTAACTGTGCATTTTGAATGTCCCCATGGTGCTGCTGCTGCAGACACTGAAGATTCCTGACCACAGGCAAACAAGAAGCATTTCCTCTGGGAGGATGTGGAGCACCAGTGGGAGGTCTTTACAACTATGTAGATTAAAAGAAGTTGCAGATTAAACACAGTGAGGTCTCAAACTGAGCAGAAGTGACTGGTTCCTCTCACTGTGTACTGAAGTAGCAAAGACTGATCAGGGGCCCACACTGACTGCTCTCTGGCTCTCAAACCCTGGGAGATGCAGCTTTTATGAGGGCTTGCAATTATCTCTTGGGGACTGGAGTGAGCATGAATTCATATGTGCTTCTTCCATTATTAAGTGTGGCTTTGTCATTAAGGTTCTCCTTGAAAAACTACTTCATAACTTTGCTTTCCTAGCCACACTCTGTTAAGCGTTAAAAGCCAGTCATGCATTTACTAGTTTTAGCTGTTTTAAAACCAAAACAGAACGGTTCTAAGTTGTCAATAATGTCACTGGTCAAAGTGCATTACCCCAAATCAGTTTTGATTTCCTTGCCCTCTAATAAATGACATGGTTTTCTGAGTATTTAAGTGCCATGATTTAAAAATTTTCTAAAACATATCTTTACTGCTCATGTAATACAGTTTTTAAAAAGAATCTTTGTAGCTTTGTGACCAGGTCAAAACCTGGTGTACAGGCAGGGGAGATTATTTATATACTAGTATTATCTGCAGAAAATATCTGTCTTTGACTGAAACATGTAATCATCAAATAATACTTCTGGGTTATACCTTTTCATCAGGCTATGAAAGTATATTTCAGGAAGAAATAAATGTAAAAGCAAGTAGGAAGAGAATAACTCTGTATATGCTGAATAGTTTTTCCATCATTATTCTGATGAGCATGGAGTCCGTCCATAGGGATTTTTGAAGGTTCTACTTCTTAAGGGCTGTACAATGCAATTTAAAAGTGTAAACTACTTTCATCCCTCAGTCTATATCAAATAAAAAGTTGTGAGCTTAATGATGCCTCTCATAACCCTCCCCATGGAAGAATGGCTGCCTCCCAAGTAAAGCTGCTTCATCTTGCAAAGGAAAATAGGAAGTGATGTATATGCTTTTTTTCCCTGAAGGATAAACAAGATTGTTATTGCAAATTCAGGAATATGGAGTCTGAAATTATTTTAAAATGGTGAATTTCTTACTTTTCAATATGCTATCAAAGTATTTTCTCTGAAAATTCTCTGTGGCAGTCAATATTGCTTGCAATGATGAACTACTTTGCTCAAAGGGTGGTAAAGCACTGGCACAGGCTGCCAGAGAAGCTGTGAATGCCCCATCTGTGGAAGTGTGCAAGGCCAGGCTGAATGAGGCCCTGGCAACCTGATCCAGTGGGTGACACCCCTATCCATGGCAGAAGGATAACTGGATGATCTTTAAGGTAATTTCTAACCTAAAAAATTCTATGATTCTATGATTTCATGAAATCAAAACAATGTGGGCAGAAAGAAATTTGCATTCACTCCAGACACTTCAGGGCTGATTTCTCCCAATTTATGTTAACTTTCAGCCTTATGGCAGTTACTTACTTAATCATTATTTATTATTTCTATAGTGTGTCAAGCAATTTCTAATTTTGTTTTGTAATTAATCACTTCATGTGGACATAGAGGTTAATAGTTCCTATGAAATTAAGACTGAAAATATGAGCAAAAGCAATGCAAAACAGCATTCATATAATGTTTTTGAAGGGATCTCAGGGTCAAGTTAAAAAATAAAAACCAATAAAACATATGATGATAGCTAAATGTGAGTTTTTCAGACCAATGAAATTATTAATGCAACATGGTGGTGCATGAAATAAACAAAAAGGTATGACAGATAATTCAGTAACAAAACATGTGCTAATATATACCACTGTATTTAAAAATTTTAATAGAACTATTTATCACAGCTAGAATTGTTAGGGAATTCTGTAGGCTTTCTGCCACTATGGTAAGATGAATGATGAATCTGATGCAATGCAGGGTTTTTTAATAATTTATTGGGCCATGAGTTATGGTTTTATTCAATTGAATATTATTAGATGGGTTTGCCCCAGGCAGTGAGCATGGTATATGAAAAAGAAAAATAGATTAAGCAAACACTCGATGAGTTTAATCATTTCAAACAGGACAGAGGATAAAGGCACTGACAGATTTGTCATTAATTCAGCAGATGTTTTTACCTCCACACAACATAATCACAAGATGAGAGTTGTCGGTGAAGCCCTGAAAGTATGATGATAATAATTAATAGTCTGCATAATCTTTTATTTTCACACAATTGATTTTTTTTCTCCATGAAAAACAACAAGGGATGGAACAGAGAGTAGAAGATCTCAAGAATGGTGGTATAAGAATATTTTTCTTCATTCAAAATCCTTATATCTACTTTTTGATAAAATAGTGCCATTCAGCACATTTATAGCTGGTAGTGATTTTTCCTGATGGAGAATGGAATGAATCATCGTTGCTGCACTTTGTCCACATTCTAATGATGCCTCGCTATGGAGACTATCCATCAAATTTTTATCAAGAACCATTATCACTGGCTTCCCACTGAAAGCCTTACCTGTAAGATGCAACCAAGTCTATTTTTCTATACAAAATATTAAGCCTCTTTGAGAAGGGAGAAGGGACCTGAAATATAGTAGAATAAGATGGATGCTTTCTGTTCTGTTCGAATAAGTATAAGCAGAGGTCAAGGTGGTAAAAGACTGATCTTGACACCTGCAAAAATTAGATTTATTAATTGCTTTATTAAGCAATTGCTTAATAATTGCTTTATTATTATGTGTATGACTCTTGACTTATCATTGAACTGCTTTTTCAACATCCAGTGAAAGAGCCATAAGTGTCTCCATTACATAATTTTCTGGTTTTCTTGATCATTGCCCCAGTCATATAATTGCCAAGCATTTTTATAAATTTCATTTGCAGCTATAATTAATTAATCAATACTTAATAATATTTTTTAAAATATGGATCTGAAACTGCTTCTCTAGAAAGAAACAAACATGCAGTTTTATGAAACAGCACTTTGCCTTTCACAATTACTCTGGGGCTATGTAGGAAGTGTTTGACAAAGCTCAAGTTAATATTAAACTCTCTAAATCAATGCCTAGCTACCTAAATTGCAAATTACCCTATTTTTTTTTTCTCAGTTTCTTGTGGGAAGTTCCAACAACAGTGCTAATCCATCACTTCATCCACAGCTGACATTTCCTGAATAGTGATTCATTCCATGGCTTTCAAAACGGTATCCAGACCCCCTGAGTAGATCACAGAAATAGAAATTCTGTGGACCAGTATATAGGAACTGAATCACATTTATGACAGGGGGGAAAAAGTCAGTTCCTTTCCTTGGTCAGAAAAATATACTTCTTTTCCTATTAAAGAGTTTCATTGATGAAACGCCAATCCTGGTTCAGTATTTTGTTCTTAAGCAAAGAGAAGCAGGAGGTTGTTATTAGGTGACCCTAATAGAGTTAACCTTTCTGTATGTTTGATATTCTGTAAATGAGCAGCAAATATGACAGTTTCAAAAGCTACTTTTTCTATGAACAAGTAGGTAGGAATATTTTTGCTTTCAAATTTTTTATTTATTGAATGTTTTAGTGACTGTTACTTTTCAGAATGGTCAAAGAAATATAAAAATACTAATTAATTTCATCCCCCTCTCTCATCAGAGTAGGTAATAGCTTAGATAGATCTGTGTTGTTGTCTTTAAGTCTCTGAATCATTAAACTACAATCTTCTTTCTCAAGTGCTGTAATAAAAGACAAGGAATTTGCAGTCTGAAGACACGTGAGTCCCAGGAAATGACAACTTCACTGTGTTATCCAGTCAGAATGGATGTAAGGTTTCCACACCCTGAACCTCGGACTTGTTAACAAACATTTCAAGAGCAGATTAGCTACTTAATGACTCTGTAGATCACATCTGACATTCCACATCAATGGCAGCTGCAGCAAGACTCTGACTATTAAGAGCCATACCTGCCATAATGAGAAAAATATGTCAGTGTTTGTCCGGATTAAAGAATCTCTGAGGATAGATGTATACTTTAAACCTGTTGGAGAATAGATCTTAATAAAAATGAAAATAGTAACAACAATGGTTTTACTAGTCATGATTATAGATAAATGCTTTATTCAGAACTTAATTTCTCTCCTTGTATTTCCTTTCCTGCTTTTATTTTCCTTTAAAAGCCTGTTTCTAGAATAACTCTTTTATATCAGTACATATTCTCATTTTCTAAAATATTTGATGATATTTTAATTTCATAAGGAACCACATAAACATTAATCTTCAATCTGTTACAATTTTGTGTGACTATGTTATTTTAAATATACTTTTTTTTTGCTAAAGGAGGAAGGAGGGGAAAAGTATAAGAATGCCTGGAGCTAATAAATGGGGGAGTTAGGATAGAATGCAATGTGGCAGCTTAAGTTTTCTGCTGCTGTGCATACAGTGTAAAATGTTCATTAATGTTATTCAGTAAGGAGACTTGCATAAAATAATTAAATGAACCCTAAGGATACCTGTCAAACTGTCATATACTCACTAGCAAGGAAGTCACCAAGTAAAGCTGTCAGTCAGAGTCTGACATTCTGAAATCCTTCAAAAAGTGTTAAGCATTCAAAACTCTGCTAGCAATAAACCTGGCAACAGTAAGATAAGCTGGCCTGCCACAGCCTCCGGGTTCTTTCGCAAATGACACTGCGATATGACTCAGTACTCTTGCGTTGGAAAGAATGTAGTTCATTTTTTTATTTGTTCAAGGAAGAATCAAAGACATGCTTTACTGTTCCCTGAAGCAAGCATGGTATTTTCCAATTTGTAAATAAAGCGAATATTGGCTTTTGGTGAACTGCAGTGCATATTGACCAGTATGTGTAAATCAACTTAGGGGACATGTAAGCTGTGGTAATTTACATCAGATAAAGATTTATCTGACACTTTTCTTTTTTTCTCTTTTCTGAACAAATAAATGTGTAAACATTGACAGCTATATGAGACAGTTTAGCCATTGATGTTGGAAGGTTAATTTCAGTAAGCCAAGTCCTCACTGGAATTAAGGTCACTTGTAGTAATTACTTTAAACAGAGAGCTAGTAATGATCAGAAAATTGTTACTGCCTAATCTAGCATATTATCACTGTCATTTCCAAAGTGCCTATTAACAACAGTGTCCCTGTGCCAACCGTGCAATTTAGAAACATTAAATGCATACAAAACACTTCTTGCTCTTTATTGTTCCACTGAGAAGAGTTTAGATTTTTCGTTTTCCATTTCCACCTTTGCTTTCTTATCTTTCATCTTCTTATTCCTTCTTTTTTTCTTCTTCTCTTCTCTTTCTATTTTCTTTTTTCCGTGTCTTTTTCTTTTTTTTCTTTTTTCCTTTACTCTTTCCTTCTCTCCTTTTTCATTCTTTCTTTCTTTGATTCTCTTCCTCTCTATCCATCTGTTTGTTTGTTTATTTGTTCTTTGCTCTTCTCCACTTGTCTCTCCTTTATTTTTTCCTATTCCATTTCCTCCTCTTGTCCTAGCTCTTCTTTTGCAGTTTACTAGACTTGGTAATTTTGAAATGCTCTTAAAAGAAATGTGTTGCAAACTATGCCCTGGTGGAGGAGCTTGCAGGAGACAAAAGTCCAAGGTTAAACCATGTTAACAGACTTGATCTCATTTGACTTTGTAAATCTAAAAGATAAAAGGTGGATGTCTAAGTCAGGACCAGTCACCTGACCTCCTTTTATAGTCACTGAGGGAAGGTAACATCTATAGAGTTTCAGTCAACTCATCCTAATCAGGTTGTCTTACCTGGGTCAAAAAATATCTCTGGAAATTGTCTCTTTCTTTCTTCTGTGTATGAAAAAGGCTTGGATAACTAGTATAGGCTCAACTGTCTACTTATAATGTGAAGGTGGTTAATTTTAAACACACCTTTTGTAACTCCTTTGTGTTCAATGGGTTGGAAAAAGAATTAAACCCTTGTTCCTCTCTCATCGTTAGGCTGATATTTTTTTACTTTGTTTATGCCTAAAACTGCTAAAGGAATTTTCCCCTGTCTTAGCTTCTCATCGTTTGTGATGCCTTTAACTTTGAGGTGTCCTTTATTAAAGAAGCTGTTTAATTTAGCCAATAATTGGCATTTATTGAATAAAGATGTATAGACCTTAACAGTGTCTGCTTAGTGGATCTGTTATTTCCTGCAGATAAGTGTGAACGTAGCAATTCAAGCATAAGGAGCAGTTGGAAAATACTGATAGTCACAATTTTAATAAATACTTTGAGTCAATATTCATAGTCCAAACTTTCTTGTGCCCTTCTTCAGAAAGTAGTGATGAGGGACCCAATTATTAAAGTTTGATTTGGAAAATCTGGACCTCAGTGTTTGCCCAGGATGATAGTAGGACTGCATCAAAACAAATGTTAGACTCCAGATCTCTCAGCTACCAGGAAACAGGAATATTGATATACAGGTAGCATGATATCAAGTGGATTTGCTTTCACATCTTGGTAAGTGAATGACCCACAACCCCTTAGATGTGAATGAGTTTTCAATGGTTCTCACATAAATATTTCATCCTATATCCACACATATCAGAGTGAAGGGTGGAGAGTGCCATAAGGAAATTCTAATTAAATACCAGTGCAGTATCACATAAATAGATTGGTGACTATTGCACTTAATTCTTTTCCATTACTATGTAATTCAACAGTTTGGGTCATGAAGGGGTGAAAGTTAACTAGTACTAGTAATCACTGATTCCATCCATGATGCAGGGATTATTACTGAATTAGAAAATTGATTAAAACTGATCCTCTTGTCTTGTTTTATGAAAATGCATTGGCCTGCTAACATCAATATTTAGCATGTCACCACTTGAAAATAGTAATAAATTCTTTTCTGAAACTCCACATCTTATCTCCAATAAAATTTGACTTGTTTTATGTCAGCAATTTTTCAAGGTAAGCTGTTTGCATTCCTTTGCAATTAAAATATGCCGTTTACTTCATAGTGATCTCCCTAAGGGATTTTAATGTCTATCTTCACTATAAATTCATGTTTCCTAGACAGTAAACAAGAATTGCATTGTTTTCTGCTGAAATAATCACTTTTGGAGAATGAGATTTCAGTTTGTTTTAATCCTTTTAGCCTGCAGCTGTTCTCCCTCAGTCATTATAACTCTAACTTAAGTTTATTTTGAGTAGCACATGTATCTTTCTAGTCCAATCCATTTCCACACCATTTTTCACTGGCAGTCAAGCTTAGCTAGTAGGAAACAATGAAAAAGATGTAGCTTTAAGCACTGGTGAGTTTTCTATTACATCCCTCATTAAAATAGAATTAAAAATAGATAACATTATAGATTTGTGTGCTGGTATGTACAAAGCCCTGCAAGTATAATTTGCAGACACTTAAACAAGCAACTCTTGATTTTCTTAGCTGTCGTTGGTTGTCTCTTTTCAGGATATGATAGTCCTTGATCTCTGAAGTGATATGATAGTGCTTGATCTCTTTTTTTTTTTTTGTAATTAAATTTAAACTTTAAATTGGAAGAACTTGGTAAAATCAATTTATAAACTGACTTTACAGAATGGCCATGAGAAGGCAAAACTGCCTGAAGAAATGCTGTGGTCTTCTATAACATGATTATCTGCTTAATGAGTTGCCTTCATATTTATAACCTGACTTTTGGCCAAGCACCAAAAATGTTGCAACACTGAAATAAAAGGCCAACCTGAATTCTTTTTAAGCTTGGACAATGAATTGTCACTTATCCCCAAAATTCTCTAACATACATTAATTTTCTTTGTTTCCTTTATGTGTGGTTGTGGCACTAAAAAATAGCCTAAAATCTCTGTCTGTGTTGTACTCTAAGAAGGGGTAAATGTACCCAGAAGGGAGTGGTATGTTGTCCCACAGACACCAAAGGGGGCAATCTCAGCAGCTATAAAACTGTGCTTTAAAATTAGGCTCTAAAGCTGGAGCAGGATTATAAACCCCAAAAATGTGTATGAAACAATAATGTGTATAAATCTTTAGTCTTCTTCTTTAGAAGCAAAATCTTCATGAAACAATAAGGTTTTTGAAACCAGAGAAATGGGCAAAGGCACTCAGAGCAGTGCTGCCACAGCACTGAATTCAGAGTCTGCTTCAGGGATTTCCTCACATACTAAAGTTAATATAATTTCTCAGACTTTATGAGCAATTACTTTTTTTTTTTTTTTTTTTGCTAATGGCAATTCAATATTTTGAAGCATGTTTATTTTTCACAGGTAAAGACAGCACATTAAGTATTTAGATCAAAATAATTGCTTAGTCCCTACTCATTCAGACTAAAGTCAGCAGTAATAAAAGACATTAAGGGAGAAGATGTTTTGGGTTTCTTTCATTAAAACTTCCATTAAAATCTGCTTCTTTCTTCTTTTTCCCTTTTATAATAATTCCTTGTCTAGGCATTTATCTTTCCTTCACTTTGCATTTTTTGTATGTTTCTTTCAGCAGAATCCCTCCACAGGCTCTCTCCCCCCTCTACCTCCTCTTTATTTCCCTCTCACTGTCTCTATTTTTTTTTTTTAACTTTTCCTGCATATAAAAAACGAGTTCATTTTCTCCTAGTCTGAACCCAGCTAAAACCTTTGCATGTTGCAGAGTAGAATGCAGCCTACTTCACTGAGAAAATTATGAACTAAAATCTTTGAACACAGGAGAGCAAAAGAGGCTTTTATATGATTATTTAGGAAGGTTCATAAGGCACCTCATTTCAGAAGATTCTGCCTGACCACAACAGGCATTCAGCTCTGTGGCTATATGCTCAGTTTGCTAGAAAATGAAGCCACTCTTTTTGAAAGCATTTATTTATTTATTTATTTATTTATTTATTTATTTATTTATTTATTTATTTATTTTTATGTCAGGTTTAGTTATGACCTCTGAAATAATATAATCATTCTTCATTTTATCTCTTTCCTGGAAATCTAATTGTTGTTTTGACAAAAAAAAAAAAAGAAGTACTTTGAACTTATATTTTACTTTCAAGTTCAAAACTCAAATTTGTTTCAGACTGATTATTTCAGCTATGCTCATTCTTGAAGCATTCAAAGCATTGTACTGACATATATGCTTCATCATACTTCAGTGATGAAGCATAACTTGGAGTTCAATATGATCTGGAATTAAAGGGATGACACTTTCAACCCTCTCTTATAATTATTACTCCTTTGAAATTCATACTGTTGTAGACTCTTAGGATTTCTGAGAACTTTTCCTTGGAGGTCATACAAGAAGCAAGACTGCTATTTAGATAAGATAATTCTATATTGTGGGAAGACAGAAGGAGGTGGATAACTTCAATCCCCATGTACATATTAGCCAGCAGAACTGATGTCTATAGCAAGAAAATAAAACTGCACCCTTTCAAAAATAGATGTTCTCTGAGAGAACTAAAGAAATGTGGATTTTCTCAACGGTGACAAACTGATGAGGGACTTGTGAAAGAAATGTAAAAATACCGAATCAAACTTTTGAACTAACAAAAGAAACCCTTCTCATCTATCATAAAATCCTAGTATTACCCATAGCAACATGACTCCTGTACTTTTGTACTCCCATATTTCCATCAGTGCTTTACTGCCTCAAACCACTTTTTGCTAAGGAAACAGGCTGCAGTCAGTACATCACACAATAAGAGAGATCAGATACAAGATTTTGATATCCCAAGAGCCATCTCTTGAAGTCAGTCTGTCCACCATTCCATACAAAAACCCCCATTATTTTTATATGCATGATAAAAGTCCCCTCTGTCAAGGTGTTACATTCTGGTTTGAACCACCCAGAAGAGCAAAGATAATTAAGTCTCTGTGTATAAAATGGAAAGAACTTTGAGGGTTCAAACTATACCCAAAAAATGTGATTAAAACCAAATTAGGTTAGATGTTGGTGCTGAAATTTGATATTTTATATAATAGTAAAAGAGGCAGAGAGAAAGAGAGAAAGAGAGAAAGAAAGAGACAAAGAGAGAAAGAAGTAAAGAAAGAGAGAAAGAGAGAGAGAAAGAAAGCAAGAAAGCAAGAAAGCAGGAAAGCAAGAAAGAAAAAGAAAGCAAGAAAGCAAAAAAAAGAAAGAAAGAAAAAGAAAGAGAAAGCAAGAAAGAGAAAGAAAGAAAGAAAGAAAGAAAGAAAGAAAGAAAGAAAGAAAGA
>JANIJU010003056.1:96767007-96813143 GCA_025504685.1 Leucosticte australis | reverse complement strand
AGAAAGAAAGAAAGAAAGAAAGAAAGAAAGAAAGAAAGAAAGAAAGAAAGAAAGAAAGAAAGAAAGAAAGAAAAGAAAGGAAGAAAGAAATGTGTGTGGGTGGTGGGTGGGTGGGAGTACAGGGGGAGAGTAGCAGAGAAGCATATCACCCATCTGAGGGTCCCCCCTTTGGGGGACCATTTGATGGGCTGTGTCACCGCCTTCTGCTGCAGATAAGCTTTTTCCCCAGGTGAAGGGCCCCTCAGCTGAGCTGGTCTGCACATCAGAGGATGGGCATTCACTGTGCCTCTCACCAGAGGCTTTCCAACACACCCAGCATCTCTCTCCCCTCAGCCTTTGGTGCAAGGGTCTGTGTGAACCTTGTGGCTGATAGCCCTGGGGTTGTGGTCTGCACTCACTAGGTATTAAGCTGGATCCCTGTGTGAATGTTTTCTTTTCTTGGAGCTCTGAGTTGTGACTTTACCTTATCTCCATCAGTGAGCAGTTCAGGCTCCCAGTCAGAAGGCCTATTACGGGTGTGGTGGTCTTCTCTGCAGCTTTTGCAATACGGTCTTCAAAGTTTTTCATGAAAATGTTTAAGTCCTAAACTACAATACTTCAGTCTCTGACACAAGGCAGAAATTAAGTCAAATCAAAACCCATGTGATAAATAATAGCTCTTCACTTTCACAGAAGCTTCCAAAGATTAACTTCTGTGTTGTGTGCAACAAACGCCTGAGAGAAGCAGAAGCTGACAGTTACAAAGAGCCTTTAATTTATTCTTTTCATTTCATATGTACAAGTAAACTGTAATGCCTGTATATGGATAAAATATCTCTTCATTTTGGAGCAATTTGCACCTTCCATATAGAATGCTTAACAAATAAAATCAATCACCTTAACAAGCAAAAAATAGCGATTTAAAAGTAATTTGCTTATAAGAATTAATGAATTAGTTTAAGTAATGAAAAGAATGAAAAAGAAAGAATTAAGTAAAATCATCAAACTATGATGAAAAGCATAGGAAATTTACCTATGGCTTTTTTAGTAGCCCACAGTTACATAGCATTCAAAGTGCAAACAATCTTTCTGCAATAAAAATAAACAGGGAGGGCAAGAGGAGAAGTTTCTGTTAAGTTCTTTTGGTTTGGGGTTGTTTGGTTTTGTTTGGTTTGTTTTTTGTTTTGTTTTGTTGCGGGTTTTTGTTTGTTTGGGGTGGGTTTTTTTTCATTTGTTTGTTTGTTTCACTTGATTTTGTTTCTTTTCACATTAGTCTGGGACCTCTTATGGTCTGTAAAATCTTCCAAATGCCATTTAATTTCTGTCATTTTGCTGTGAAGGTATATTTACAGAGGGGACATATCTTTAATGAATAGTTAAGATGGAAGGAGAAAATATGGTTTTCAAGATATTCTGTCTAAAACTAGTTAAATTGGTCTTTCATTTGGAGAAAGCTGAACAGCTATTACTGATTATAGCAGTGTTTTACAGGACCGAGATTAAGGGAGAAAAAAACTCAGAAAACAAACCACAACAACTAAAAACCCCAAATCATCATTTTCCTTGCCAGAAATGTCCCTAGAGAGTTGGAGCTGCAATTTCTGCAAACTTTAAAAAAGACTTATGTTTACTGTGAAACTTTCATTGCAGATAGTAACCTTTATGTCTTTGAGGATGTCTGTCTTGAGACACCTTAAAATTATACATAGTCTAATAACTATTTGAAGACATTTGGACAAGAAATAATGACTTTTACCAACTTTGGAGGAGTGAAAATAGTCTGAAAAGTCAAATTTACTCTGTGGGCTAAAATAGTCCAGATTGTGAAATTTATTGCTACTGAACTGCAACAAAGCACATCCAAAAAAAAGGTAAGTCTTGGTACAAAGGGCATTCTGAAGACAGAAAAGCTAATTTTAGGTCAGACAGTGTCTACTCAATGAAAAAAAATCTGAAATTACATTACTGATGGTATATATTGGGAAATAATCATGGATATTGATATTGATTAATTCATACCAAAAGAGTTACATAGAAATTCCAGCAGAGCTCTTTTATTTTTAACACTTTTAATGCGTGTCTCAAAGACAAAAAAAATTTGGCCAAGATATTCCTTTGAAGAATTGAAGAGGAGAAATAAACAATAATATTGGAAGAAGCTTTTTACTCAAGGCAAGCAATGGATATAAACCAGAGAAGTCAAGAACATTAGGAGGATAATAAATAAACACAAGCTTTTACCACAAAAGATTATCTCATTTAAATCAGCCAAATAGACAAAAGTCCTCAAAAGGCAAAAAGGTCCCTCTCCTGAAAGATATCACACCTAAAAGTATTCAAAAGCTAAATCTTATAAAACTGAGGAAAGAATGAAAAAAATGCTTACCTAAACAATAAAATCTTAGTTTTGCTTACATAAATTTAAAGATCCATTGGATTTAAACGGAGTTTATATGACACACTCAAAAAGATAGGATGGGAATTAATAAAGAGAGTCAGAAATACTCAGTTACCATTTCACTGTTATCTCCCTTTATACAATGTATGGGAGAATTAGGCACCTAAATAGAGATCAAATCCTAAACCCAGTGAATTCGATAAAACCGGTGCGCGTCTGACGATCTCTAAGACTGCCCCTTAAGTTACCTGTCTCTCCAAAGACTTGTTGCTTTCCTCCTGTCAAGACTGAAAGTCTTTCAATTATTTACCTATGATTGGGTGCCTGCTGTAAAATTTCAGACCAGATCTATCCTGTCTTTTCCAATGGAGAGTCTGCACAGCTACTGCTGAGGTTGCTCAAGCTTAGCAGGTAGGTTTTAGCATTACTTCATAAGATACTTCATGTCCAAAGTATGAAAGAATGTGCTTTGTTTTCTTTTCTGCCCAAAAGTAAGTCTGAACTGAGCAAGTGATTCAGTTCATCCTGGAATAGAATGAACTCTGAAGACGATATGGTATTTTTCTGGAACGGGTGACATTCCAACTGAGATAGTACATTTTTTTGTATGCTACTTGATACATTTGTTTTAAAAGCGGTGTGAGAATTCAATTATGTATTCTTAGTTTTTCAGCTTGAAGTCAAAACAGCAGAGTAACTGCTCCAGTTTCATCACATAAGCATTGACAGGTCTTTCCCAGAGCTATGTAAAGCTTTTAGGTCCCTGAATACAATCTAATTTATTATTTCAAAAGTAGAGTGGTTTTAATCCACTCATTACCCCTGCAGTGAGAAAAAATGTATAATAGTATATTTTGTATAACCTACTGAAGCATTCTGCTCTTTTGTATTTAAGTATGGTTTCCACAAAACTCAGAAGGAAATGAAAAACCATTTTGATCACACAACTTACACTTTTGACAGTTCTAGAACTGACAGAATGTCAACCAAACAATGGGAAAAAAAAAAAACCTATTTCAACACTATAGCATGATACAGTGCAATAAAAGTGCTTTATTTTTAAAGCCAGCTTTCATTGAATATTTGCTTATTTAATTACCATACATGTGCATAGGCTTACATTCTCCAGAAGCTGAATCTACATGTTTTAGAAACTGACTGTTACTACCTGCCATCTCTTCTATAAAAACAATTGAACATATGTGCACTATTCTAAAATATCTGCTAGCAGAATGCTAAAGACATTTGGCTCAACTTGAAACTTCCAGCAGAAGAAAAATAATTACTTCTATTTAAACAATAAACACATTTGCAAGAATAACAGGAAAGTTTCACACATTTCTGGTTGCAGATTGGTTAGATCACAAATACCTTCTGCTTTTTTATACCCGTAGGGAACAAAAGGCTATGTACTTTCCCTGATCCTCTACATTTTTTGCAATGTAAGTTAGTTAGAGAGGCAAAAGTGCCAGTCACTTGGAGACAAAGAAGCTGGGGAAGGAGCAAGTAGCTCCATGAACCATGAACTATAATGAATACATTAGCATTAGGGATTACTTCTAAGTTCTGGAGTGTGGATAAAATTCTGTTATGAGGACCAAATCTTTGCCAAAAAGGATCACAGAAACACAGATTCGGTTGGAAGATACCTTGAAGATCATCAGTTTCCAACCCCTGTGCTGAGGGCAGGGACACCTTCAACTAGACCATGTGCTATCAGGGTGGTTGAGGTTTCCCAAGAGGATCAGGGATTTTTAAGTGTGGCTACTTCTGTCTGTCTTTAAAAGGTCTCAAGACCTTGGTCTTCCTGGTCTGGTGGTGTGTAGCAGACCTTCACTCTAGTGTCACCTGTCCCTGCCTCCCTTTAACCATGACCTATAAACCCCTGAAGCACCTCCAGGTGAAGTTCCATGCACTCCAGCTCATCTTTGGCACAGAAGGCAATACTGCCTGATCATTTTCCCTGCCTGTCCTTCCTGAAGAACCTGTATTCTTCCATGCCAACACTGCAATCACAGGAGCCATCCCACCAGGTCTTCATGATACCAAGAACATTGTAGCCCTGCCGGTGTGCGTACATCTCTAATAATTCCTCTTGTTTATTCCCCATGAGGGGTGCATTTGCATTGAGACGTTTAATTTGGGCCCCTAGTGAAACCAAATTACTGAACTGAGTGGATGCAATTCCTTTGCACTGCCCTTCAGGCGCTCTTCTGCTGACCTCAGGTCTATCTCCAGGCTATGGACATCTCTCACTGGCATTGACACCCAACTTTTAAAATACGATTGACTTCTAGGAGTAGGTAGAACAGAGGTTCCCCTCCCCCAACAACTTTCATTTAAAGCTCTCTTCACCAGCTTGGCAAGCCCATGACTACAGATGACTTCCATTTTTTAGGACAGACAGACCCCATCTTCTCCCGGAAGAGGTTTCTCAAAGTGAGTCTCATGGTTTAAGCAGCTGAAACTTTGGCTGCAGCACCGGTCCTGTAACCACTTCTTGACTGACCACATTCACCTGGCCCTTTCTAACCCCTTCTCTTTGACCAGGAGCATCGATGAAAATCTACCTGCACTGCAGAGTCCCTTATGTTCTCAGATGTGCATCCCAGATTTTTACTTTTGATGCTCAAACCAGCCATACTGACATTAATTCCATCTGATTTCTAGTAGGAATAGCACTGCGATTCCTCCAGTGTGAGGAGGGACTGAAATGACAGAAACAGTTCTGTGAAATACTCCCATCCTGGTCTGGTTAACCTGTCAATGGTATGACAATCAGAACGTACTACACTTAAATTAGCAGAGCTATGAAGAGGCATATAACTAATTGAATATGGCCCTATCAAGCAATGAATAAAATGTAATGTCTGTTAAATCTGTGCCTCAGTAGGTTTTAAACTTCATTCAGCAATACAGTAATGAGCAAAACACAAACACTCTTATGGAGTTAAGAGCTTGCAAATTGAGAAGAAACCTCAGTATTTAATCTCCTGTGTGCTAACTCTGGTTTATAGATTCTCTCTCAAGCATTTAATGAAAGATACATATTAAGTTTAATTTAGGCAACCATTGTAACTGACAGAAGTTGATATTTATACCACATTTAAAACAAATAGTTTTCTTCTCACAGAATGCATTTGCTGGCATCAGAATATGTTTTCATAAATCTTAATTAAAATTTTCTAATAAAGAAAAATTTGCAATAGAAGCCAGACATCTGGCAATCCAGTATTTCTGAAAAGAAACAAAATGAAATTAAGACAACAAGAGGCAGATGATTTAAATACTTTATAAGTTTTTAGATTTCTTTCCTTTACTCTTTGATCACAGATAAATCTTATAGAAAATAACTGCTTATATAACAACAGTATCTGTGTATGGAAGCAATGTTTGTAGAAGCCAAGTCTTAGCTTGCCTATATTTTAAATTTAAATATCTAAATTATACGCTAAAGATATACAATAAATTAGTCCTTTTATAAAAATTATAAATTTAGAAAGGAAGTAGGTTAAATGTATTCAGCCTACTTAGATGCTTGAAATGTGCCAGACAAACATAGTTGTCAATTTATTTCTACACATTTTTTTTTTCCCAAGAGCTTTTAAGTAAATTCAGGATTAAAAAAGTAAATTTTTTTCTCCTTTTCTAACAGTTCAGAGACAGAGACTTTGGTGCTGGCTTTTTTGGGTTTGTTGGAAGGGATTGACTTTCTGCAGTGACTACACTTCTTTGTAGGTAAGACTGGTTACAAAACAGTATAGATTTTCTATATATGTTTAAAATACCAAAAGAGAAGAAGGTAGGACAGCTGCACTTATGTGTTTTACTGGCATAAAAACTTATATGTCTCAGGTCCATAAATTCAGTCCTTCAAAACAAACATAAATAAACATTGATAGGCTTATGATTTTCAAATAGACATGGTTATGTTAGTGGTTCATTAATTTCTGTTCTTGCTGCTGTTATGCTTGTCTTTTACCATTTGTTATTATGAGAGTATAAAAAACTCTATAGCTCTGACAGAACCATTCAATTATAACTTCCATTATGAGATACATGGAACTGTTATTTTTATATTCTACAGGGTATAATAAAACAAGTTTTACAGGGACTTTTCATGAACATGTATAATTAATATAGATGTCACTTTGTATCACTTCATTAATTACTCAACAACTGTAACCTCTCTTTTAAGTGGGTTTTGGGTTTTGTTTTAATAAAAGTCAGATTAATTTAGAGGTTGATAGGTAGGATATGCTGCTTCCACAAACCTCACTTTTTAACTTGAAATAGGAATTTAGAGAGATTTAGATTGTTCTCACAATCTACACTGACAAAAACTGTATTTCAGTGCAGAAATCACTGAAAAACACGGTGTAAAACAGGGGAAAAGAGAGGTTGATGGGCACCTATTTTTTTTTTCCTCTTCACTATCCAATGTATAAAGGTGTAATGAGAGAAAAAGGCCTGAAGTTTTAAAAGACAACGTACAACTACAATGGAATTATTCAAATTCTCAACATTTGCTCCCTGGATCCTGCCTATAGGGTCAATAATGATTCCTTCTCCTTCAGGATATTCTGACATCGTCTTACTGAATGCCCTGTAAGATCAATAAACTTAATTAGAATATAAAGATGTTGATTGGCTTTCTAAAGAGAAGACTAAACTGCATTAAAATAATATTCTTCAAAAAGTAAAATTCAATGTTTTCAATGTTGATAAAATCTGCTTCTTTTCAAATTCAGCCTTTTTTTTTTTTGCCAGTGATTCAGTACTAAAAAGGACACAATAAAAATGCAAATTCAACCAAAAATCACACTTTATGTAGATTATATATTTTAAAATTATGAACAGAACACATATGGTACCTCCAAAGTCCATAATTTTTAACTTGTTTCACAATTCTTTTCATTTTAAAAACTCAGCTATGCAGTAAGAACATTTATCTTTAAGTTGTGAAATTAAAAAGTCCAATCAAAGTCCAAAGCAGACCAAAAGTTTTTATTACCAGAAATTATTGAACATAAATGTTCACTGCATATATCTTTATTTTGCCTGTAAAATCCTCTTAATAAAGGTAAATGGATGAGGGGCTACATAGAGCACTAGAAATGCCATGATAAAGAACTTACAAGAAATGTCCATTGAATGACCTGAACTGGAACAGGGAGAAGTGAAATTACCCCCAAAATGCAACACTTGAAACCACAAACCCATTAACTCTTCTAAGCTCTTAGTTGCAGTGAGGAAGCAGTGGAGTTTGAAGTTGAGGAAAGATTTCTCTGAAGAGAAATGATATGCTGTGGGGCAGGAAGTCTATTTAGGTAAAGTATTTAACAATAGCAGACTGGCTAACACATGGAGTAGGCAGCTTGTTGTGCCGCAGAGAGTACAAATCACATAAGAAACTCATTTATTTAGATCTTCATTCAATTTCTATTGAATTATAACAACAAATTCTCCCTAAATTAAATTATTTTTTGACAATTTTTATGGTTTTGTTTGCAATTTGCATAACATCTTGTAGCTGCTCTGCTACTCATCACATAGAGTGATAGATTACCTCCCACAGCTTGCATTCTATCAGGATATGTCCAGAAATTCTCAGTCAGAACTGCTCAAAGTAGAGTAGCAAAGGTGCACAGTGCCACAGTACACACTCAGGACCTTTGAGACAGAAGTGATTACTGTTAAACCTTGGTAATCATATAGCTGCAACAATCCAGATTTGTTTTATGAGTGAGCAATGAACAGAAGCTGTTCCAAGGAGTCATGCATATCCCAACACAAGAGAGCAAAGTGGATAATATTCCTCCTGTGCACTTTGTATGAAAGAGGAAAAGGGACCACTGTTCTGATAACAACATCTATGAATATCCAGGAGGATTACACCTACCCGCATTCTGGGTAAACAACAAACCAATCATGGATTTTACAAAGATCAGTTGGGATCAACAACAGGCAGCTCAGAATTTACTATGTAAAGGCCAGGATTTCACTGTGATTTTTTGCCCTGGCTGCTGGAAGTGATTTCAGTTTATCTTCTGCTTATGAAATACTGCTTTGTGTCTAGTGCTCCTTTGAAAGCTAAAATCTGAGAGTGATATGATGGCAGAGGGAGATAAAAAGTGGGAGATGTGCTAGAGGAACACATTTTCAGGAAGCAAATGGATTCAAAAGGGATTCATGTTATATTCAGAAGCCAAAAAAGCTTCCAAAATGCTGAGCATTTCCATAGTCCCTGGAGAGAAAGAACAGATAGGAGTTCAAGCTAGAAATTCTTCTTAATTTGAGTACAATTACACAATATGTATACAAAACCAGTTTTCCTAGATTAACCCTCTCCTCTGAATCAGTGTAGCAAAGTCATGAAAATAGATTGGTTTTCTTACTGATCTGATATGAGGAGTGTTTTGGGGTTTTTTTGTGTTGGTTTGGGGATTTTTTTCCATGTGAAATTATGGAAAAAGCAGGTGTAATTCATTGTGGAGACTTAGAAAACCAAAATTCTAGCTTCATGGAGTAGGGCAGTCAGACTGCACTTTAATATGTATAATCGCTTTTCATGTGTTGATATCTTCTCTTTCCAGTCTTCATTAAGACTAGGTTAACTAAAATTTCTAAGGGTACCATAAAGTATAGATTTGTAAAAACATATTTTTGTGTGAGTTACTCAAATACTAGATGACTAGTTTTTCAGTTAGGGAAGAATGCTTTCAGTCTTGGCAAGAAAAAAAAAGGTTTTTCTATATAAAGCTAGAGAATTTATTATATGCATATCAATAAATATATTTTTTATGGAAATTGACGTGTCAGTAATGGAACATGAACACAAGCAGATGGAGAAAATTTTTCTTGGACTGCGTGTGATATCCACTGTAGTATCTAAATAAAACACCACATTATGTTTAAAGTAAAGTAATGAAGTCTGTTTAAAATTATTATATAGGACCACTTTCTCCTGTGCCTACATCAATCACATTCAGGAACACTGTCAGGACAAATCACTTTATCCATTATTAACAAGTCAAAGGATTTACCTGCAGATTTGTCAAAAAGACTTATTGTATGAAACAGCATTAAAAGAAGCAACAGGAACCTTGGCAAACTTCAGCTCATCTGCTGACAGGGTTTGTTCTGTTGTTTCTGTGGTGTGTTGACAATCGCGTGAATCAATACCTGAAAACGGCTGAACCTCTCAGGGTGTTCTGTGTAGCAGCCATCTGAATGCTTACAGCAGAAGTTTGTAGTGCTGCAGTATTAAAAGGTATTTTCATTACTTGAAGTTGTAAAGAAAAAAAATAATTAATAAATTATCGAGTATCTTCTGCAAATTAATTAAATAAAAGCCCTCACATGTGAACTGACTGTAACCAACAACTAAATTTACCCAGCTGCTGGGTCATTCCCTCTTCAGTGGAAGAGAGAAAGAGTCAGAAGAGCAAAAACTGAAAACTCATGACTTGATATAAAGGCATTTTGATAGGTAAAACACAAAATTCACACACAAGGAAAGTGAAGCAAGGAATTAATTCATTTCTTGTTATTGGCAGGTAGATATCAGCACTTCCAGGAAAGCAGAGCTGCACCACGCTTAATGATTACTTTAGAAGACAAACATCATGGCCATGAACATTCCTCCTTTCTTCTCCTTTTCCTGAACCTTTTACTCTGTGCACATCATAGAGTAAATCATATTTCATTGTTCATCTCACATCAGCTGTCTTGGTCAGGTCCCTCCCAGATTCTTGTGCACCCCAAGCCTGCTCCCTGGGGAGATTGAGTCAGATATCGGGACACTTATAGAATCGTGCAACGGTTTGGGTTGGAAGGGACCTTGAATGTTATCGAGTTTCAACACCACTCTTCTGGGCAGGGATGCCTTCAATTAGATGAGGTCAGCCAAAACCCCATCCAGGCCAGTCTTAAAGATTTCCAGGGATGGGTATCCATAGTTTCCCTGTGCAAACCATTCCAGTCCCTCACCACCTTCATAAAAAACAATTTTTTTCCTAATATCTAATCTAAACCTAATCTCGTTCAACTTAAACCCATTCCCTCTTGTCCTGTCACTACATGCCATTGTAAATAGTCTTGCCCCATCTTTCCTGTAAGTTCCCTTCAAGAACTGGAAGGATAATCAAGTAATGGGGAAAACAGATTGCTTCTAAAGCAGGGGACCTCAAATTTGAGCTCAGCAGGGGTGGAAAAATAAGTTCCACATTCCCTTTGTGAATTTCATTGCAATGGATATAACTGAGTGCTGCCAACACTAATCACAGTACCACTAGTACTTTGTGATAGTGTGACACCCCCCTGGCAGACTCTTTTACAGAAAAGATCCCAAACAGCATCTTTGAATCATCTCTATTTGATGCACGCTGAAATAATCAGTTTCTCCCTTCTGGGAGTTGTTTGAAGGCTGTGCATCCCCCAAGATAAATCCACCATATAAAATGTAAAAAAAATGTTAAAAAAATCTATGTGGAACTGGATAACAGACTAGAAGAAATTTGGGTTTTCTAAGATTAATAGTGTATCACAAAATTAAAACAGTATGTTTCCTTTGCACTGATGATGAAGCAGGAAGTGGGGAGGGGTAGAATTTACTTCATACTTCAGAAATTGCCTCTGTGAAATTCCTTGCATTCAGTACAGCACGAATTTGTGTTGTTACAAATCATTTCTCTACATAGGTAGGGCAGGTAAGGAGAACATTATATTGATGAGTAACAGCTCCATTTCTAGAGGTAGATCTTTGCCTGTGTGTTTGGTAATGTTCAGAGAGCAGCAACAGTTATATTTGGCTTTCTACATCTAAGTCCATGATCAGTTCTTAGATTTGCTGTAAATCCCCTCTACTATGTACACATTACAGAACAGAGACATAAAGTACAATACTCTGTTGTCTTAAACCCATAAGATTCACATATATACAAGAAATATAAATTTTATTAGGTGCACAATAAATTATTTTCTGAAGAAGAGAATTCCTTCATGGATCAGACCTGAAGTACCACAGCAGAACCTTTATTAAAGGCTTGGTTCATTAGAGTTCATAAATCATCAGTGGCTTCAGTAGTGTCTGAGTAGTGCAATAGTGTAACGGAGCTTTGCTAATTTAACTGAAGTATCTGACCTATATCTCTTCCAGAGCCCCCAGCTCAAGAGACTACCCAATCAAATAAAACTCTTAAGATGTACTGTGTGTTTTAATCCAAAGAAATTAATGGGATCACTTGAAGCTGAAGCATCTGAAAGGCAATGAAACTATATTTCTCAAGTCCTCATCTCAAATGATAGGTTTATGATTTCACTAGCCTGTAGAAGGAACAGAGGCAGCAAAGACAGGCCTATCTGACTGAATACATGAGCTGAACCAACTTTCCAATTACTGATTATGTGCACAGACAAAGCAGTGATGACACAAATCCAATCTCCTAACAGTCCTGTTGTAGCTGTTGAGCATTGTGCAAATATTTAGGGGGAAAATGACAAAATCATATTAAGTATAATAAATATGCTTTCATTCCACTTCACAGTTGATAAATTATTAACAGCTTAACTTTTCCAGATGATGTGCCTATGCAAGGGAAGCTTCACTAATTTTCAAGATTCTGTAGACTCACTTCCTGGCAGCAGCCTCCAGTTGCCTTCCCCTGGTACCTGAGAATCATAACTCAACAGGATAGCTGTCATGGCAGAGGACTAAAGGACACTTTAAAATATGTCATTAATTAATGAGTCCATGTGTGGCACAGTAAAAGCACTCTTTACAGTGACTGGAAGAAGAATTTATCTTTATTCTTGATGGAACTTTTGCTCAATGAAGTTACAAGGGAATTAAATATTCAGGCCAACCATACTCTTGCATAGACCCTAAAGAGCATTACCTACCTCAAATCTATAACTTAGTAGTTCAGACCAAACAGTTTACTCATGTGACTGGAATATTCTGCTAATCCCTTCAATAGTGATTTTCTATTCTAAACAGATAATGTTTGTATTAACCAAGAAAATGTTAATCACAGTTGAAGATGATCACAAAGTAATAGATATGCTGGAGGTTAGGTATAAAATATTTTTTCCTTCATTTGTATTTGGATATAAAATTCTTCATTTAGATTTTCCAATTACACCGCTCTTGGTAAATGCAATTATATTATTTTACGTGCAATATTTCAAATTCTGTTTGGCCTTCGGAAGAAATCGACTTCACATTCAAAATCAAGTTTTTAGGTCAGATTATGCTGAGAAAGACAGCTGGGTGCCTACAAAGTGCCAAAAACTCCACAGTCAAGTCTCCTTACTGATCTTCTTCAGCAGCCCACCTTTTAAATAAGGCAATAGACTAGATGGAGACATAAATAATATTGATAGATAGCTTTGGGGAAAAAGGCTAACTGCTTGCAATTTACTCTTTGCAACCACTTGAGAATATAGCTACCCAAAATCAAGTTTAGTAGCACCCTAAGTGTGAAGAAAATAATATACTCATGAAAGATAAAGGAGATAAGCATGATTTCTAATAAACAAGGGGGACACCACTCAAGAAAATGAGCATTTGTCAATGCAATCAGTACAGGCAGCATGTCGTGTCTATCAATACTTAGGGAACTAATGCTACAAAAGACGTGAAATTAAGACACTAAATTTTGAGAGATGGCAAAGAAACTACTGGCAGTGCAGCCTTAATCAAAAGGGATCATATGTATGACAGAGAAAGACTTTTTTGTACATGTGTTTAACTTCTTTGTTCCACCAGTCCTTTCTTGTCCTATCACTTCTGCCTGTAAAGACAAGACAGTCTCTATTGATGTGCTTTATTGGTTTATGGAAATCCGAATATGGAGATGTTAGAAAGAAAAATGTGGCAAAGTAAGTAAAGTTGTTGCTTTAAATTGCATGGAAATCATTAAACAAGAAATAATTCTCACAAATATCATTAATAAAATATTCTTTTTCTTCACCTAATCTATCTTCTTTTTCTTCACATAATCTATACTTGCAAAACACTATTGATTAATTATACTATATGAAAAGAGTGATAGAAAGCTTAAAATATTTAATCAAGGAAAAAAAGGAAAAAATAAAATGACCAAAATAGTTGGTGGTTTGACCAGCATCAGATCTTAAAAATTCTTTTTTCTTCTGAGATGAAAAAGAAAAAAAGTAAGTCTAAACTTTACCTTTACCAGCTCCTATTTGAACAAATAATGCGTTAAAAATAAAAAATGTTCATTTTATTTTTGATTTCTTTTCTGAAATTACTTTTCTTGCTCTTGTAATATTATATCTACTTCTTCAGAAAACCAATTTATGTGTTTTGAAGAAGTTATTTCTCTATTTAATCAAAACCAATAGCTTCCTTAAAAGCATGCTACTGGGATGTTAGGATATATTTCTGTTCAAATGCAGTTACCAGCGACAAAAAAAAAAAAAAGTTGTGTTCAACCTTGATTTTTTGACAATTGGATTACTCTTTGTAACGAAGACGTCAAAACAGTATAAAAACTGATATTCTGTGCCACTGAGACTTACCCCACTTAAAATCAAAATAATTTTTTTTAACTAGAACACACCTACAGAAACGAAAATAAACCATCAGTTTTCAATGAATAGATAAATGTAGACTTTAATTACTAGTGAACATAAAAAACCAAAACTATTAAAAGCCATTCAGAGTAGTTAAAACTTTTATTTTTTTCTAATACAGACACATACTGAAAAAACCCAGATATTAATAAGATGATAAACATTATTATAATTACCTTCTATCACTACGATTAGAACAAAAATACAATATAGAATTTTAAGCAGATGCTGAAACATTTTTTGGTCTAAAAGATAAAAATAGAACTTGTAAACACAGACATATTGTTGACTTGTATTTCTATGCATCCTTCTAGGCCATGGAGTGGAATAACACTCGTTCAAAAAAAGACACTTGAAAATACAAACCTTTTTACCCATCCATGCTGTAACTTGCATTATTTCAGCATAGAAAACATTTGAAAGAGATTTTGGTAGAGTATCAGTCAAAATAGTTGGAGAAAATAGCTTGGAAATATTTTAATCATTAAAGAAATGCCTTGTAACAGTAGAATGCAGAACTTGGCTGATTATTCTCTCCTTTTCTCTTCCTGTGACCCATTATAAGTGAAGCTTTGGGGGTTTATTAAAAATAAAATGTTCATCATGGGTTACCAAGAAATATTTTGCAGTCTGCATTATATAATATAGACGTTCTGTAGATTTTTTGAAAGTACATGTCAACAGAAAATGTTTTAGTCATTGAAAGGAGCTAAGCTATTCCTCTTCCATTCTACATTTCTGTATAGAAAAGCTTGCATGCAAGTGTCAGAAATCTCATATCCAATTACGCTAGGACTCCCTTCCATAGAAATATTTCAGCTGTCCCATCTATACATCCTTCACTTGATGTAATTGCTTATCCAGTCATGAACACAAAATATTTCTTTGAAATGGCTGAGTATATAAAATAGACTGTAGCCTGATTAATTAAGTGAAAAATACTCATGCCATATTGTGGAAAGATGGGTGGGTGTAAAACTAGAGGAAACTGAGAAGTTATAATCATACCCTAACAGAAGTTATAATGGTATGGAAAGCATAGGGTGAAACACAGCTGATACTCACTGGATGGAATGCGGCTGGCATGCTCAAAACCTACTCCACAATGGTTCTCCATTCACACAATCTGCATCCATGGCACCTGCACTCAAGATCCACCTAAGTACAAAGAAATAGCATAAAACTAAGTTGAGAATGGGGTAAGTTAGGGAAGACTCCATCCTAGCTCCTCGGATCAGTAAATGGGCCGCCTTCTCCCCGATAGGGACACCTATTGTGTAAGAGCTACACTCTGTGTGCACTGAATATTCTTATTATGGATTAGAGCTTGTCTGTGTATTGCTTTGAATTAATTTTTGCAGTCAGATATTATCACTGACAATGTTTGAATCTTAACCTGTCACAGTTTTTTATTAATAAAGATTTTTATTCTCTAGGCTCAGTATGAGTCCTTCATGAACACTGACATTTGCTGGTAATGGGTAGCATATTGGAATAAAGTGGAAAACTCATTGAGGGAAGGTGGGGAGATCTGCTGAGAGGTCTCCCTTAGACTGTTGGTGTGTGTCCTTTAATAAATCAGTCAAACTGCCCTCTGATCCATCAGGATTGGTCATTGAAGGGTTCTCAACTGGTCAGGCACAATGGTTTCAGCTTTTTTGGGGTGCTGACAGACAAATCAAACACTAAGGGCCAAGGAAATCTCCCCTTTTCACAAAACACATGCATTTTCATTTTGGTGTAAACCATAATAGAAATAAAAAGTGCTTAAAATAGTTTTCATTTTTCCTGTGAAGGATCCCAACCAATCCAGTCTTATGTTTAGACTTTTATTTCTTAGTTAAATGTATTAAACATTGTTTAGTATGGCCACTGGGGAAAAAGAAGCTGTAAAGGAAAAGCCAGAAAACAGAATTTGTGTGTCAACAAATATTTGTTATGCCTGCCATAGAATAAATCCCATGCACAGAAAATTAATAGCTTAAAGAATATATTGCAATTTTCAAGGGGAGTAGAGGGCAACTGAACAAAGAATCAAATTAACTCCTAGAGACCTGTTGGTGATTTCTAATGACGTTACACCTCCACACATTGAAGTCAGGGGATGGTAGGTCTGGGGATAAGTTTACATTATGTGCGTGACAGTTATTTGTTTTATTCAGCTGCCTTAATTCTAGTGGTAAAATAAGCATTACTCGTGTCTGTTCCGTCAGTTGTACCTACAACTGTTCACCAATTTCTTGAGCAAAGTAATCATCTAGCCAATATCTACTAAAGATCTGCAATTACTGAACAAGTTGATGCAAAAATCAAAGAACTGGAAAATTCAAATTCTATTCAATAAGCAAATGAAAAGGAGTGACTTGAGAGAGAGCAGTAATAACCCAGAAGGACCAGTGGCTCCTCTCTGGTCATGTATGAATCTCTGCTTCTGTGGTACTGGGCCTCTGGGAGTTGAAAATAATCCAAAATTTTCTATATTTTATAGTATTTCTCTGATTAAATTATAGAGTAATTACACATATTCTGAGATATAGCTCAGGTATTGGAATAACTTTTGATCAGCAATTAGCTGGATCAGTGGTTTTTTGACCAACTAGTTCTTCCCTTTCTGCTACCAGCAGAAGAATTCATAAGATGGTCAGTCACTGTAGGCTCCAGACAACTGGGAATATCAATGGACTTTCAGTAGTTATAGTGGTGGATGAGCAGAGCTAAAACACACATCCAAACAAAACCCACTATTCCATCACAAACAGAGGAAGTAAAATAGGAAACAGAATTCCCATGCTTCTTAGAGCTCCACATTTGACCCTTTGCAATTTTACTGTTCATTTGTCTGATGCCGTCAGATGCAGAACATAAGTAATGTTTGGCAGAAGTTCAAGGGGCTTGGATTTTAAATTTGTAAAGGCTCTGTAAATTTCTTTGAATACACTACAAAGAATGATAACATGTAATCAAAATCATAACTGGAGGGATAATAGAATCTTCTCCCCTACAGGATGTTCTTCATCTGTGCACAGGCTGCATGCAAACTCCAGGGTAGTGAATTATTTTAATTGCTTTTGACAAATTAAGATGCACTCATTCATTGAGTCAGTTAGCTGCAGCAGATTGGCTGAAAATGACAGACGACATGATAGTGATAGCTGAGAAATTAGGCATAAGAGAAAGGTTCTTGAAAACATACCCTGTAACTACTTTGTGTCACCAGCCTTTCTTGTCAATGTGAGATTCATTAATCAACACAGACACAGAGAAACATCCTTAATAAATGAAAAGTATGGAAGCTACCTGTTCCTCCAGAGCTCTATAAGACTGTTAAGAGGTAAAGGAAGAATCTATTTTCTGTTTTAAATGAGAGCAGATGTACTTTTTTCAACAGTTAAGTATGATTAGGAGTCACCTTAACTGAAATCTCAAGAGTCTGCTTACGTCTTCTTATCTCTTTGTTCTACCTAAATTTTTCTGGAAATGCTAAGTGAAATCTAGACACATTCTGAAATTCTTGAGTGTCAAAACATTCTCGGTTCTTGTTACGAGCTGACAAGAGGAACTTCAGATGCATTGATCCATGGGGCTCTTTCAGACAAGATGGAGTAAAGTAATAAAAAGAAAGGAAAGGGCACAGATCCTGTGCAAGCTGCTTAACATTACAAGGCAGAACAGAGAGAATAAGACTATTATTTGACCTTCTACTGCTTTCTGTCTCCTTATCTCTGGCAATACATGTTTAAATATTTTTATATATGTAATGTGCTCTGGTGGTTTAACCCCAGCAAGAGACAAACCTCACATAGCCACTTTCTTACTCTGCCACCAGTGGGATCAGGGAAAGAAGAGGAAGATTAAAAGCTGGAAAATTCATAGGTTGAGATAATGGCAGCTTAATAGGGAAAAAAATTCCATGTAGGCTAGCAAAGTAAAACACTACTTCCGATAGTCAGGCAGATATGCAGCTACCTTCAGGAGAGCAGGGCCTCATCATGTCCAGTAGCTATATGAGAAGAAAAATGTCATCACTCCAAATATCCCTCCCTTCCTCCTTCTTCCCTTACTTTATATCTTTACTTTATGTATTATGAGTATGATGGAATGGAATGGGATGAGTGGGATGGAATAACCCTGTGGTCAGTTTGCGTCACCTGTCCCAGCTGTGTGCCTCCCAGCCTGCCATGCACCCTCAGTCACCTCACCAGCCTGGCCACACAAAAACAGAAAGGACTTCACTCTGTTTATGACTTGCTCAGCAATAACAAAAACATCTCTACATTATCAACCCTGTTTTCAGCACAAACCTAGACACTGGACACCACGAAGAAAACCAACTCCGACACAGCCAAAACCACCACATATATGCACACATATATTTTCTCTCTAGCATAAGGAAGTTATGAGAGGAAGAATATTTATTGAAGTAAGAATTTCAAGAAGCCCAAGTGATTTAAATTTTTGAAAAGAATGTAAATGAATCAAACATTCTCTAATTGCAGATATAGGAAAATGAGAGTTTAATCCAACAGCCAAAATAATTTCTAGGGTAAGTATCTGAAAGCTGATGCTGGAACAATGATCTCACTTTCTGTTAATAAGAAACTTAAACACAGAAAGAGCATACCAACAGCAGTGAATTTCCCTTCAGGTGAGTATGGAGAGAAGACTGTGTGAGAAAGAGGTAAAATGGTAAATCCTGAAGCTTGCTTGACTGCAACTAAACCAGAATGCAGAGCATAGTCATTTAGCAGGTCAAATTACAAGCAGGCCTGATTGGCTATGGACCAGACAGGAGATCTTGTTAAATCTTTTAGGGTACTAAGGTAGGTGACACGGCACTCACAGACTGCTTAACCACAACAAAACCACTTAGTATTAAAACATTAAATCACTTGTGGTGTTTCCTGGGAAGGCTGAGAATTGTCCTGCTGCCCAGTGACATGGAATGCTAATGGATTCCTGGGAACTGATTTCCAGCGCAGGCCTGCAACCAGCCTGATGAAAAGCTGCTCTGAAATTTAGTTGCTGAACAGCTGTGGAAGGGGGTATATACTGGGCTCTATGTGAAATACTTATCACATAACAAACTGATGTACTGACTCACAGAAACCTGCTATAAATCACATTTATCAGGCACTTCTGCCCTAACTGTGTTTGCCATGTAATTCCTTCCCACAATCTGTTCAGTCATGAAATACCAGGTTGGAAGGGAAATTCAGGATCATCTGGTCTAACTTTTCCTGGCAAAGAACAGTGTAGAGAAACTGGCCCAGCACCTTGTTCACTTTAAGTTGCCTAAACTCTTTTTCCTAAATTTCAGTGATTAAATCTTGTGGATAACTAGCTTACAAAGAAAGAAATTTTATGCAATCATTGTGGGATGTAGTGAACTGTGGTGTAAATAACGTGGATGTTTTGATGCAGGTTTGAATGACTTGAAAAATGATCTATGCCTTGGAAATAATCCAGCCATCCTTATCATATTCTAAAAAATCTGGGGGATAGTTTTTGTTAGTACCTTTACTCAAACCCACCATAATTTCACTTTGTATTTCTGTCTTACATTTCAAGCAAAGTAACAGTCTCAGAGCCCAATTGGTCTCATCCACCAAATGGGAGGAAAACACACGGACCATCACTTTCCCAGCACAGGGAAGAAAACAAAGATCCAGCAACAAGATATTCGGGCTAGGAATAAATTCAGAACCTTCCTGCCTGGCCTGGTTCCCCTCATGGTAATGAAGAGATCAAGGGTGTCAAGCTTTTTCAAGAATTCAGTTGTGAGAGAAAGAGAAGCTTTTTCTGCTCTGGGTGCTAACAAAAATCTGGTGTCAATACCTTTCTTTGATCCTGCTGTTGATTGAAAATAATGTTCTTCTGTAGACAACAAAAAAACCCGAAAACTAAACTGTGCAAACTGGATTTTTTTTCCTATTCTGGCTCATTTTATTAAATCTTTGATAAAGAGTAATAAAAGACTACTTAGAAGGCTGTAGAAACCAGATTGCCATTCTGATGTGCTACACATTTTATTAATACTAGTGATAAACAATCAATAACACAAGTGCTTTAATCAACAAAAAGAAAAACAGGTGCTACAGGAAAGATAGTCACTTCTCAGTGAGAAGTGACTTGCACAAAATCACAAAGTCAGTTTGCTGTTGCATCCAATCATAAACATAGGAACCATATAGGTAACCACCAGGAGCTGAAGGCACCTGCCAGAATTTCCAGTCAATGTGTTATGATAGTCTTTCTCTCAGCATCAAAGTTTCTTATAATGAACAGGACAGTGTTTCTCAACTGAAATTTTATCTTGTTTCTTTTAAGTCAGCAGCAGAATTTTCATTCACTTAAGCAATGCAAATAGCAGGCTTGATTGTCCTAATTAAATTACTTATAAGTACCAGAGTAGCACAATCTGACCTTCACATGTAAAGAGAATATATATGGACTTTCCACAGATTAACTAATTGGAAGAATGATTAAGAGGAAAAATGGACTTAGCATACTTACATCACCCCTGCATTATGCTAATACTTAATATTACAGCAGTAGTAGAAAGCTTACCTATCATACTTACATCACCCCTGCATTATGTTAATGCCTTTTGCTTCAGCAGCATCAATCTGATGAGACATTAACATGTTCTATCACTGAAGAGATGTACAGTAGCACTAATGATATGCTAGTTTGAATCATTGTCAAAATGATACTGCTGTAATACTGCTATGTTCATGATTTGATCTAGTGTATTGCTGGAGAAATACCATGCTGATTTCATGCCAGTGTAATAGATCATTATTTTCCTGTCACTATGAGGATACTGTAGAAAAAGAAGGAAGGATCCATAGAAAAAGAAGGAAAACAATCTGACTGAAGAAATCTCTTACAGAAAAATTTCTTTAAGTATTCATTAAAATTGTGTCTTCTTATTTAGTCACCAAGCATTTAAGGAAAATAATTTTGCCATAATCAGTATAGAGGCAAATAAGATTCCTAAACTCCTTTTGCAAATAAAACAGTAATAAATTAGAGGAACAGTGTTCATTTACATTTTACAAAGCAGACCAAAAGGAGAATTAAAAGCACATGAGCTAGATTAGTAGAAACTGAGGTAGTTGAAGAATGACCCCCAAAGACACCTAATACATTGGCTCTTTGGACAGTACAAAGCTCATGTCCTTGGTGTGCACGTGGATAGCTAAGGACTGTCAAGAGACGCTTCTCCTTGCCCCTTAACCCTGTAAAACTCATCCAATTTCTCTCTCCTTGAGCTCTCAATAGAGCAAAACAGCAACATGTTGTGATTCTTCAGATGCATACATAAGTACATGGGAGGAGGATTAACAAAGGTCTCTGACTGTATTTGAAGTCAGTCTTTGGAGACGCTTTGAATTCCTCCAGGGAATGCTGACCCAGGAAAACCCTAAAGCCTTGGTATTTCCCTTTCCTGCCAGGAGTCCAAGGGCTTCATATTCTTTGACAAGGAAAGTCTAGAGACCTGAATGACCTTTCTTGAGGGGATATCCGCACAGGTTTTCAATTCAGGAAAGTAAAACTCCCTGGAGCTCCAAACTTGGGGCATTCTGAAATTCCTGGCTTCCCACGTCTGTATTTTTATAAGCAATTAAATGTCATGAATCACTTTTCTAATAACTTTTAGCACTACTTTTACCATCACTGCCTGTCAAAAAAGGTTAAGAAAAATAAAAATACTCTTTTTAGATGCCCCTTCCCCAGATGAGCTACCTATGCATGTTCAATGTGCAAAAATCATCAAAAAGTCTATGACTTACTGCTGACACAGTCATCTCTAGTGGAGTCTGCCTTAAAATTCAGTGTGCTTACTTCTATCCTGTTGTAAGGGTCAATTCCAAAATAATAATAAGAAAATGAAAATTAGGTATGATTGCATTTGCTGGTCTAGCTCACCAGGAACTAGTCACAACCTCAAGAGCTGCTGAAGCTCTGGGAGGCCACAAGGTCAGACTTTATGGCAAGCTGACCTGTTCAAAGCAAGTGACTTATAGTCCCCATTTTTATGATTCTTTAAAAAAAAATGAATCCAAATATGAGTCACTCTGTATAACAAAGTGTTTCATAGAGAAGAGAAGCTTTTTTCTCTTTCCAGGCCTATTCCTGCTTGAGTATGTTTGGGTTTCTGCTCTCTGTAACAGTTTTCTATAGTCTTATGCCTTTACTGAAGCCTTTCTTTTATAGCAACATGTCACTGTAGAGAATTTTATTTTAAAATATCATGAAACTCTAAAGATTCCATTCCTACTGTTATAGCCCCTGCTGTGGTGACCCATGACCCCAGTTAAAGCTATTTTAGACTTTCTTGTTCCCTTGTAGCCAGAATGGATGTTAGGCGAGAAGAGCATTGTTTGTGATACCTTTCAACTTCTTTATTAAACAACTGTTTTTCAGTCAGACTAAGAAGTATCTTTCACTTCTATGGGAAGTTGAGGTGGTTGTCTCCTAAAGTAATTGTGGAACTCATAGAAAGTCACTCTAGAGATTCAGGATGTGGGAATATTTCTATTTAGCAAGTAATCATCAATCACCTTCTGCTGTGCTGCTGGAAGTGACATTTTCTGTATGAGATGGGAAATTAATGTCTTCATCATTTTGATATTGAACATTTTCAGGAACTTTCACAAAATTAACAATGTTAGTGCCTAGTTACTAGCCAGATTTGGAGTAGATAGTTATGCCTTTCTACCATAAAATTAATTTTTAAGTTTCATCTACATACTTTTCCTTGCTGATCTGCTTAGTGCTTCTGTAGTTGGCTGAGTGGTTGTTGTGGTCCCTGCAAAAATGACCAGCTGACAGCAACTACAAATTGATACTTAATGTAATTCCATGAAGGTTTTACTTAAATTATTTCTGCTTCTGAGGCTTGCCTAAGATTGTCTCAAACATAGAGGTTAGCCTAAGGACCATTTTAAAGCTGGGAATATTTTGCTTCAAACACTTGGCTTATATTTCTACAGTATAGCTTCAATACATTTCCTTGTTTACCATTCCTGTTTAGAACATTAAAAACAATCAACAATATCCCTCAGAAAAAAGTGTAAACAATTGACTCAAGTAATAGTAAAATTTGCCATGCACTAGGTTCTTTGGGAAGGTCTATGAAAGATTTTCTGACAAATATATTATTGTATAAATCTGTACTTATTCCTGAAATATGACTTCTGCTGTTTAAAAAAAAAGGATAAGGAAGAAGCAGGAGGTTTATACTCTTAGTATCTCCTGCCTCATATGCTGTCACATATTTGGCTGCTTGAATTAGTGGTACACACATCAGTGGGGATCCCAGCCCAGAGTCATGCATTCATTTGATCTCTGCAATTCCTGCTGCTCACACAGGATGCATTGACTAGAATAAAGCCTCACAAAAAAACTGTGTGCTGTGGTTTAGCTATAAATATAGCACTGTTGTTACTTGTGTACAACTTTATAACAAAACTGAGCAGACAGCTTGGCAGTCTAGCAACAGTTCATTAGGTTGTTATACAGAAATCCATGTGTTCCTTACTAAAATAAAGCTATTCATTCCTTCTATAGCCAAACAAGGAATTTATTAGTGGAAAATAATTACTTTAAAACTTCTCTCCCTGTGGGCAATCTCTGTCTCTCACACATTCACAGTGGAGTTTTTCTCCAGAGCAACCAATACCTTGGTCTGCTTTCCCACTGCAAAATACTAGGTATATCTTCATACTTTGAGTGTAACACTAAGCTTCTGTGTGCAGTTTGTAGATGTTCCATCTACAACAAGAAGGCAAACAAGAAAATCATGGCAGCTACGTCCAACCACAAATCTTTCAGATAGATAAGGTCTGTGCAAAAAGAATGCTCTGAACAAAAACCAAAAATAAACAAATGAAAAAAAAGTGACATGCCTTGCATTATATAGGAAGAACAAGAACTCTTCAATGTTTCTTTAACCATATATTCACTCTTTACCAACTGGTGATAGTGGTTGCTCAAGAAAGGACTTTAGACCAGGACAAGAATATAGTGATACTTCCCAAGTGTGTTCTCCATAATTTTAGTCTGCAAGTTAGTGTTACATTTTTGTAATTCTTAGTGTTACATTTTTGTAATTCAGGCCCAAAAATGTTTCAGTGAAATCTTCCTGTCTCTGAAAGGAAAAGAGAGAGTATTTCTAATGAATACTTATTAGAGAAAAAAAATTAAAATTAAGAAGAAAAATACCCCCCAGACATCCCCATCTGCCCCTCCAAAAACCCCAGGCAACCAAACCAATCAACACCCAATAATGAAACACCCAAGATTATATAACAGAAAGGAAAGATATCAGGGTCAGAGTAAACCTAAATATTGTCACTTTTTTATAAAATAGGAAAGGAGCGAGGAGAGGGATATTCTGCATCCAGATGCTTCCAAATCCTCCACAGATTCCATTTTTAGGGAAGAGTCCTTGCTATATACAGCACCATTTTCCACAGTAGGGGAAACAACATTGATCAATTGGTGCTTCCCTAATTCAACAGGCAGAAATAAGGAGTTGCAATAACTGAATGAAATGAAAAAGCACACCACAAGAAAACCAATTTAGTTCTGTAAAAAAAGTCCACTTCCTTCCGTGGTTATGAACTTAATGATGGTTATTTTACTATTCAGCTATTTTCTCCATGTATGGAATAGGATTCAAACTTTGAAGTCTTGGTGAAAAAAGCAGTATTTTTAAATTACCAGTGGATGTGACCCACCTTTCTTTCCTGATGCTGAATTTCTGAAGCAGGAATCTACAGGAAGCATGTTATTCAAAGCAATATTCTACTGTTATGAAAGGAAAGAGCCAAACCTAAATGCTTCCTCCAAGAACACAAACAAAATTATACCCACAACAAGCAGACATCTAACGTTTGGTTATATGTTAAGATTTTCTTGCCAAGTTTTGTTCCTTCAGGAGACAACAAAATAATTGCTGCACATCAGCTTTCTAGTGCTGCTCAAACACAAATATCCCTGCAGCATGCTTCTGTACAAATGATTTTGCAAATATCTGATGTATTTCTAACCACAAAAAAAAATCCTAATTAATCAAGGAGAATTCTTGAATAAAAATTAGTGTAGTTAATAAAAGGTATTTTTTTATATATGTGTCCAGTTCCAGTTCTTTAAAAAATATTTATTTTATTGTATTCAAATCAGTATATGCAAACATTTGCTTTAATTAAAGTAGCATTACATCTGTTTTCTAAAATTTTGTGATGGTTGCTGCTGTAAAACTGCCCTTCCATGCAGAGCACCAAGGGCATTTCAACTTTATTGAGTGAACAGGCATAACAGGCTGATTTCAGTACATCGTTTTTACCCTTGAGAGGGAAGACATTCCTTAAATTAAATGATGCTGACTGTCAATACATTGCCACAGATCTTACATTTGTGTCAATGAATGATAATGTTTGGCAATTCAGGGTGGATAATCTTCAGCATTGTTTCTAGTTACTGCAATTATTACCTAAAAAAATACTGGTCAAGTTCTGCTCAATCAAATTTTACGGCTATCCTCGCTTGCCCTGCGGCTGCTGCTCTGCCTCGGAAGTGTCCGGGTAGTCCAGGCAGACCTTCCTAAAGTTTGGTGTGCAGGGACATCTAGCGGCACAGGGACTGGCTGATTATTCCAGCGCCCGTGACTCCTTCAGGACAGCCAGAGAGGGGCTACCAAGCAAAGGGATGTGAATACTTCCCACTTTCAGGGACTGTAAGGGAGAACAGGAGCCACTTGTACTGTTAACCGCAGATCCCCTTTCACCAAACGACACTTCCTAAGAAAGTAAAAGGGCAGAACCTTGCTAGCATTTCAACCTGTCATGTTGCTCCAGTTTCTTGTATCAGTGGGCAAGTCAACACATGGCACTGCTGAGACTGCAATCCAGGAGTGGTGTTATTTATCCTGGTGACAAGTGTCTGCTTTTCATTATTTTATGTCCTTTTCTACACAAGTTCATATCATCAAAATAACTGAACAACTTCCCTGAATTAATTTTAAAATACGACTAACATTTGTCATGCTTTTTTTTTTTTTTTCCTTTTTTTTTTTAGAGAGAAACACTGACTGTGCAATGACTTCCAAGCAGGAAAAGTTTGTTTATGACTCTCTGTTTGAATATATGCGTTCCTAAACAATTGCACTACATGAAGCAAAAAAGGGTGATTCATTTATCCTTAGTTTGTCAAGGTAGAAACAGGTGAGAATTTGCTCCTTTGAACTAGACTTTTAATATAGTTCTGCCTTCTCAAAGGCAGTACTTGATTTTACAGTAGATAGTTCTGTTATGCTGAAAGAACAGAAGTGTCATTTGTGGACATCAGTGTTTGCACATTTTTTACATCTGATTGCGACTTACTGCAAACAAAGCTCACTGACATAAGGTGTCTTTCTGACTTCAGTGATAACCTGGTTTTAAATGAATATGGAACATACCCTGGGGCGTCAAATTATGCTAAGCCTTTTTACTGTAGGAAATTGTAGGAACAAAAAAGGAAAAAAAATAGACATAATATATATTCATGTGAGCATATCAAATATTTGGACTGATTTGAAAAAAAAATGTTCAGCAATGAAATATTCATTATAAGCACACAGAGAGTGTGAGAAAGAGAGAGAACACATAGTTTCTTATGACCAGCTCCTTTATGTGTACCAAATAATTTAGGCTACATCAAAAGATACTACTAAAGATATGATTTTGAAAGTCTATTTATATTATTAACACACTTTCCTTCTGCTGTGCAAAATTTCCTGTAATCACAAAAGTTTTGTTATGTTAAAATGCAAAATTATAGGAAACTAAAGGAATGAAAATGGGGATAAGAGCCTCAACAACCTGTACTGATTCCTTCTAAATTTATTGAGATTATTTTACTGAGTTAAGAAAATTGGGAAAATAAAATAGTTTGGGGTTTTGTTTCTTAAATTTTATTTTCCAATTGCAAAAAATATAATCACCATTGTCCTGTGAATGTTAATTCTCATATTACATAGTAAAAGACTTCTAATCAAATTATTTCTATCAGTTCTGATTGTCACATTTTCAAAATGCTGATATTATTTGGGAAGATACATCGGAAATTATCTTCAAAATGTGAATCATGAAAAACAGCCCGTGATAAATCTACAGGTCATAAAAATCCATAGCATCTCCAAATTCCAATATTTCACTTTTAACATTCATGGGTTGGTTTGGCACTACCTAGTTTTCGGTAGTGGGGGGGAGGGGGCACAGAGGTGGCTTCTGAGAGGAGATGATAGAAGCTTCCATCAGGTCTGGCAGAGCCAATCCATGATGGCTCTGAAGATGGACATGCCTCTGGCCAAGGCTGGGCCAATCAGAGATGATGCAAACACCACTGTGATAACACATGTAAGAAGAAAGCAAAACAAAAGTCCTGATGCAATCTTCATTCTAGCCAGTGAAGAGGAGGAGGTGACAACATGTGAGGGAAACAACATTGTGGCACCAAGGTCAGTGGAGAAGGAGGGCCAGGAGGCGCTCCAAGTGCCAAAGCCGAGATTCCTCTGCAGGCCATGGTGAGACCAAGGTGAAGCAGCTGTGCCCCTATGGTCATGGGAATCCATGGGGATGCAGAGATCCACCCCACAGTCCATGGGGACCCACGGGGGATGCAGAGATCCACCCGCAGCCCTTCAGGGAGGTGCCCACACTAGAGTGCAGGGATGCCTGGAGGAGGTTGTGATCCAGTGGGAGACCCAGTGGAGAGAGAAAGCCCTTGTTCCCAGGCTGGAGCAGCCTGTCCTTGGAGGAATGTACTCTGTGGAAAGAGAGATCCATGACACGGCAATTTTGGGAGGACTGTGTGCCTGTGGGAGGGACTCACCTTGCATCAGGTGTGGTAACGCTGCTGCGCATGCTGCTTGTGTGAGCAACGCTGCTGCACCCACACCTGGGAAGTTCATGGAGCACTGTCTGCCGTGGGAGGGACCCCACGGTGCAGCAGGGAAGGGACTCCTCTACCAGAGCAGGGGAAGGAAACCTCAGGTGATGAACTGACCAAACCCCCATGCCCTGTCTGCCTGCGCTGTCAGTGGGAAAGAGAGAGGGACTGGAGGGAAAAGGTGTTCTTCAAGGGCTTATTTTTACTTCTCATTATCCTTCTTTGATTTTGTTGCTAATAAACTCACTTCATGTCTCTAAGACGAGGCTGTTTTGCCCTTGGAGTGTTTTCTCCAGGTCCTTATCTCAACTCAGTAACCCTTTTTTCTCCTTTGCCCAAGTGTGGCAGGGGAAAGTGAGTAAGTGGCTTTCATGGGTGCCTGGCATTTGGCCAGTGTCAAACCATGACAATTCCTAATATTTCTTTGTTGGCTCTGGTTGTGAAAAAAATCATCCTCTAATTTTAATACAATAATGAACATTTAACAGCTCCATCTTTCATATTAAACTGCCATCTTTCTCCTTGACAATTCATGATACACCTGACATGCACAGGGAAATGTTTTATTCACATGAAGAAGAAATGTCTCTGACAGCTGATTATGCTGTCATATTTTCCCCTGTAACTCAACCTATCAAAACATTAGCCAGCATTCTTGTGAATCACCAAGGCAATATTCACCAGATGTAGTATCTGCAATAAACTAATTTTGGATAATAAACTAGAAAATACTTCAGGGGAATGAGGATTGTGACTGCTGTTTCACTCACATGAGTGATATTTACATCATTAATATGAATAGCCTAGGAAAATAGTATATGATATGAAAATCTAGTTTTTAGAACTATAGGAAAAAGAGGATAATGGCCAAGAAATCTAAATGAATATGATATGAATATGAATTGTATGATATATGGATATGAAATTCAAATGAATATGATCAAGAACTGTGCCACATGTAGTTTAGCAAATTATTTAACTACATTCATTAAGTTTTCTACACATATGCAATTGAGCAGAGAGCTCCAATCAGTAATGTATAAAACAGATTACCTTCTGATGCTTGGAGCTGAGAATCACCACTGTTGTCCACATTACTGGGAAGAGAGGATAATACAAAACACTGAAAATTTTATTTTTGCTTATGTAGCATATTAATTTGTACAGTGATGGAAAGATTTAACAGTCATATGCAATATTCAGTTAATGGACAGGTGTTGGGTGAAGCAGCTATGTTGCAGGAAAATGAACAAGTTGTAACCAAGAGTTCTTCCTCTATATTAGAGTGAGGAAAAGCAGCCATTTATTCTAGCTAAAATGTACAGATATTTATAAGATCCCTGGATGCAGCAAGTACTGCAGTGTCCATCCTATCCCACTCCTCTTCCTTCCCCTTCTGGGCCTGGGGAGGGAGGTCAGGGGCACTTCTGCTGCCCTGTGGCAGTGACTTCAGAACAGGTCTGGGATCAGCCTCCATGGGTTTCCTCCTCCCATGAGGGTTGTGGTGGAGCTCAGCCCCTTCCCTTAGCCCTGGCCCTTGTAGGGATACACAACCAACCCTCTGTGATCCTTGCCTTCCTGACTTGCCCTCAGACGTCCCTTGGATAGTCCTGGGACAGCTCTGTTTGGAACTGCTCTGCTATCCTTGATAAGGCTGCAGGACTGTATTCCATGCCAGGACTCTGCAGCACCCCATGCAATGTGTGTAAATGTGTATGTGCCTGTGAGACAGTGTAAGAAGGTGACACAGAACAAATCTGAGCCGCTGGGAGGAACTTTGGTAATTTCTGTCAGCAGCTGCTGGGGAAAGTGAAAAATTAGCTGTTTTTCCTGTCTCTGCAGAAGCCCTTGGGCAATAGATAAAAAGTCATAAATGGAGAAACTAGGAATGAAAATTTTCAGAACTTTCAAAACTCCTGTTTTGAATTTTGTTAAGCTTTTTTTCTCTATTAAGGATCAATAATTTAAAATTGTTTCCTTCCCAGAGCAAATTTCCACATGGCTTTACTCTTTACCATATCTTTATTAAAAAACCCCAACCCACAAATTCTGAAATTCAAGCCCAGACCTCTGAATACAGTCCTCATAGCTCTTTGCTGTTTGATTAAATGAATCATGGCTCTTGCTTCAGTGTGTGGTATGAATAATGAGCATTTATTTCCTAACATCATCAGTAATGTAAAATAACTTATGGGTGTGGATGGTGTGGGAGAAGGGTATCCCAAGACACTCAGCACTGGCCTGGTTTTACTCTGGCTGAAGTTAGTGAGAATTTTCCAGAGTTTAACAAGAGCATCAGTCAGCTAATATAACTTCCTTTTAAAAATATTCTCCTTAGTACTTCTAAGCTGCTTTGAAAGTCTGAAATGAAAAAGCCCTTTAGAAGTGCAAAATTGCTGTATTATCATTATATTGAGACGAGTTTACTTAAAAAAAAAAAAAAAAAAAACTGTTTAAAAGAAACCCTGTTTCTCCCTGTTCAGGAGAAGAATGGTATAAGTAAAGTTTAATTTAAAAGTCACAGGTTAATATTTCTGGTTTTAGAGAAAATGGGGTTATACACATAATTCTCTTTTTTGCATACAGAAAAAAACCCCTTGCAATCTGATATAAACTTCTGAACATAAATGTAGCTCTTTTTTTCTAAACCAAGTAATTAATTTACTTCAGAAATAAAAATATTTTTTCTATGATAATTTGAATGAATGTCATGCTGTAATTTCAGAGATGATCAAAAAGTAAATATTAATACATAATGTCGAAAATACCATTTGGATTTCTGAATAATATCTGAAGAATGCACAATGAAATATTTCTTTCATCTGTAATGGGCCTAAGAGAAAGTATTTTAAAAAGTCTAGGAAGATGGTTGAAGTTCAAAAGAAATTAAAGGCTGAGCTTTGAGATACTGCAGGTCAATATGACTGGATAATAAAACCCTCTTAAATATAAGAAAAATATTGATCTGAGGTGCACTTCCTTGGGCTTCTTCTCAAATTATAGCTATTTTCCATAACACTATTTCCAAGCTAAAAGAAAATCTGCTGTTAAATTTGTGTTTGCTAATATGATAGCCAGTAACCTTAGGGCTGGATGGGAAGGAGAAAATTGCATAATTCCAGGGCTGCTCCCTTTTATGTGAAAGGGAACTATTTTAGAGGGCTGCTGGGTGTAATCCACTCTTAAAACACTTTCATTTGGGCATCCTTAATTGCACTCAAGCACTGCAAGCTGTTATTTATCCTCAATTTTTATGAACACGTAGTTTAGTCACAAGCTAACAACCACAATATGTAGCTTAGACTAGGATGCCACAAAGTTAATCATGAGTATTCTCACTGCTTTTAGTGCAGGCAGCTAATGAGAGTCACTGCAAGCCAAAGATGTCATGAAGATGCAGGTGTCTGTAGTTCCACAGTATAGACAGATCATCAATATTGCTGAGTTTCCGTCTTCCAACTCTGACTTTTACTCAGGATCGAGTAGTAGGATATATATGTCAAAAATGACCTTTTTTTTTTTTGAAATCCTGGTGTTACTAATACCAGCCTAGCAATTTCACTTGTGTCACTATGTTGGCTTTCTCTGGTTTTTTTCTCTTCTCTTGAATGTTTTTAATTTATGAACAGTCAATATCATAACTCAATATTTCTTCTAGAATTCAGATCATTCACAATTAAGGCACCTACATCTTTGCAGATTCCAATTAAGTAGGGAGGGTGTCAGGAGGGGGACACAAGTTTTGAAAACAAAAGTCACTTATTTAGTAGGATAACTTTAATGTTATTAAGTTGTACAATGGAGGTGGAACAAGCACTTGCCATACTTCCTCAGGAAATCTGAGCTCCTCCTCAAGCTTGAATGACCATCAGTCTCTGCAGAGCATGGGAAAATGCAAAAGCAGATAATGGGAGAAGATTACATCTTTGTTAATATCGCCCTGACATGTTTAATTAGCAACAGCAGAAACCTCTCTAGAGTTATCTGTCATCTCTTACCACTCCTTTTTTCCCTAGTAGCAGGATGAGAGTCGTCTTCTTGTCTCCACAGAAATTTTAGAAGACACTACAGGTTATTTAAAATATGCCTGTCTCCTCACAGCCCTCTTCTGCCACCAACAGCTATTCCAGCTTGTACCCTATACTTTCCATTGTTTCCTACTAATTACTCTTACTGCACTGGAAATCAGCTGCTCTTCCTGTCACCCATAGATATTTCCTGTGAACTGATAAACTCTTGTAAGGACCATCAGAAAAAAGGAGCCATCAGGTCTTGTGAATATATTTCCAAGTTACAATAACTGATTGGAGGTAAATAAATAAGATGTCATTGTGCTGCCAAGACTTTATAATCAATCAAAGGGAAAGTTAAGTATGATGGAACCCAGTAACACAAAATCTGAGATTTATTTACTAAGTAGGATGAGTACAAGAGTTAGACAACAATTCCTATTCTATCCCATATATGCACACACATAAGCCTGCTTAGGCTGCCCACATCAGACAAGGTATCCAGTCCAGCTGTGATCAGCACTATGGTCTCAAGGGCACAGGACACGTGTTCTGCCTGCCTGAGATGTCTAAACCCTGGATGGCAAAGTGAGTTCAGCCTTTGGCAGTGATGAACACATTCATGGGTGTACTTTCCCCAAAAGGAGCTACTGTCTTCACTATTTATTGGTTTATATTCTAAAAATTCTGTGTAAGCCACCAGAGGCATAACCCAAGGCCAATCTCTAGCCTTTCTCATGTTGTAAGAGTCACAACCCATTGATTGGAAGCGTGATGTTTGTTATGAATTCTCATCAGATTGAACAAAGACACCAGACACATGTCAGGGAGCTCTTACCTTTTATTGTACTGTCACCTTAATGCTGGCAACCAGTCCACTTTTTATACTCAAGAGGTAATATCTAAAAACCCCTCAAATTAAAGTACATTTTCACAAGAATGGTGCCTGAAAAACTTAATTTTTTTGTAGAATGAGTTCTTAACTCCCACAACAAACTCCCCAAAGGTACTGGCTAAAAGGCCACAACATACTTCTACACTTCCCCCATTCCCACAACAGACTTCAGTAGGGTGTAGAAAATTATGGTTGTGCTCTGCCCAGGCAAAGGAAGGGGGGAGAGAAATACAGACAGCAAAGGGAGAGACATAACAAAAAAACAAAAAAATCACCAGTCCTTTTTTAGGTGTCATATTGGTCCTGCCCCTGGATGGTCTGGATCTGAGGCATCGAGACAAAGAAAGTGAAAGAGAAACAGGGAAAAGAGAGTGGGGGTCCCAATCCACTTCCCTTTGTAGTTAACCTGGCGCACGCCTCTTACCTAAACTGGATTTTTTTGTACTGTTTTGTTCATGCATACACAGCCAGCTCTTTGTGCCCTCCTCCAGGCAGTGAGTCCAGGCAGAGGACTGAGTCTCAAGATGGAGCAGGAAGTTGACTCAGAAAGGTGTTGTGCCAGTTTAACAGGACCCTCTCTTCCAATCCCATCTGTCCAGTTGTGACAGTGAGAATCCATGACAGAAAATGCAAAGTCCTTTACACTAAGTCAATTGCCTGTTGATAACTAAATCAACAGGCAATTGACTTAGTGTAACTTCTGGGGCCCTACCATAGATGTATTACATGGATGAAAAGCTGTTAGCCCTTTATCTATGCATCTTTCTTTCCTAAATTATTAGAGAAAGGTGGATATAGTCCATCTCTTTAGGGTAAGCCTTCTCCATAATAAAGATCTGTGCTTTATTAGTGATCCCAGCCCAGTAATTTAATGTGATAGAGCTGGACAGATAAAGCCAAGGTCTTATTTAAATGATGTTTTTTTTATAGGCTTTACCCTATAACATTCCCTGTCTAATTAATGTCATCTCCATTTATCTCTTCTTCCTCTTCACACAATGAGCTACATCTCAAGCATAATAGGTGTCATAGGTGGTAGTTTTTGTTTCATTTTTTTAAGAATAAATTCAAACAATATAGAGGAAGCCTTAATGTCTGTTCAGATTTTAGGGTGTAATGGAACACATGACTGAAAATAGATGTCAGTCCTTAAACAAGTACTAGCACTGAAAATTATCCCAGGGTGAAGGCTACTGCCTGCAAAAAGAAGAGATAAAATATTTGTCCTCAGTTTTTCCTAGAAGGCAGAATTATTTGTTGTCCTTTGAGTTCAGGGGCATAAGGAAAGTGTCAGAAAATTATGAATGTCCAGTTATCCTAGTCTATTCAATATATAAAATTATAACCTTCATCAAATACATAAAAACAAATTATTGACATATCAACACTATTAAATGAGATGAAAAGCCATATCCTGGTACCTGGTGTCTTGGTACAGTCATACCTCCTGTAAAAATTAAGAAAAGGGTTAGGCATCTATAATCCAGTGGGAACGAGAATGTTAGAAGGATAGAATAGGCAACAGTCAGTCCTTATATCTATGAATTTAGAAATATTTCTTTCTGTGACTAGCAATCTTACCATTTTTACCACCATTTCATAGTCCTTGCCCCAGTTCACTCAGAATTATCTGCCTCATCATTAACGCTACTCTATCTTTCACTCATGTTTTTCAAGTCATTTTTTGGTTTTCTTCTTTTTCCTCTTTCCTCACCTTTAATCAGTAGAAAAGCATAAAGAACAGAAGGCAGAAAAAAGGAATTCTGTTGAGCTTAAAAAACAGCACACCACATCAAGGTGAAGTTCTGTGTTCTGTTCCTGAATCTGTATACTAACAGATGTTGAGAAAAGAATATGAACAGGATAATAAAACTACCTCAATGCTACAATTGCATTGCCTCAATGTATTTTCTTTTTAGAACTGTAGAAGTACCATGTATTCCTTAAGCAGTGTTAACCATTTACTGTCTGCAGCAGGTTCTAAGGTTGTGTGAACAAATTTTCCCCTTTTTTGTTTTTTATTGTTTTGGTTTGGTTTGGTTTGGTTTTGATTGGTTGTTTTTGTTTGGTTTTATTTAAGCCTGGAATGTATATTATTTGTTTACAAAAAGAATAATTCACATGCTACATGGAAGCTAGAAAAAAATAATGAGGAGAGAGGGCTTCAGCTGCTATGATTGAGGATGTAGGAAAGAATTTAGGGAAAACCATGTGACTAAACCTCTAATCTGTTGATAGTTTCTTTGTTGGTGGTGATTTTTTTTTCCTTATTCCTAAAACCTCTCTTAGTTTTAGTACATGTCTGGGAAAGCAATCTGGGGTTCAACTGGCAAAATAGTTGAAGAAGTTTGTTCTTGCTATTTACACCCATCTAAATTCTATTTTGCATCTGTCTTAACATTCCTTCTCATTTCAGAAGGCAGTAACTGATAATAGACATGCATGACACATGGGTAATCTCTTCTGAAATCAACTCTTTAAATTCACTGCAAAATGAAATTACCTTTTATAACAGTTAACTCACTGTTACAAATTCATTAACTTCTGTTTTAATGGATTTCTTAATATAATTTTCATAAACTTCAGAAATTTTAATCTAACATGTCTAGCTGGTTTTTTTTTCATGGCGGCCGGAAGTGTGTTTTGCTTCATCTACAGTACAAGCACTCTACTGTGTACATGCAGGAGAAAAGAGATTCTCTATTTCAGCAAACATAGTAGTTGAATGTTCCAAATTTGCAATTATATGAAATGAGACCAAGTTATTCTGTACTTGGTGATTCCTGTCACTGATAGCTTGAAATTCAAGCAGTCTTTCTCTGACTAACCTATGTTAAGATAAACAGTTTCCTCTTTTTCTTTTTGTTTTTTTTTTTCATTTGTTTTCAGAATTTCAAAAAAAAGAAAAATAGGAAAAAACACAAGAAAGAAGCATCAGATACCAAAAATAATGAAAGAAAAAACAGGGTAATTTTTTTCTCTTCAGTATAATTTAATTTTTTTTTATGTAGAAATTTTTTCTCCTTTTTTAAACCTTAGACATCTTCACATGTATTCTTCATTTTGAAATCTCTGCTAGTGGAAGCATCCCACAAATGAGAGGGACAATGCCACATTGATTTTCCTATTTTGAGGTTTAAGAAGCCTAAATATTGTTTTGAACCTAATTCTTTATTTCAGGGAGCTCATACTGATAAATGGAAACCTTCAATTTGTACTTCAATTAGAAAATTCCAGAGAAAGCAAGCTGAATTTCAAGGCTATGACTGCAGTTTTGTTGCAATCCAAATGAATCTCACAGAAACTCATAAGTACTACTTTCCAATAGGTATAAAAATATATCATTCATTGAGATTAATTTTTTTTTTTAAGTTCATAAGTTTGCAAGTATTAAAATTTGAGACATGCTGCATTCATACTCCCACAGAGACTTGAGTGTATTTATTTAATTCTTCTCTTCACTTAAGACAACCTGAGAACTCTCACTCTGCATGCTTTGCAGAGGGTATAGCGATAATACGTTTTAAAATCTCAGTAGTAACTACAAACAGTTTATAGGACTTTGAAATTAATGATCTGAAGCTGAAATTCTTAGATCCAACCATGTTAATATTTATTCATACCTTTCATGCCATCATTAATGCAGTGGAGCACATTTAAACTAATGCCAAGCTTCTAAGATTCAGCTCATGAAGAACTAACAGTCAGACTTACTCTCATTGGAAATGAAGAAACCTTGTGATGTCCTAATTAAAGTACTGCTGTTTCAAAGATGGTAAATAACACTGATCCAAGTAAGGATTATTAGTTGCAAAGAACATCATGATCTCAAAAAGTAGTAAAAATCCATAAATCATTTATTGTAAAGCATTTTCTTCCTTCATATGACAATGTTGTCCTTAGGAAACAAACTAAAGGTGTATTTTTACATCTATATTCAGAAAATGTTCAAGAATTGAAATGATCAAAAATTTAGGTAGGGTTTAGTTTGGTTGGGGTTTTTTTGTTGTTGTTTTTTTTTTTTTTTCCCAAATAAGCAATAATAAAAAGAAAGTCATTAATCTTAGTTATGTACTGAAAATTGCATAAGCAGATTCTGGTGCTCCCTTAAGGTTTTGCTGAAGAGAGCATTCCAGGGCTGATGCAGACTGAGCAGATGATTGTGAAAAGACCCACTGTTCAGAAAGGTATCAAAACATTTTTGATTGAACACAGATCTTTTTGTAATAATGGATTTCAGGTACCTAAAATATGATAAAATGTTCCTTTCATGTTTTTCTTCCCATAAGTCTGAGAAGCAAATCTTGGGATGTTTCTATCTTAAAGGTTTGGGATAGGAGTGAGGGATTGGTGACACATCTTGGATATTGTTATGAAATTTTTAGATTGAGAAGATAGCTTGGTGTTCTTTCAAGAGTTTAATGACATTGCAAATTCTTCCAGGTAGTGCTCTTAACAAGTTAATGACCATATTTAAACTAATTAATTAATTAATTATAAATATAAATGCCCCTAAATAGTAGGGAGGTGGCTAATCCCAGTCATTTCAAAGAGCTGAAAGGCAAAATATCAGCTAGGATGTACAAGTTCAAAACAGTCTTAAACCAGGAAATTATTTCAGTATCACACAAACCAGCTTAATATCCCTTTATTTTATAGGTGAGAAAGTTCAACTTTAATTTTAGATGGAATTAGCTTTTTCAGCAATAACAATATTGCAGATTACTTCACCTGGGCAACTTTGGCAAGGGCTTCAATAGCAAACCTATGGTGGGTCAATTAAATGTAAGAGCTACACTGAACCTGTCCTTTGAGAGAGGAAATCCTATTGAAGAGCAATTTCTCCAATACAATGAAAATGGAAAATTGATTTACAGTCTAAATGTGTCAGTTCTTATAAATAGAGTTATAACGAGTGTCTATAGAATGTCAGATAAAGAAGCAGAGGACTGAATGGGGGAACAGGTAACACTTCAGTATAAATGAAGTATAATTGTTCAATCAATAGCTTGTTTTAAAGGTTTAGGTAAGATTTCATTAGACATAGATCAAACCGGTGTCTCTTTGTACAGAGAACAATGAACTGCAGGTTTATGGTGGGAAAACACTCACTCGGAAAAGAGTTAAAACGATTAAAAGCAACTAAAATGCACTGAAGCAGATCATGGTAATGAATGGTTTTTAACACCAGCTAAATAGTATCCTTTATCTTTCTTTCCCTCTCCCTCCCTGCCCTACTTTTGTGTCAGCAAAGGTAGCCACTGAGCTAGGTTGGTTGATGCAAAAAGCTTTCCATGTCAAGTATTGTTGCAACATGGCAGGTGTCATTCTTTAAGTATGAAGCAGCTGCTGCTAAGATTAAAATCAATAAAATGAGTAGAATCGCATTCAGGCTCAATGCACTGCATACAAATAGATATTTGCCTACAGGACCATTCCCCAAGCATCGATGCAAACATTTTTAACTGGTTTAAGCAGCCCGCCTCCTGCTTTTAAGAGGTTCAGCAATCTAATCAGGGAGCAACAGCAACACTGTGATTTACAGCACACTTTAAAAAGCAAATACTCAAACAAATAATGGGAACAGACATGATTGCCCTCTATAAATACTCAAGGAATGAGCTGGGTAGTAAAATGCCCAGGAGGAGAAAAACATTTTAAACTAAAGGACAATGTTGGCAATTGGCAATATATAAATTTAGAGTGGAAATTAGGAGATTGCTAACTATTAGAAGAGTCAGACTATGGAAGAGACTCCCAGAGGGAGTAGTGAAGGAAAAGTATCTACTTTATTTAAAGACACTTCCAAAAACATTTGTGAAAGCTATTAGAGAATAATAGAGAAATATAATAGAGGAAACTGGATATTAGGCCAGTTTGCCCAGATTCTTTGCAGCCTTCTGTCATACTTTAACAAGAATGATGAAGAGATGAACAGCAATTCATAGGACAATACCAATTTCCATCTCTTTTGATTGGCTGGAAGCAGTATTTTAATTCAGAAAAAATGCAATATTCATTGAATGTGTTGAATATAGTTTGAAAACCTGAAGTGAAGAATAATTTGGTTTCATAGGCCTATTTCCCATGTACACCTATCGTATATTTCAGAACAGGAGCGTATGCCTACGGCTCTGGCTAGATGGCATGATTTATTGAGGGCATAAACCCACATTGTCCCTCAAGAGCATCCCTTAAGTCCCCTAAGTACAGCATTGCTTAACCTCCTTACAATTCTCTAAAAGAAATCAGCTGCAAAACATGTATTAGAAATCTTGATACCAACTGAAGTTTGGAATACCCACAGACTTGAATGGAGTTTCCATTCCACTTGGAGCTTCCCAGGGCAGTAGTTTAATCACATATGAAGATTTTCAAGCCACTGAAGCAAGGTTTTGCCAATTGGATTTGACAAGCTCATAGTGCTGTACTAGATTTACTTGTGTAAAAGTCAAGCCTTCCTTTTTAGTTGGTTTGTGTTTCAGCACAAAACAAAAAAAAAAATCAAAAAGAAAATCATAAGTGCCCACCATTTCCAATGTTTTGCAGAAATATAGAACATGAAGTTTGAAAGATAGTTGTGGTCCATCAACAGAGGATGCTACTCCAAAATCAACTTCAATAGCAAAGGTCCATCCAACGTGATAGATTGAAATCCAACACTAATGAAATTATTATATTGTGCTTTGCAGAAAATGCCAGTAAGTGATCGCAAAGCAATTTTACTAACAGTTCAATGATACTGCAATATCAGTGCAAGAGCACTGATATTTTAAATGGTCATTGGCATTTCATTTAGAAAGTTTTAAGACATAATAATGAGTCATATTTGAAGGACAAGCAGCTAATCATTATGTAATGACACAAGACTGCTTTTCTCCATCTGTATCCTTGCATTCTTTTATGTACTTGAGCTTTTTTCTTGAAGTTTGTCTTAAACCCACAAATACTTATCCTGCAAAGAAAGGAAAGGGAGATTGTTCTTGAATTACTGCTTCTAAAAGCCACATCCCTTTGTTAAAGTACAGCAGACTAATGGTCCCTTTTACCCTGGAAAACCCTTGAATGGATTTCAAACCTGGCAAAAAAAAAAAAAAAACAACCAAAAACTATGATGGCTGCACAGAGTATTTGTGAGGAAAAAAAAAAAAAAAAAGGCTGAACCAGTAACCAAGGAAGAGGGTAGAGATCATCATTCCAGTGGGAAGAGAGGTATTCTGTTCAATCACTTAAAGGGAACTATTAGACTGAGATTTTCAAGGCTGAGAACCTCCTGTTATAAAGGAAAAGGTGGTGATGAGGAAAATAAATGTTTCCTTTGTTTTGTAAAATAGGATAAACATGATCGACACTCACAGTCCAGAAACACTTCTCGGAACTCAAGTATTTCCTTTGGCTGCTGAATAAGATAACAAGTAAGCTATGAAGCTGCGCTCTTTTTTTCCCTTCCATCTGTTCTGATTCTTATATTTTACTACATCACAATTATGCATGAAAATTAAAGGAGAACAATATTACCTGGAGCAGCCCAGATAGAACTGCCACAGATTTCTTCCAGGGCAATGAAAAAAATCTGAATTTTGGGGCCATTAGGAATGAATCTTTCTATATGGTAAATATCTAAACCATGAGAGGAAAAAAAAAAAAGATCTATGTAAAAGATAGATTATCATGATAATTTAAACCTTTAAACCCATTCAAAGGGTTTTGCGTAATTTTTTGACTGGTTCATGACAGTTTTAAGATAAGCAGTCTACCTCTATTTTTGAGAAGATCTGTCCTGTGCATTATTAGATACAATCCCTTTTAATGTTTAGTTAGAAGAACACTGGAGGTTCTCTGTCACCACAATTCTTAGCAGAAGATAATTCGTTCTAAGATTCTGAGAATGTGGAATTTGAGGTATATTTTAAAACTCAGACTAGAAGTCAAAGTCAAACAGAAATAAGCTTAACATAGTTTAAGTAGTGGTAAGAAAATGAGAGAATATGGAAGCCTAGGATTTAGACAAATTATTTTATTTTATCAACCATAGCTTTAAGCTTATCATATGGAAACTCTTTTAGATTAGGATTTACAGTTCTTAAATCCTTTCTAGATCTTTTCACTTATTCTCTTGCCAAGTACTTGTTCAGTGTTTAACCAAATAACCAGGGTATGGTCAAACTGAATATAATTGAAATATTTTCTTAACCAGAGATGCGTGCTAATTTAAACTCGGAGAAAAGACTGAACTTTTATGTCCCACAACCTTGGTGACAGCTAATTTCCAAATTGCTGGGTTCTGTTAGATGCTTTCTGTTCTATCACTACCATTTTGTAGTGTCTTGACTTCTAGCTGTCCATGGAAAAATCTGTTGATCAGACAAAATAAATATTCAAGTGTTGCTCTTCAGAAGAACAGGAATGTCTTTTTAAAAGTCTGAGCATTTTCCAGGGCTAGTTAGGCTCTAAAAGGTAGTTGTGGGAAATTTTCTTTTCCTTAACAGTGGCAACTTTATTATTACTTGTACTAAAGGATGTGTTAGAATTATTTAAATGGTATCATTGTAAAAATCGTGCAAGGCATTTATGAGTCAGTGTGCCAGGTGCTTCTTGCAAACACATGAATGCAATCCCCACCTGCAAAGAGTTCCTGAGAACTTGTTAGGAAAAATGAAGAGGAGTTATTTCTCTAATTAGGTTACATTGTTGATATGTAAAAACAAACTGCAACAATTTAGCACTAAAGAAAAGAATGATTTTTGTTTTGACAGTGCACATTACTAGGAAGAACATCTATGTATCTAATTTTCTGCAATGAGCAGTTAATGACTAAAACATAAATCATCTAACTTAAAAAAAAAAAGTGATAATCATGACAGTACTTGGCTGCCAACTTATTTTAGTCATTCTTTAGAGGTTTTTCTTCTTCAATACTGATTATAAAGGTGCATTATATTGTTCTGAGTTATAATCAGTTTAGCATTTTTAGTTTTTAATAACAGTTTCTGTATTCATTTCAGTTTGTGATGATGATCCCAGCATGCTATAATAATTTGCATCACACTTCTAAATGAGAATTGATTTTGTTTGCATGGGTAATTTCTCAGCAATTCCCCTTAATTTCTAGATGAATGTGTTTTTCAATTTTTCCAATTATGTAAAAAACAAACAAACAGCCCCCCCCACCCCCCGTTGAATCTCTCAGCATTCCTAAGACCTTTATATCAATCTGTTTTCAATTAATTGTCTTAAACTCTATGGGAGATTGTTAAGCACCAGCAGGATGCACTGAGGCTGTGGAGTCTCTTTCCTCAGGGATTTTAAAAACATGGTTAGACAGAGCCCTGGTCAACCTGCTCCTGCTTTGAACCAGATCTACAGCAGGATGACCTAAAGACCTCCCACCCACACTGAATCTTTCCACAGTTTTGTGAAAACAGTCATTATTCAGATAATATATCAGCGCCACTGAACATTGAAATTTACAGGGAAGCAATTTGCGCAATTCAGTCAAACAAGAAAACAACAATAAACATTTTAAAATATCTACATTTTTAAAAAATTTAAAGTCTATGTCACATTCGTGCATGTGTGGGTTTTTTGCATACACACACACACACACACACACATATATATATATATGTATGTATATTTCTTTCTATGGATACATGTATTTGTACATGTTCTATTATGTTAAAATAGCCCTTTTTATACACTTTTATGCTTAATACACTGACATTTTTGAAAAAATCTTGATATTTGTATTTTATTTCTAGTTCATTCTAATTATATTTCAGTGTGGTTTAATTAATGTAATCATCATCATCATCAAAAGTAAAGGCTGACACAATGAAGATTGAAACTAGAGCTAGCCCACAAATGAATAGCTTTGATTAAGAAAAATAAATAGCCTATCCAAAATTGATAATTTATTTCCTTTAGAAAAACACTTAGTTGATTGAATTTCTTTCTTTAAATGTTTTTGACTTCTTACTTATTCTTCTAAATAAAATTAACAGAAAATTTCTGGTTCCCATAATGTCTGTATAAATTCAATGTAAAACTATGATATATACAGAGTTACAGCTGCTGGTGTTTTTATTCAAAATCAAATATGACTCATTTATACAACTAATTATAGAGAAAATAATGTTGTTTTTGTAGTGAATTTCATCCTATCACCATCTGTTACATATTTCAGAACAGGTTTTAAATCCAGAAGGTGCTTTTTCTTGGAATGATGACAAATGAATCTATGTCTTTATTACAGGGCATATTAATTGCATTACAGCCTTAATGCATTAGAATATCATATAATGTCAAATTCTTCTTTCTTGTTTGCATAAAATCCATACTGACTTTAGTTCATTACAACCAAAATACCTCTGGAAATCAAACCCAGCTCACATCATACAACATACGGTATTGAAAGCACAGTCTGTTCCTAGAAATCATCATATGAAATATTTCCTAAAAGTTAAGTTTGAATTACAGGAATAGATGTTTTTTCATGAAGTGAGGCACTTAATGGGGATCTCAATTCTGAGCAGCCTTAATGCCCCAATTTTTATTTCTTTTTTAAAAGTATTTTCCATTCTTACCTAGAGTTTTTTTTTTCCATTATCCCTGGGGATGATTGTTATGCTTAGGGATTAAATGATACTTGTGTCTGTCAAACTATCTGATTCAGCAAGTAATAGTCAGTGTAATCCATCTCCTGTCTGTAGGACAGCACTTTCATTCTTTTCTTTCTTCCTTCTTTCATTAACAACTAAACAATAAGACAAATCCATTTTAAAAGAATTGGCTACGTGGGATACATTTTGCATAGTTTTTCCAGGGGAAGCTCTGATTTCAGGCTGGAATATCCCACCTTCGAGCTGATGAAGATACTGTGCTCCTCAAAATGTGAACCTGTATTGTCCTGATTTGTTCTAGAGGTAATTTCCAGCTCAAGGTCTTTGGGGGGAGGGCAGGGAGGAAAACTCTAAGGAATGTAGATTATTTTAGATGATATTTTGATTTTAGAGATAATCATATTCTGCTTGACTTGTGAAACTATTTGCTTAAAACATGTTAAGACATACTTAATTTAAAAGTGGAAGAGATAATCCTACTTGAGTCTGATAAGGCCTGAAGTCTTTATCAGCTATATTGCTGGTAGAGAGCTCTGGGATGGAAAGGATTAACTCACCTGCCTCATTTCAAACAAACTAAGCTCACAAAAAAGCCTTCAAGAGAATCCAATCACATAACTGTGTACTGGACTTGTGTCAGCTGTGCCACATTTGTCAGGCACCTGCAGCATTAGTCCAGGCAGCACAGCTAGAATCAAATGCATGCTGCAGAGATTATATTTTGTCATGTTCTTCTCTAAGCACCTGCTTAGCATTTCAAGTACATCAATCCTACATACTAGAGAGGTTGCTTTCCTTCTCATTCAAGATAAATTTAAGAAAAAAACATTGGCTGCTGTAAACATGTCACTGCAAATAAGGAGGACTCTCTTCCTCTCTCACACCCATCTAGGTATGCATTAGAATGTAAGCTGAATTATTGAATTTAGCACCCAAATCATCAACCTTTGATAAAGCTTCAAAAGAATTTAAACTATGTGGCCCAAAGACTTCAGGATAACAATAAATAAATCCAAGCCAGAAACCTAAGGTCTGGTCAATACACTTTCTTATTCCGATCTCTAAAGAAGACATAGGTTTTCTCACACAGCTGTTTTATCCATATATTTTTAATTTTTGACATGTCCCTTACCCCTGCCCTTCGTGGAATAGAACTCAGACATGCCCCCTCAGCTACTGTAAAAAATTAACTCTGTGACAGGTTCACAGGGTCACTTTCTGCATCCCTGCTAGAATGTACAACATGAGAAAGGCAAGAATAATGCTAAGGATTTAAATTTTTAGACTATCAAGTAGGAATAAACAGTAGAATGCTCTTAGTAAACTGACCAGAGCCTGTTCTTAAGATGAAGGCAGAAGTTCACAGAAATTCCTTTTTGACTAGAGCAAAATGCTTTTTCTACCTGTAACTTTGAAGCTTCCTGAAGCTCAAACATGAGAGAGATCTATCAGGCACCTATCAGAGGTTCTCCAGACTATTTGAGGCACTGTGTTATTTCCTCTGACCATAATCTCTTTGGATTGTGGGGTTTGGGAGAAAGGCTTTCCTCTAATTTCTATAATTTCCACTATTAATCCTTTACTCAATTCATGCACTGACCTTCTGGTAAGACATTTAGATAAATAAGAATATTAATTTAGACATTGATCAAATGAATGAAATCTAAAGCATTATATTGGCACTGCACCAAAGAGCATCAACTGAGAAATTGCATAACATAATAAAACTGTCAGAAAAAAAATATTACATCACAATTCATCTAGAATTACTCTGGGTTTTTAAAGGACAATTAAGTTCAAGGAAAAAAAAAAGGTAGAAAAAAATCTCAAAGAGATATTGTTATTCCCATGATCTGGGAAAAAGATTAAAGAATGTGGAAAACAATCAGAAAATTTTGCAAAAAATGAGGCAAAAATTTTCTAACAAAGGAGATAGACAAAAATAAAAGTCAATCTATACTTGATTTAGCATATATACTTATTGTTATATCCCTTGTATTTAGAAAAAACTGTTTGTAAATTCCAGACCCCTTCAGCCCATAACAGATTTCTATTTACATAGGGAGGCAAGTACCAGTTTTCCCGTAAGTTTTATCTACCCCTTAGGCTTCAATCTCTTTGAGACACTTTGCAATTTTAAGATCACAGACAGAATATCATGAGGCAATCTGGCAAAAATAAAAAAAGGCATCATGCCTTTATGCAAGTTGTAATACTTGCATAAGGAAGTGTTATAAAAGTAAATTGTTCCAAAGATATTGAGGAGAGTTTGCATTTGCACAGCAAGAATGAATTAAATAGTGATCTTGAAGGGAAACTTTTGTATGGTACAAATTTTTGTTGTTTAATGATAATCATTATTATTAATAGTAATATTACTAATAATAATATTATTAATGTCTTAGTCTTTATTTGCTTTAGGAGTGTATGCAAAGCAGATTAGTGGACAAAAATAATTTCCCAAAACTCTAACCATTTCTTTAGTAATGTAGGCAATCCTTTTGAGATTAACATCACTGCTAACAAAAATTACAAAACTGTAGACAGTCTTCACTTATCTCACATAGATAAAGGAAAGAGAGAGGAGGAGAAAAGAAGACACAAGCTTTTGGACTGGGATTTTTTTTAATTTATTTGATTATATCTTCTCTCTCTTCTCTTCTCTTCTCTTCTCTTCTCTTCTCTTCTCT
>JANIJU010003056.1:96669279-96766607 GCA_025504685.1 Leucosticte australis | reverse complement strand
CTTCCCTTCCCTTCCCTTCCCTTCCCTTCCCTTCCCTTCCCTTCCCTTCCCTTCCCTCACACTCTGGGAAGTTACATTTATGTCCTTTGGCACAGAATCACAGAGTTGCAGAAAAAAACAAGGCTGGGGAAGGTTCTGGAACACTGCCTCCGAGATGTGTCTGAGGGAGCTGTGGTTGTTCAGTCTGGAGAAAGGATGTTCAGGGGAGAGAGACCTTGTTGCTCTGCTTGACAGGAGGTTGCAGTGAGGTGGTGGTCAGCTTCTTTCTTAGGGACCTACTGATAGAACAAAGGGAATGGCATCAAGCTGAACCAGGGAAGGTTTAGGTTGGGTATCAGGAAGAATTTCTTCACTGAAAGAGTGATAAAGCATTGGAAGAGGCTCCCAGGAAAGTGGCAGAACCAGCATCCCTTTGTTTAAGAGTTTAAAAAACTACAGTGGATGTGGAATTTTGTAATGTTTCAGTGGATATGGTGGTAAAAAGTCAAAGGTTGGACTTGATTATCTGCAGGTCTTTTCCAGCCTTAGTGATTCTATGACTCTATGAAAAGTGCTTAGGCCAAGTGACACCCAGTAAGCTGCAAGACATGACTTTATTTTAGAAATGTAACATGAACAAGAACACCTAGGTAAGAGTTTTGGGAACATTTGTTTCACTGAAATTCCTAGAAAGTCTCAATGGAGCCACTAAAACTTAAAGTTACAATCACAGGGAGAGGGAACTTTTTTCAAAAGTTCAACTGGCACGTAATTTTTAAAGCCAGGTTTAGAAAAGTATTTATCTGGAAAGAGACAGAGATTTTGTGTGTCACTACGAATCATACAGGAGTTGTGTGATTGACATTTTATAAACACCCACTAAGTGTTTTTTTGCAGTTTTGATGAGTATATATTACTGGTCTGATTTTTTAAAAAAAATTACATTCCCCCCCTTTTATCTCAGATTAACCCAATTAAGAAAACCCAATGTCAGATGATCTCATATTTACAGCTGTACAAAACACACAGGCTAGATTTTCCTGTCCCAAATGTGTATGCATGAGTGATTGTATATGCAAAAATTCTGCACTTAGAATATAGTATTGAATGCCTTTCAGTGATGTATTTCTTTTAAAGTCAAAGAGGATTTTCTTCAATCTCAAAAACATTTTTTTATGTTCAACAGTGTGTGCCATAAACACATAAATAATGACTTTATTTTTCTCCCTCAGCCGTCATTAATACTAACATTAACATTCTTCAATGGAAACTTTTAATTGAACAGATTATTAAATCTTATTGTAGGAGTGTATGTATGCTTATCTGGGGATACATTAATTTATTTTCATAAATATTGTGCAATGCATCTACAGGATAACTGGAAGGCAACATTTTCTTTTTTTTCAACAAATGGGTAAAATAAATTATTAAAAGACCTAAAAGCCTGAGTTCTGAAATCCAATATTTCGGTGTATGTTTAAAAATATTAGTAGTTCAATTGACAATACTTCTGTCATCTCCTGTATTAAAAAAAAGTTCACCAGACATTATGTCCCATGGCTCCATCTCCCAACAATTTTAACTCTAATATTTCTTATTAATGTGATATATATCATAATAAATTTATCCCTACCTGTTCAAAACTTCAACAAGGAAAACTTTCAACGGGAAATTTATTAAATTATGGCTTTCACAATAATTTCTCAGAAGAAAAAGGAATGTGCTGTATGCTTCTCTTTATTCCACAAGATGGAGCTCAGTCCCTGTACTACAGTTCTGCAACACCTTAGAGGTGGCTTTTGTCCTTTTGCCATTCTCTTGTTGGAATAAATGACAACCAGAATAAGTAGTGTGATGCAATAGTCCTCTGTTTATAGATGACAGAAATGTCTGCAGAAAACTGTGTTGTGATCCTACAATGATGTATCCACAACCAAGTATTCACTTTATGCACTTATGGTTTAAAGATAAAATGCTCTTTTATAGGAGTAACAATATATCATTACCAAAATGGCATTTAGATCCAGAGTCCAGCACTTATTCAATAAAAAAACACAATGACTTGCCATACAGGGAGTTTTATGCTGGGTAAACATAAAGATTGCATCTTTGATACAAAAAAAAGAACTTGACTCTTTATATGAAACTGAAGTCCAGAATAGAGATTACATCCTCTAACATGTGTCAACTAGAGTTTTTCTCTGAATATCATGTTTCAACTCAAGGTTTACCAAATTATTCTGCACGCACAAATCAAAGTGTTCTTTCATAGTGGCACCTGAGAAACACAGAAGCACAATTTGGCTAGAAAGGACCTCTAGAGTTGATCTAGTCCACCTGCTACAGCAAATCAGACCAAGGACAATTTCATATAGTTATTTTTAACAATGTCTCCAGCTTTCTGAAAAGGGATGACAATCTGTAATCCTGACTGTTCAGCTAAAAATGTAGGCTCTGTACTTCCAGTATTTGAATGTAACATTTTAGTGGAAGCATCCATCTTGCAGTTACAGGGTAAAGTGTTGGCACACTACGAATTACTGAGCACATGTGTGGAAGTAGATCAAACTGAGATGGAAAGCTTTGAGATATCATTAAAGAACACATCTAAAAGCCTACCCAATGATGTATGCTGCTTTGGTACCTCTTCAGTGCAAAGAAATCACATAGACAAGAATCTTTTTAACCTTGACAATTATGTCAGTTGGAACAGCTCTAGAATCCAGAAACCTCATTCAACTGACATACAACTAAGGCAACCTCATTCAACATTACAACTAACTTTGCAAGTTTGATATGCCTTCAGAAAACTTTCATGCATTCTCAGTTGTTGGATTACCAATTACTTTTGCTTCTGTGAGCACAGTGGGTGAGATCCAGAAAAAAAAAATTCAGAAGCATGGAGAAAAATAAACTGTCAATGTTTTGTTTTGCATGAAAGCTTTTGATGGCTTACAGATGCTGCAGTAATGTCTACCTATTCCACAGTATTTTTGTACATCTCTCCCCTTATCCACATCCATGTTCAGAATAAATATACTATAAACTTCTCACACTGTTGTATTATACTCAGCACCTTTACATTTCTACAGACTCAAGATATGTCTTTTTTTTTTTTCTTTGTTGTTCTCCTTTTCAAATTAGTACAAATCTGGATTCTCACACCCATATTTTTTCGACCAGCTCTCTGATGTACTCTTTGGAAAGTGCCATCCTGCAGGTCTGTTATTCCCATCACACTTATCTATCCTCCTCAAAACCTTCACCACTTGTGGGCTGTTTTGTCATTTCTATGGCTATTTCTATTGTTATCCTTCTCCTTTCTCTGAGACATTTCCTCCATCCTTAGAATAAAATAGAACAAAAATACAGCCATTCACAGCACTTCTACTGACATACAACCTTCTGATTTATGGAAACCTGAAATATTTTATCTTTTCCTTTCACCTACTCACTGTAGTCCAGATCAGGTTTTTGGTACTGAGTACCCCTCATCATTCCCTGCAAACCCTCTCGATTCTCCTTTCATTTTCAGCACTTGCAGGAAGTCCCCTCGCCTCTTTACAGTAGCTGTTATGTCCTATCACTGCCAATCATCTCACTACATTTCAGCTTTTCTCTCTAATTTCAGCCTCAATCTCTCTGCTTCCCTCAGCAACCAGCACTTTTCTTTGGCTTCTTTGTTAAATGATCCATTTGATCACTTTCACCTCCTTTTCCCTGATGCTTCACTTCAGCTCCCTGACTTGCCAAAATGTTCGTCCTTTATATTTCAGACTTTCATTAAGCGTCTCCCTCTTTTTCTGCCTGACTTTTCTCTTGCTGTGTTTTCCTCATTCTAGCTACCAGCTATTCTGTCTCATCACTGATCATCAGGCTTCACCATCTTCCCTTGTGACATTGAAGGCAGTTCCTTTTGACAGCGCTGATATGCGCCTTATGATTACATCCTGTTGGATTTTACATTTGCTGGGATGGCACTGATGGGCAGTTTTTGAATATGCCTATTCATTTAGGTTCTTCAAAATAGTCCCCCTCTTTCAGCCCCAGAGTTCAGAAAAGATTGTGTTCATTTGGAATACATGGAACATTTTTTCCAATTTCTTCTTTTGATGTTTATCATTTTATAGATCATTCTCTTCCCTTTGCCTTAGATTTCAGATTCTGGAGAGAGTGATATTTTCAATCTAAATGAGAAAGATTGTGCAGACAATTTTTACAGATTCTGGCCTTGATGTATGCACTATATAATGGTGAAAAATATTATTAGTCAAAGCAATAAAGTTTCTTTCTTACTCAGGTGAGTATCCCACTTTGTGGATTACATTTCATTTTTTCCTGACGTTCTCACATCCACAATGGTTTATTTAATTTCCCAATGCCAAGCTGAACAGCCTTGAAATGTACATGCAGATATCATCTATAAATAAAACCAGTACATCACAGAGTATCTTTGTGTAACTTCATGAAACATTTAGTGAGATAATTAGAAATTTCCCATAGAAAGTGAGAAATCTGGGTACCCAATAACTCAAGAGAGAAAAGAAATAAATGAAGGACTCAGTGGATAATGGGATGAAAAAGGAGTCCTGAAATGAGTAATGCTGTCTTTAAATTCCTAATTCTCAGGGAATGTTATAGAGTGAGCTAGACTCAGTTCAACTAATTGCACTGTGGGTGCCGTAAAGTGAAGAAGTCAAATGCTTTCTGTCAATCTGACATTTCACTTTTGAGATTGCAAACTTCTTCCAAACAAGGAAATTCTTCAACAGACATAATTGAAGGTGGTGTCTGATTGCTTCCACATGCAATTAAGGAAAGAAAAATTTATATTATGAACTTTGAAAAATAAGAACAGGGATCCATTCTCTTATAGGAAGAACTGGAATAGACTCGGAGTCATCTGGTCACCAAGGCTTCATGCTGCTACTGCTGCTTCACTTCACCTGCCATGAATAAAAAAGAGGAAAATAGATATTAGTATTTCAAGATGGTCTAAATAACCTTTTAATACATTATATCCATGTCTTAAAGTGAAAGGAAAATAGACTTATCCAACAGAACAAGCCAGAAGAAAATTATTCAAGAAAGTAGTAAAGTAAGCCCATATTTGCCCACATAGTGTTGGTTAACAGCTGCAAAACTCTTATGATATGTGTGGTATCACTGTTCACTGTTATCTGGCTTAGTCACTTTTCTTGCAGTCATAAAAATAGTAATAGTTCCAAATAGTGCAAGAATGAAAAATAACTTGATTTTTTTTTCATTATTTCTCTCTCTTGAATTCATTATCTTTTTGTGATTTTTCTTTTTTTTCTCAAAGTCAAGAAGCATCAGAAGACGCAATGAAGGGGTTTGAAATGGCTTGTTTGTAATTCTTGATATTTCACTCATTACTAAATACAAATTGAATTTTAACATGTCTTGATACAAACAGAAAGATTCTCAAATCTATGGCAAAGATTTTAATCAGTAGTGGGATTAAGCATCTCTTAAATGGAAGGAGGCTCCTTTGGAGGCAACTCAGGAGCAGATATGTCCTACATCTCACATTCCTACATAAAAAACTGACTTGTCTTAATTCCATTTCATATTCACCAAGGCAAAACAAACAAGCAAAAGATGTCTTTGGCAGCGCACTTTAGCTCTAGTTCATTCCTAGGCCGTGCAATGAAAAGCTGTATTGAGCACAGGACTGAACAGATGCAACCTTCAGTCCTTCGTTCTTCTCTCTCATAAGCACATTTAGATTTTGTTTTGCCTGAAGTATTGATCATATCTGTCACTGCACTCATGCAAAACACTGACTTGGTTAAAAGAGTGGAGGAAGGCATGGAAGAGGCAGAGTCTTAGGATCTCTAGCTGGTCAGAGTGACCCCAAGATGCATTAGAAAGGCTCTTTTCCCAGCCCAGTGGTCGAAGAAGGAGTCAGAGCTCTTCAATTCTCAGTCTCAAGGTTGTTTATTGTTCCTTATCTATAAAATTCTTTCTCCTGACCAGCCGAGGTCCACTCAGCAAAACAGTCCAAGGCACGCTGACTGCCCCCGGGCAGTGTTATCTTTTTATACTAAAAAACTATGTGTACAATATTTACAATTATTTTCCAATACCTATCACCCATGTTGGACAGTGAGCTTCTACTCTAAATCAATCTAAAAGTGCCAACATCACAGCAGAAGATGGAGGCCAAGAAGAAGGAGAAAGGCTGGACATGCCCAGATTCCTCCATCTTACCCCCTGAACCTCCATTCTAAAAAAAACCCAAAAAAATCTGTTTTCCTGTGATAAATTCACTATCATTCTACTTAAACTTTCATGTCTTGTAATTCTTATTCTTCATATAAGGTTGGTAATTGTTTTATCCAAGGGATAAATCAAAGGCACAGGGGTCTTGGGCTCTGTGCCAAGGTCTCTGAGCCCCCTGGGCAGGGGCTCAAATCCTCCAGGACAGCCAGAGGAATGTCCTGGGTTCCGACAGCAGAAGGTGCAGTCCTTACTTCAGGGGCCTCAGCTTTATAGAGATACCCCACTATTAAGGAGTTTAAACAGCATGATAGTTCCCCAACATTTTTCACCCAGAAAGATGTTTTCTCAGAATTAATTTGTTTAACAAGCACATACTAAGATCCTGCCAGTGCTGAAACACTCCAGAATGGTGGTGACTGCTTGCTTTATTCATTAGATTCACAATGCCTGAAGGTATGCCCTTTGATCCAGTTTTATACTTCTCAGCAGGCCTCCACCTGCTTTTCTTGCAGCTGTATGAATAGAAATGAGCAGAAACTACAATGAATGACCTTTCTTTTGGTCACTGTTTATAATGACTTTATATGCTTGAATAATTTCAGAATCATTCACAGCTGAACTTAAGCCACACAACAGAAAAGGGCAAGGGCAGGAAAAAAAAAAAAAAGAAAAAAAAGAAAACACTGGCATTTCATTCCTTTTGATGTGAATGGGACTCTTTGTTCCAAAGTTATCAAAGTCACAACAATCAAGATAATAATTGCAAATTTTAATTGTGTATTCTGAAATTAAAATTAGGTGAAAAAACCCTAATGAATCGTGCCACTGCCTTCTAGAACACAGTAGGGAATTCAAAAGGTGTAGAAGCTTTTGGAGAATTTATATATTTATATTCTTGTATGGTAATTACCCTTCCCTTCTCCTTTTTTTTTTTTCCTTTATTCAGGCTGTATTTCAAAATTTCATCTCAGTCCTATTAAATAACATAAAAATCAAGATTGTTGTTCCTCTAAATAATGTATGATGGTGCTAAGAACGTAGAAATGGCATTCATTGTTTAGTAATTTTAAAAACATCTGTCATTTCAAGAGTTCTACTTCAAAGATTTTAAGCAATTTTAATAATTTACTTAAAATCAAACAAAAGAAGTATAAACATACATACTGTCAAGTCAAAGTTGGGCTGTTCAGAAACTCTGGCATCAGACTGGAATTATGTCTCTCATAGCTGGAGTTATGTCACAGAGCCCAGAAACAATTCTTGCCACCACAAGGAAATATTAAAAAGCTTTTCACCCTTACTCATCTTTCAGCTCTCTGACAAACAGCTGAGAATACAAGACCTCCTGTACTGTGTGTTTGCAACACCAAGGTCACATTTTTCCTACTGTGAATCCCTACAAGTGAAATGAAGAAAGATAAATAGAAAAATACATGAATGAATAAAGAAAAAATTAATAAGGATTTTGACTGTTTATGCAAACATATGATGAATATTGGTGTTCCTGTGTGAAGGAAACAGAAAATTCCTTCTTGGTTTGGTTTTATGATCATCTTATTGGACCTAGGTTTCTTGTTTCTCAGGAACTCAACATATGTGAAGTGGGGTTTTTTTGTTTGTTTTCCTGGTTTTCTTTTAAATGTAGATTTTCGGTGGAGCAGGGACAGCCAGTTGTGTGGAGGATGGAAGGTAAACTGGACTCTTATAAATAATGAACAAAGAATAGATTTTCAAAAATAGTTTTATATTTAAATTGTATAGATTTATTTGAATAGAAATCAAATACATGAACGCATTTGGAAATCTGTCCCAGAAATATTGTACTCTATAAACAGGTATAGCTAAGAGGAATGAATTAAGAGATTTGCTTGTCTAAATTCTCAGTTGCTGTTAAACTGAGAACTGCGCCAGCCAATGTTTTTAATCAACCTGGTGTTTAAAACACAAAGAGGAAACATAGGAAAAAGAAAATAATGTGTTAAAGGAAAAATAATTAATAGCACACAAACTCAGTTCTCAGTTTGATTTAAGGCATGGTCTGTCTTCTAAGCTTCCTTTCCACCCACCAGCTCCTTAGGCAGCACACAGGCATCAGGTAGCCAGACATTACAGCAGCCAGCGTGTAAGCCAGCATGGCAAAAGGTGGGATGTGCTCTAGCCAGTGCTAGTCTCAGGTTTTATAACTGTTAAAAAAAAAGAAATTCAGAGCTTCATCTTACTTTGTTCTTAGTAAATGCTAATGTATCTTCAGACCATATTTGAAAAGAATGTAGCTCGTGCATAACCCTATGCATTTATCTTAACTACTCCATTTTTCAGTGTTACTGAGGTTTTTTGTGGATTATTTTTATGCTACTTATGAGATGTATATTTTATTCTTAATAAAACTTCCTTATGTTAACTTTTATTTCTCTTTTGTATGATTTCCTTCACAGGTCTTTCTCCTTTCTCTAATGCAAAGATCTTTTCCTCACCCTTTTATTTCGACAACTCTCAAACTCTTTTCCCTTTTCCTCCTATTTCATTTTCATACATATCCACATACATATTCACTCTTTTCCTTTTTTTTTTTTTCTCCAGTTCATTCATGGTTTCTGTTCCTCTGAAGCCATTTAGAACCAAAAACCTGCAAAATACCTGTTTTCATAACTTACATGTGTGTGTGTACATATACATATATATATTTATATATGTCCTATGCTCTGTGCCTCTAGATAATTTGATTTCTCTATTCCCATCTCCTTTTTCTACTGCTATATAGAAATTGTACACCACTTGATTAATTCTGTGATTAATTGATGTTTTAGGAACACAGTTACTTCTGAGATCCCTTCCCAGCAATTTAGGGAAAAGGTGTGACAGAAACTTCTGTTCAAGGGCACATATGTAGCTCTAAGTTTTCCTATAAGATGGGGGATCCAGATAATTCATGAGACAAAATATGGAAATCAGATGGAATTCTGAAAATACTGGAATCTGAAAGAAATTGTAAGAATGTGCAGAATTTGTCCTCTTTTACGGTAAGAGAGACAACATTTGATTGGACAGCTATGTTAGTTCTTGCATCAGTTCTTAGTTTCTTCTTATAGGAACTTATTAACAGATTAGTTTCTTACAGCAAAGTTTCTTATTCATTGAAGAAATATCTACAGAAGGTTTAATTTTTTCATGATTTTAAAAATGAGAAGATACACAGCTCCATGTTCTTCCTCAGAATTATTTGTCTATGTATACATTTGTTCTTTATTTGTAATGTAAATGGTTTGCTACAATAAAAATGCAGGCATTTAACTCTTCATCGCTTAATTAAGAATTCAGAGTACTGTTAATTAATGTATTAATCTACTTTCTTGTCAATTTATCTCATGTACTTTACTTTAAGATCCAAGACATTAGTAATACTGCCTCACCCCTAGGAATTTGCCAATTTAACCCCTTATTTCAATAAATATTAAAAAGAAAAAAAAAATAAGGAGAATTGCTCATGCACTTGGTGGTTCATAAAAAGATTTGGTGCCATTTAAAAAAAATCAAATATGCAATTATTTAATTACAGTTATATAGTTGATTGTATTCCTAATACTGAACTACTTTAGGTTAGACAAGAGAGTCCATAAAGTTAACAGCATTAGCGTCAGGAAACAAAAGATCCTAACACTCTTCACAATAATTTTCATTTCAAAATGGTTCAAATTAGTTTCCAGAGTGATGAAAATCACTATTTAAAAAAAATAGGCTCATGCAGGGCAGGAAAGAGTAGCCATCTGACAGAAATTGCTTTCCTTAATTCCATTATTTGTCTCAAAAGAGTAAATTCTTGAAAGCTGCTTTGAATAAATTTAATGCCAAAGGAGTATTAAAAAATTATACTTTGCAATTAGATGAAAAGTTAAAAATTAAAGTATTTGATATGGTAATGTTTCACTAGCATTTTTAGTTCACAAAAGCAAAATGTTGCAAAGCAAAAATGGAAAAATCACATTTTGTACCACTGTGATTCCACTATTTCATCTTTAACATTTTATTCTTAAAAAAACCCCACTGAACCCTCACTTTTTCACCTATTAAATCTCTTTGAACATATGTGCTTTAGGACAAGAAGTAAAAAAGGCATATGAGAACACTTCAAGCAGAAAAGCTCGTTTGGAGCCACAATTAGATGCATACACTTTTAATTGGGACGATGATAATTAGAAATGTTTGCATTGAGAAAAGAATTTATGAAAAAGGTATTGAATCTTTGACTTAGACTTTATCTGCTGGCATAGCTGTGACCTTTAGATGGCTTTCAGAGTCTGTGCGTATATTATTGGTACATAGTCTTTGATCACATTACCAGAAAAGCTTTTAAGGTAGATCAAAGAGATGACACCATAAAAGGTGACCAAGGATGCACATATGCCTTAAACCCACACCAAATGCATCTAAACTATCCCTGGTGTGCTTATCTGGATGGATACAGTGGATTCAAAACTTGAGCAGTATCTCTGGTTTGATTTTCAGTCTTTTAGTTGAGTAACACAGAAGGCTGAACAGAGACATTAGCTCAACAACCTACATAAACTTTACCACAAAACTCGAGGTAAACCAGCACACAAGTTCAGAAGTAAGCCAATATTTATTGATTACTTCTATAATTTTATTTTATCCAAACAGGCTGATGTAAGGATCTGCACTTCTGAACTAAGAAATCGTTGACAAATCACCACAATATTGGTAATGGAAATACTGGAATGTGTTACTCACTGGTGTAAGCAAGTACTTGAAATTACACAGCATTTACAGGATGCCAAAATCAGTTCCCCATCTCAGGAGGACAGGAAATATTTGATTTTGGTCCCCCAATTTCTTTTATAGATTCCTGTAAGACTGCCAATTTAACTTCAGTCTTTTGTGTGCTTGTTTCAACCTAATTCACTTACTTAACATTAGCTTACTTTCTTATAAATATAACTTTTCATCTTTCATTTTTCTGAAGAGTACTGAACATTCAGAATCCTAAATTTCATTCAGAATGAAAATTCCTTTTTTTCCCTAAAGATCAGTTAAGAAATGAATAAACATGTTAGCATAAAACAGGGAACATGATGTACTTACATTTTATTTTCAGCTTTCTATTTTCCAGTAATTATTTGTCAAGGAACTGGCATTTTATCCAACAACATAATGTAAGTTTTTAACCTCAGAGTATTACTGATACAAATATTTATATATTAAGCATCAAACTTATCTTCCAACATAGAGATGTTTCTACATAAACCACTTAAATGTCTTTTTCTGGGAGAGTAGGATAGGGGGTGCCATGTAAATGAAAGAAAAGCAAACAGGAACAGAAAATTGAAATCTTTTTTTGATACCAAAGAAACAAATAATTTTTCCCTAGTTCTAAAATGCATCTCACAATTATCTATTCCCCTGTATAAACAGGTCAATCTTTTAAATAATAACAACAATTTCCTCCTTTGACAACATTTCTCTCCTTTGATCAGTGGTTTATATAAATTTGAACTTTTTTAATTTCCAGTGTACCATTCTATAATCATTCCTTCTTGGGAAAACATTTGATCTTCATGAGAACATGCTGTGGTTTGAAAATAATTACCTTGGATTAAATAAAGCAAGCAGAGCCATATCCAAAAGCATGCAGAACAATGATGCTTTTACCTCCAGGCAATGTCATATCAGTTGCTCTGTGCTCAGCAGGAGCTGAAGGCTTATCCAACATATTTGCTTTGAAAATATCACAGATAACATTAATTTGAAAAACTGCTAGTAAGCATGCAGGAAGGCAATAACAGAGCTAGAGAAAATGGCAAAATTAAATATGTGAATAAACATTTTAAAAAATAAGTAGTCTTTTTTTCTGTTCCCACTAGGTTATATGTTTAGATCTGCATCTGCTTTGGCCAATAATTTATACTGACTTCTAACTCTGACATTTTTGTTTATTCCATGGAGTAAAAGCTTCCAGATATTCTTCTGAGAAATCCCTACTGCATATCTTCTTAGTTAGAACCATTGGTAAATCCCTGTTCCTTCCTTCAAAAATCATCTTTCCATTGACTCCAATATACATTAAGATCATCAGGATTATTTTCCTGTAAACATCAGGGACATCTATCAAACTGACAAAATGTAATGCATATTAAATATGGATACAACTTAAGAATGCATGTGAAGAGTATTGCCTGTTTTAATGTAACAATCACAGCTCATAAGGAAAGATGCCACATCATTAATTCATGAACAAATCAAAAAAAAAAAAAGGATATCTGAAAAAAACTGTGATCTGCTAATGTGTGTTACACGATCAGTCTGAGGGTCTGAACTTGCTGGAGTGAAATATGGACTGGGAATGTTTATTTCAATTTCTATCCAGCTCCTTTTCAACTGTCTGACAATCTTCCTATGCCATAGATTATATCATGGTTGTTTAGCTGGCTTTTGACAAGATACATGCCACAAAAGGAAAAGTCTTGTTCTACTTTGTTAAAAGCATTTTCTGGACCTAGAGATAAAAGAGCTTTTAAATAACTTTCAAAAATAATGTTATTACAATTTTCAATAAACCCCATAATTATACTAAATTATAATTTTTCATTTTCTCAGGGGTGCTCCTCTAATATCTCTGTTACATTTGTTGATAATAGTATGATGGAAATGAGCCGGAGAAAGGGCCTGGCACAGAGTATCTTCCAGCTTTGCATTTCCTACAGCAAATATTGAAAACCGACAAATGGATGATCTGACACAGTAGGACAGGTCTTTTGTTCAAATGTACTCTTGCAGAGTTGCTGCTTGTATTTCCCTCTAGTTACCATTCTGTCCATCTTGTCCAAGACTGTTAAAACAGGTTACAGTAGAAATTTCAGAAAGGCTTTTATTCCTTCCATCATATTGTTTCAAAAATATACTTTTGTATAATTGACAAATAAAGGATGATATTGTATTTGAGAAGCACGGTAATTCTTTCTATATTTGTTGGAATATATGAAGAGTTATTCAAGAAATACCTAAAACTGCAGAAAGTTATTTGCAATCTACTGTTACATGAAAACTTAGGAGCAAACACATTATTGTAAGTTTAAAAATCACAGGTTGAACAGGTATTTTTTGCGTGGGGCGTTTATATGCTGTTGTAGTTTATTAGTGTGACTTTTATCTCTGTAAGTAAATATTCTTACCTCTCACGGTATGAATAATCTTCTCCACACAATTATGACCCCACTATTCAGCAATTCTCTGTGTATTGTGGAAACCAGCTTAATGACTGTGCTGTCACAGACATCAGATTATGTTAAATCCTAACATTGTCTTGGTATTGAACACTGCCGGCACGACTTTTGAAAGAAACAATCAGATTAAGGAAAAAAAATGTTGCAGATCAGTCATGGAACTGAACAAAATTTATCAGCAAATCTAAAACATATACCTTAAGCCACAAAGTTTTTAGAGGATTTTTTCCAATAACATGTAAATATTTCCTTCCCAAATTCTACTGATTCTTTTCTTGAAATAAGTACTATCAGGGACACTCAGTTCCAGTTCTGTACATTAGTGAGCACATTAAAAAGCAGTTTTCATCTAATCGAAATTTAGATACCTATCTTAGATACTGTAGGAAAACAAGCTTCTTAAATAATCACCTTACTTTATTTATTTCTCTGTGCCAGAAAGATTGGAAAATTTACAATATTTTATATTTTCATTTATTTTCTTACAATGAAAACTTTAATTGAGAGCTTTCTGCCAGAAGGGTTTTCACCTGGCAATTAGAGGGAAAGAGAAACAGATTGAGATTGCCTCTAAATTTCCTAAAGATTCTTAAAGTTGAAGGCATTGCTTATATCTATTTTCATATATAGGCTGGATTGACCTTGGCTGGATGCCAGGTGCCCACACAGATGTTTCACCTCTCACCCTCCATCAAAGGGCAAGAGGAAAAAAGTATCATTAAAAGCTTGTGGATGAAGGTAAGGACAGGAAGACAACTTACCAATTGCCATCAAGGACAGCACAGAATTGAATTAGGGATAGTAATGTATTTTATTTCAAGTAATTGCAACAAAATAGGATGGTGAGAAGCAAAACTAAATTAAAAGCACCTTTTCCCCTTCTTTCCAAGCTCAGCTTCACTCTGACTCTTCTACTTCCTAAGCAGTGCTGGGGGGTGGGGAATGGGGGTTGCAGTCAGTTCCTACCATTGTCTATGACTCTTCTTCCACATCACACTCAGGCTGCAGTTCTTCAAAATCTACTCCAGAATGAGTCCTTTCCAAGGGGTACAGTCCTACAGGAACAGGCTGATCCAGTGTAGGTACTGCAGGAGTATATCAGCTTCACCTTGAACCTCCCTGGGCTGCAGGGGCACAGCCTTCCTCACCACAGCCTGTACCTCACTCTACAAGGGAATCTCTGCACCTCCTCCCCTGCTCTTCACAGCCCTTGGTGTCTCCGGGGCTGCTTCTCTCTCATATTCTCACTCCCCTCTCCCAGCTGTTCTGGCACAGAGATTTTTACCCTATCTTAAATATATTATCACAGAGATGCTGCCAGTGTGTCTCAGCCAGCAGGGTGTCCTTGGAGCCAGCTGGAATTTGCTCTGTCCAACATGGGGGCAACTTCTGGTGTCTTCTCAGAGAAGCCACACCTGCCACCTTCAGTGTTATCAAAATCAAGCCACATAAACCCAATAATATACTTAAATCCAGGGATACATTTTTTTCCCCTGTGTTTTACTTTTTTCTAATAAATATATAATAAAAAGTAATTCTATTTTCTATTTTCACTTTATATTGACTCTTGATTAGTCAGGAAATGTCAAAAGTCTCTTTGCATTATAATACTTGTCACTTAGATCTGAATGATAAAAATACAATAATTTGGGGGGCAAGATACATTTTAGGTTTTGTTTTGGGAAAAAAGACTGCAAATAATATTAAAATAGCATGTGTGGGAAGTTAATGATGAGTTGAATGTCAAACCAAATTAATCACATACTCAGGAAAACTGAAATAGATACAATGCAAATGCGCTTATTCCTAATTTCAACTACAAATTATCAGTGCTCAGGGGAAAGGGAAAAATGAGAGACAACAGAAAATTGGGTCTGCAGGCTAGAAGTCGAATGATGAAATAGTGGAGCAAGAATGGTAAGCTGAACCAGTGGTAAATAAACAGGGAATAACAAAAGCAAGCTTTTCTTTTGCAACAAAAAAAAAAAAAAAAGGTTTTTCTTCTTTTTTCTTCTGTATACTTTTTGTAGAGATTTTTATTTTGTATACTAAGATGAGGGGAGACTCTAGAAATAGGAAAAGAACAATATATTTCTCTGTAAAACATTGTCCACTCCTGCAATCCTGAATCACTTAACTATAATGTAAAACAGTATGGGGATGGCTATAGAATATTTTTTAAAAGCAAGAAAAGCTAAGTTTAAAATAGTGTATTGTCCCTCATCTGTTTGAAGGTACATATTGGCTTTTCAATTACTTGTATCTGAATTCCAAGTGAAAATTCTTTATTACTACTGCTTAACAAAATGTGCTTTTGTAACAAAGCTTTGCACTAACCACCATTAATCCAGCAATATTTAATGTCTTGAAAGGATTACAATACATTGGAGGATCAGAATTAAGAGAGGATTTCTCATTTAATGATTTGACCCTTGGAAAAGGGAAAACTCTTGTGCTTATATTCTGATTTAGTGATTTCTTTAAAATTCAGACAATACTTAGCCATGGCTTGCAATAAAAAGTAGATAAGACCCAACTTTGTCTTCCTCATCTCCCATGTCTCTTTCACATTCTAATAAAAAACCTTGGTTTGGGCTAGTCCCTTTCTTGCTGATTTAAAGAAAGGCATGTAAAATTATTTGCAGTCTGATAGTGGCAAGTAACTGCAAGGAATATAAAAATCAGTGCCTCTTGTAAAACAAAGCCTAAGAAATAAAACAACAGCCAAATATTATATCTACTATTAAAAAAAAATACTGCAAAGAAGCATAGGCAGATTTTATCCATTATGTATGTAGTACCAAAATGCATATGAAAAATTATCCAATTTAATGACAACTGGAAGTTATTTGTTTTGTCACTAATTATACCGGATCACCATAATTGCAGGCAGTATGCTCATTATTATCTGTTTTTATTGCATCCCTGTTTTTGCCTCCCAGTATGCTCAATACTTCCAGATCTTCCTAGAAACAAATAATTTGGATGTGAAAAACCTATTATTAATATGATCCTGCCTATTATATGAGCTATGAAGATGTGAGAATTTTCACAGAAATATGCTGTACTATAAATACTGGTGTAGATTGCAGATATCAGTGGGTAAGGCAAAGATTGATTTATTATGTTTAAAACCATTTCAGTAATTTTACCCAGGAAATAAACTTGGAAATGTTAAGAGCTTCTTTAGGCAGATGATTTTTTATAGCACATTACACACTATATGCCAAAAAAAATACCCCATCACCAATCATACTTTTTCTTGGTCTGAGTCAGAACACTTCCAAAGCCATATAAATTAAACTGGACTATCCTTAGAAATATTTACCTTTAAGTCACTGTCTGATTTACAGAGAAGCAACTCTTTCCAGTATGAAAACTTACAGTTCTTTAACTGCAGCTTTGAGAGACACTGTGAGACTATGCCAGGCACCAGGCTAAATGGTCCAGAAGTTTTGTACTTCAGAAGCACAGGAACCACTTTGAGCAGTTTAAGAGATTTTTTACAGTAGTTCCATAAAAGTTATTTCTTACCTCTGAATTACCCAGAACACCAAATTAAAAACATGTTTCCATTGTACTTTTATGTAATCTGAAGAATTTAATTTTGTTTCTTTATTTTGAGTTGACCTTGCCTGGCATGCCTCACAATAAAATTGAAACACTTCATCTTCATTCAGCATATAAGCATCACCCACTGTCCAGAAAGGAAAAAAGATCAAGAGCCCTAATATTAACTATGTTAGCTATATGAGAAACAAAAATCAAATTTAGCTACAAAGAAATAATAGCTGCTGTCTCAAAGAAATGGCTGTTTCATTTTCTCATTCACTTCTTTGTCTCTCAGCCTCTTTCTTACCTACAATTTAAAGGAAAAAGTTTTTTAAAATGGGCTAAAATTTAGACTCCTGAAAATTAATTCTTTTTCATCCAGCTTTGAAACTAAGATGGCACCTTTTTTATTTTAGAGAAAAAAATCACTGAAAGGTTAAGACAGGACCCTAAACCCAGTTTGAGTTACAGGCTAATAAATGGTTGGATCACACAAGCTTCTCTGGGTCTTGGCAATAAGATTCTAGTTTAGCAAAGTTGAGGTCAGGAAAATGAACTTGTAAAAGGGATCACTCATGCAGAACAGGAAGAAGACATAGATATTGACGCACCATATTTTCTTCTTTCATTCATATCCTTTATTTTTCCCTTTTTTTTTTTCTTACTGAAGTCTTCATGCTTTAATTTTTTTGTAAATTACCTAAGATAAGAGCTTCCCCATCAAGAAATCAAGAATTTTTTTAAATCTAAAAATGAATGAGAGGAGACAAAAGATTTTATATATCTGTATACATATATAGATATGTGCAATACTTCAAAGCTGCATCTTTATAAGGAAAAATTATAAATGTTTTAAATGAATTAATGTAATTGTTAATAAAGATGCAATAGGAAGTAAAACTCTAAAAAGTCCTTTTCTTCTGATTTCTGAAATGGGGTGACAAAGTAGTAAATTTTATTCTTAGGCTTTATTTGTTTGTTCCTCAAACAGTATAGCACTAGGGCTAGTGCTAGAGTGATTTTTAGTCTTATGTCTCAGCACAGCCATAAAAATACTTTTATACTTACTCATAATCCTCATCATACCCCATATAACTAAACCATGAAAGCAAAGAATAACAAAATCTATAATGCCTTCACTAAAAAGTATGTCTTGTAGAAGAAAGAAGTATGGCTAAAGAAAAAGCTACTTTAGGAAAAGTATGTGGGACTGACTTGTTTGTCTAAGTAGGACTAGAATTTGAATATTTGAATAATGATTAATCTCCAGATTAATCTATAGATTAATCTTTTAAAAATCCCATCATTTGTTCTATGGGAGAACAAATGGGGGACAGAACAGAAAGCACAGTGGAGCTCATACAGTGAGATATCCTGGCCTTGGTGGGATACAGGCCATGGGATAAGTGACCACAGGTATGAGAAGAACAGGGAAAGTACAGCAAATGCAGATATTAAGGTTTTTGAAATTGTGTAATTTTGTAATGCTGCCAAGTAACACAAACAGTAGGCTGATTCTGTAACTAGTGGGAAAATTATTGCTTAAGGATGTGACTGCTTAGAGGTATAACTGTTTGGAGCCACAACAGTATATAAAACTAAACCGTGAAAACAATAAACAACTTCAATGACTTCAGTTCCAACGTCCACTTCAATTTCTTTTTACTCCAACTTCTTTTTGCTTTAACTTCTTACTTAGACTACTTTTTACACCCCTTATTTGAAATCCCATCTCTCAGTCATGCAGACCTGGGTAACTCACAGCATCAGTGCAAGTCATGACCCTCAATGACCTCATAGGTTAAAAACACTGTTATGAAGATAAATCAACACTCCCTAAGGAAATTTAGCATCTTCACAGACAGACTGTTTATGCTTTGAAAATACTGTAAACAACATGATTTGGTGCAATTCATCCATAAGATATAGAGCATGTAACTTGGGACCAGGAGCTGCCCTCCATGCTGGAGACACACAGCTCCAATGGATCTACAACAGGACACTGCTGAGCCCCTCAGCCAAGATGGTGATTCCCCTGGGAAATCATATTTAAGAAATGGCAGAATGCCACTGCAGCTTCCGCTGCAGCTGGTGCAGACATCACAAAGGAGCAGACATTTGAGCTTGTAGAGAAATCCATGCTGGAGTGGGTTTACCCTGAAGGACTGCAGTCCATGGACAGGATCCATAATAGAGCAGAGGAGATGTGAGAAGAGGAAGAAGCTGGTACAGGGTGACCACAACCCACTCCTCCATCTTTCCACACCAGTCAAAGAATAACAGGTAGCAAAGCTAGGAATAGATGTGTTGAGCTTGGAAAGGAGAAGGAACAGGGAAGAGCGATCTTTTGATCTTTCTATTTGTTTCTCACCATTCCAATCTACTTTAACTAGTAAAAAACAAATTAAGTTTCCCCAAGTTGAGTCTGTTTTGCATGTGAAAGTAATTGGGCAGTGATCTCCCTGTCTTTATCCTCAGCCATCTGTTTTTTCATCTCATTTTCTCCCCCTGACCTGTTGAGAAGGGGAGTGAGAAGAGAGTGTCTGGAGGGATGCTTAACCTTTAGTCAAGTTAACTCACCACGGGTGGGAAGTCATAGCTAAAGTCATTGCCAGAGCAGAGGAGGGCACACAGTGCTAGGCTGGTGTCTATTCAGGGAGCTGCCACCTCTAAATGAGACTGGTGCAAATAGAAAACCTTTCATACATGACTAAACTGCTTGGCCATGTGATTTCTGTTGAAGACTTTCCAAGTAATCTTACCCATGTTCTTGGACTCTTAACTGCAGAGTGACAAGGACAGTTTTTCACTGCAGCTGAATTCAGCTGAAAGGTCCTGTTTACCATGTACACACTTCTATCTTTTCCCTTGCAAGCTTGAGCCCACAGGATGAGTTGGCTGACACATTCACTTGATAGAAAATTAATCCTCTCTTCCCTCCCACATGCTGAGAAGTGTACTTTCTGCAATCAGTGAGCTGAACCAACTCATCCTTCTGGGAAGATGCATAAAGATAGATGATGTAGGGAAAAAGGAGGAAAAAAGGCTGGGCAACATGACAAAGTTATATCATGGAAGGAAAATGTACCTTGGTAGAAGCCTGTAGAAATGCTTGGTGAACTTGCAGTTGAATATTGTATGATTTTTTTTTTTTCTATCCTTCAAAATTAGTGTCTACGTGATATTTCTATGGTTTTTTTCATGTGCATTTGGAATGGAAATCTATCTGTAGGTGATATAAAAAGAGAAACATCATTTGCTGCCTAAGGGTAGTAGTGAAATCACATTTTTCTATTCCTGCATTTACACTTAGAATAATTTTGCTTATTTACACATCTTTCAGGCCTAGTATTGCAGTAAGTACACAGGCACACTTTTACATCTCCAAGTGGGGAGAAGAGTTACATCTGTCTGCAGCAGGTAGTAACCGGAATAAAACACCCTGTGGGACCCACTCTTGTAAAAATGTGGGATGGCCTCAGTGCTTCCAGATTCCTTAGTAGCTGGCAATCACTAAATGATGTGGTCAGTGACAGTTCTAACTTGAAATGGAGTTAACTCCAGGAAAAAGCAGTATTTTCATCCGAAGCAATACAGTAATAGTGAATTTCATTACTTAAGAAAATTAACCATTTATCTAGTTCATTTATGACCAGATTTTCTTCAAAATAACTTTCTGAATCTAATATAATTTAATTCTATATCAATAAGATTGATACATCAAATAATTATTGAAGTTGAGTAAAATTTCATTGATGCTTCCAGCAATAAGAGCATTAAGAGATAACAAAAAAATTATCAGTTCAAAAAGCTGCTGATATAACTAATCTGTTAGACATGCATATGAACATTGATTTAATGTAATACTTAAAATTTAAAAAGAAGGCTGATGATACAACACTTTTTTGTTTGCCAACATTTTCTGGAAGAAACACTACCCTGAAATTTAAAATTAGGGGTTCTGGTTTGTTAGCTGGAGTTCCATTTACCTCTCTGGGAGGGCATTATCTGTGAGAACACCAAAGCTTCTTAGATGAATAAAGGGCTCTAACTAGAATGGCCATGGCTACTAAGTCTTTTAAAGTGGTGGGGTTTTCTAAGCATCAGGAAATTACTCTTTTTCTCAAATGAATAAAGAATTCATCAGTCAGGGAGGCTAGAGGAACAGGTTAAGTTTCCTGATCTCATGCTGTCAACTTCAGATCATCTAACATCGTTACATACCTTTTCTTATTTTGTAGGACACACCAGGGAACAGACTAGGAAGTAGGAAATGTAGCCTTGGAGATTCTGTAAAGGAGAAGGAGATGGAACTCACACATCATGCACATATGTTGCACCACCTGCTCTTTGTGTAAAAAAGAAGCTGCACAAGAACTGACATTTCTGGGAGATTATCTTTTTAGATTTCTTTATAAATAATCAGCATTAGTGGAACATGCTCTGCCAAATCAAATATTTGCAGTTCTCTTCTTCATATCTCTTATTTTTTCATGTATCACTAGAAAACCTGAACTTGAATTTGGCCCACTAAAAATTAAGTTTGGTTTTTGTTGAGGTCTTGAATACATCAAGAGGCTCTGCAGCCATCAGCCTTGTCCCTTCTCTGCCCTGTGCCATGGACATTCCTGTGCCATTTGTTCCCTTATCTTGCTGATTCTGACCTTGCTGTATGACTTACAGGCTTTCACCTGGACTTCTTTTGTCCCTGTGGATTCACATGGGCACCATGGGGCTGTTACCCAAGCTTGTCTCCTCTGATGACTCCTGCCAGACTGAACCCTTGCTGGTAAGGACACCAGTTTTCCCTGCCTCACTCTCACCATTGGCTTCAGCTTACATTTTTCTTCATGAAACTGCCCAGCCTTCCTGTGCACTGGTTTATGCTTGTTGTCACTTTGTTTAGGTTATTTATTTACAATTATTATTTGGGAGAGAGCTTCTCAGCTGAAGCTAAAAGGTCAATTTATGGAGATTGAGTTCTTCTTATTCCCAATTCGGCAACATAGCAAAAAGCTTATTAGATGCTTAGTGAATAAAGTATTGCTCAGTGGGGTGTTGCTCTGCATTAAGTCTTCTTATTAAAATCAGCTTTAGGAAAGAAAGGAAAAACTTGCTATTTTCCACAGAAAACCAAAACTCAGAGATTTTTTGGCAAAATCTCCAAAGTTTGGTGGATATGTAAAAATACACAAAGTGGGTGGGAAAAAACCCAACAACATAGGATGATTTTGGAATGAATATAAATGTTTTTTACTCTCAAAGTACAAGTGCTCCATTGAAGATAAGGCAGTTGACATTTACAGTACAATATGCATGACCTGCACCAATTCTTATACTTTACCCTAAATATTCTCAAAGAAGGAATAATCATTAGGAATCGAAACATTGGCTACTAAAATGCAGTTACCCTCCTATCACTGGTGATAATGATATGCAGGGGCTTCTCCAAGCATCAGTACAGAACAGTTTAATGACAAACTTCACCTTTTAATATTTTTTTCCCAGTTTCTTATAAATAAATAAATTTACAATGATTGTGATCTTAGGACTGAGCTTCTGGATAAAACAGAGGATTCTCAGATCTTGCTTTGTTTAATGCCAGCAGTTTGAAAAAGAAGTAGCTCAAAACCATTCTGACATACTGCCACTGAATGAATAGTCTGCCCATCTATGCTGTAAAGCTATGTAAAATTAAAAAAACCCCTTTTGATTTAAAAAGCAAGGAACTCTTTAAGGGTTAGATGCTTGTGTGTTAAACAGGTCTTAAATACTTTCAGAGCAACAGGATGCTCACATGACCTGTTTTCATGAGGATGCACAAGACAAGCTAAATAAATGAAGCTTGTGGGGCATTAACAACATGATGGTACTGCTTAGGGAAATCAGGCTAGCTGACATATGTTTCAAATCTAAAGAATATTCCATGCAGCCACTACAGAACTTAAATTGCAGCAGTATTCCTGACCACGAGTAATTTGCTCAGCTCCTTGGCTGAATGTGCCATTATGGCTGTGGCTGACATTTCATCCACACTTTCTGCTGTACATCACAAAGACATGTGTATTCAGGGTTAGGCACTGGGTGGTGCCGAAGAGCTAGTTAGTAGGAAAATGTATTTGTGCAGATCTTCAAGTGACTAATATTCGCCTTTTCTTGCAGCCAAGGGAGAGCAGGATTCATTTTTCAAAAGAATTCATTTGGTTCTCTAGACCTAATCAGGTACCTTGATTTAGTTTTCCTATTTATAAAAGCATACTGAGATGAAGTCTTAAGTTGTATTTCTTTCTCTTATGTTTGAAGTTACAAATATAGTCCTATAAGTGAAACATCCCTTTCATATTACTTTATCACTGGAGAGTTTCTACGACTTGACATCGTCAAATTTAAAAAAAAATGTTTTTGCAAAGTATTGTATTTAATCTTAACATGTCTTTGCCACAGACTATAGAAGGATGATGTTATTTCTTTTTTTCTTAATTGATTTTACATAACACTAGTGCAAGCAAACATTAGAGAAAAAGAATGTGTTTAGTTCACCATCACATCAAAGTATTGTAACCACAGTAAATATACAGGTCTCAAATACAGAGACCAAGTAGCAATAAAAAAAGAATTAACCTATTCAATATGTGTCATTTAAAATTACTCTGCTTAGAGTGATTTCACTAAATAATGTAAATATTCTGCTTTAAAAGAAGACAGCATTCAATCACAGCATTTGTAGATATTTACTCACTATCTTCATTTTTAGGTAGTCTGAAAAGCTTTTGATTAGTCTGAAAATTGTATACAGCTACGTTTACAATTAACAGCTGTTTATTTATCTGTATAGAACAGAAATAAATCATACTTATCTATCTCTATTAGGTTTCTAGGCCAATAGCATTTTCTGTGTTTGTCTGAGGGTTAAATTATCTTCAGGATCTTCTCTTAATTTTATTTCTAAAGATAGGTGGTCTTTAGTGTACTGATATCAAAAGTTTTGGGGTTTCATTTCCAGTAGCTGTTCAAAGCAAGATTTCTCAAAATATATGATTATTTTTATGACTTAGAAATCCATAACAATAAGTATTACTACAAAATTGCCCCCTCCATAGGCATCAAGAAGCCAAATTTTCAGCTGCAACAGGCTTCTTTAGCAGTCATCTATGTTCTACTATATTAAGTGCCCTTTACTCCCCAAAATGCATCTTGAAAGGATTAAAATCTATCTGATACTTTAAAATATCTCACAACTTTAAGAAGTCTTTGTTTGTCAAAGGGAGAACTGGAGTGAATGTTTCTGATCTAGTCTCTTATCCCTAATTTAGATCTACACCATAATGAAGACAACAATAAAATTAGTGACTCCCACACTTGCTTTGCATTGCAGACACAGTGCTGAAATACTCACCTTCACCAGGAGAGCTGAGACTTGGCCCAAGGAAAAGGCTTTTAACACAAAGCTGCCATAGAGCTGTGGGAAGTTGCAGCAGTAGCTCTCTATCCATGCATTCATATTAAGAGAAGCCGATGGATTGCACCAGTTATCAGAGTACTGCCACAGACACTAATAAAAAAAAGACACAAGTCAAGTAGAAAAAACCCCAGAAGAGTTAGAAGGAATACAATGAAAGCAAAAGTGGTAAAAACTGTAATAAATAAATAAAGAAATAAACATCTTTGTCTTTCCACACCATAAAACATACATAGCAAACCAAAAAAGTTAGACTTCTAAAAATATTTTTATCTAACTGTGCACACTTATTCCATTTGATGTATTTAAAGTTGTTTAATTCTCTCCACCACCTACTACTATGCTTCTTAATATGCAAACTATAAACTACAGTACTTTGGGGTAATTAGCTAATCAATCAAAATAATTCTCATTTACCCATACTCCTGTGGTCTAGGGAGGTCATTTTAATATTCTGCAAATACCTTCAAGCAAACCCCAGGGACAATCAGCTATTTTCTGTAGGCATGTGCAGTGTTTATACTCTGCTGGTAAATACTGTTACTTGATTTTATTGAGCCTTTGGAATATAGTGAGCAGAAATGTGACATATACCACCATATGGTTTCTACACATGGGCAGGCTGCAATTAATGTTGCAAAATACAATTTGTCCCTTACTTCTGTGATTATCTATGTCAAAGCTAACTCATTTGCAAAGAGTGTATGTGACTATAAGCATAACTATTTCTGTGTTTAACTACTGGTTGTGCTGAGGAAAGCCTGTATGTAATATATGATCAGGAGCAGAATGGAGAAGAAAAACATATGTCAAAAATGTTTCAAAAATGCTGTGGTATACTACTTTTTTTTTTCTTGGCCCTAAATGTTGACAACTACCAGAAAAACTAATACTGTTCTAATTGAATAATCATGATTACATTGCAACTCACTGTCACATATATATATATATATATATATATATCTCCCTATTACATATATTGCACTCTACTATCATATATATAGCATGTTTAAGACAGTGGCTTAAATTCCTTAATTAAATCTTATGCTCTGATTCCAGTCATCGCATCTGCTGAAAAACCTCTGAAGTTATAAGTACATTTTTAACAAAAATCACATGAAACTTGCAACTGGAAAAAAAAAGGAACCTAGATCACAATTTGTGATGTAGGACTGGATAATTCACAAAATCATTCTACAGCATCAGAAATGATCATTTTTTTGTCATACTGAGATAAATGTGCACACCCACTGAAGAGTTTTCTCTCTCTTTCACCTTATTTAGAGCATGATTAGACAGCTACTGTAAGTAAGGAAGCACGTCTCTTCCCTTTTCCCAGTAAAGAACACCCTAACATTCAGTACAACAAAAATTGAGAAAATTTCATTACAAATTTCTCTTTCACTACACTCTAAGTACAAGACCTAAGATTTTCATCTCCTTGGGTAATACTTTTGCATGCATTCCTCATACAAAAACACCAGAAAAATCCTTTTGGCAAACAGAGAAATACCAGATCTTAAAATGGTAGGTAACCAACCTTTCTTAGATTTTTGAATTAAAGTTTTTTCAAAATAGCATTTTACACTCCCCAGTTACACTCAAATAAATACAAACAGAACTACACAAGAGAAGCTTCATGTGATAAATTAGATTCTATTTCTTAAATGTTAATGCTTGTTTATGCTGTTGATCAACATGCATTATGTATTTATATGTCATTAAACATTCACATGGTACTGGTGAATTAAGTAGTTTGATTATAGCAGAGCAATTGGTATCTGAAGTCTTCTATATAATATCTTTTTGGCAAAAAATATAGAGAACAGTAAATGCAACATGGTAAAATTGCATATATGTAGGCTAAACTGTGATGAAAATTAAAATATATGTGAAGCGCTTTCTTCTTGGGAATATTTGAAGATAAGTAAAAGTATGTTTAATAAATTCCATTTTTGGACTATATATTAGTTATTAATGTGGCATAAACAGAGTTTCCAAAAAAGATACAGGTACAAAATGTATGACCTTGAAGAATGTTCTGTTTAACTTTGTTGTTTCAAATTTTTTATGTCAAATGCAAAGTTAGAATTCTTTTTTTCTCTTAGGAAAAAACATTTGAGTCCTTTCAATGCTAATTGTAAAGATATTTGCACCAAAACTGTGTTGGAAGAGTACTTGAAAAGTATGAAGGTTGCTATTACCTGAAAAAAATAATAAAATGGTTTGTACTGGAATCCACCCTCAACATAACTCTGTTGGAGCTAATGAAGTTGTGCTGCGTGGACCATGTTGTGTTTCCATAAGGCTGTTCTAAAATTATACACCTGCTTCAAATATGAAAACCAGTGTCAATAGGGAAAGAAATGGATACATTCACCACTCTCATATCTTCCCTGCCATCTGTGGAGAATTATGCTCATGTTTTTGAAAGATTATTTAAAAGTAGATTATAGAACAGTAGGTTGTGGGTTAACTGAGTGGCAGCCGGGACAAATCCAAGCACAAGAATAATTGGGTATTCTCCTTTCTGAGCCAGCACTTCCCCCACTATTTGACTTTGCTTAATTTAAAGACAAAGATTTCACTGGCAGTATGCTGCATTTGGCCAGTTTTGTTCAAAGTCTCCATACAGCAAAGATTTAAACCCACCTAATACACCTGCATATCTCATTCAGTTGCAATGTTTCATTCATCTGCTGAGTAAATATGCATAGGCTGGTGATTATTTTTTTTCCAAAACACCTAAAATTAATTCTAAAGGACAGTTCCAATGGTAATTTAAGGGTGTAGTATTGGATAATGCTTGTATCATACAAGACGAGTTCATACTGTCTGCTTAATTGTCACTACAAATTTAACCAAATGTACTTTTGGTCAATCAATTGTAATTGGTTTTAATTCTTATTGGTTTGTTTCCTATGTATTGTATTTTTTAATTTCACAATCCAGATATCACTGATTGAATAAAGTAATAAAATCATATATCCATAATAACCTAGCTCTATATCAGTGTCTTAGGTAACAAAAAATAAATCCAATATCTTATTTGCAAGAACAATTTTGTTTGATGGCTAAGTAAATAATGTTGAAATCTAAAATGAAATATCAAGGTTGATAGATTCTAACAATTGTTTGGGCAGAGTAATGTGCAAACGATTAATATTGGCACTAGTTTTGAGCACTCTGTGTTATAATTTCCTGATCAAAGTTGGACTAATATGTAAACAGAGAAAAGTAAAGATCTAGACTGCCAACCTTCCATATCAACTAAAAATATCAGGGCTTTTTTTATTAAAAAGTTGATGAAACCTGGTGCAATAACTGAAGCATAAGCCGGTTGGTCTGCAGGGACCTGGAGCATGGCCTCCAGGGAACACGTGCCAGCAACCCTCATAGCAGCAAAACACTTGCACCAAGGCCTTCCATTCTGGGCATAATCAAAAACACACCTCAGGATTGCACACTTCCCTTTCTAAATATATCTCTTCACTGAGGAGCTAGTCTGTTGGAGAAATTCCACTGACACCCCTTCTGAGGGAGAAAAAAAGCAAAAGCAAGAACAAAGCCATTCATGGGAGCCAAGGCTTCACAACAGTCCAGGCTTAGAGATTGTTGTTTCCTACAACAGCAGAAAATTACCAGGAAAGAAGAAAACCTTTGTACAAAGTATCAAGTTGATTTACTGCAAATCAACAGAGCAAATAGAAAAGAACTCATTTTCAGCTGTTTCAGGGAAACAATTTGCCTCCATCTATTAACTGAAGATCACATATTATTTTTTTAATTCACTGATATGTAAAAAAAAAAATGTGGCAGATTATTAAAATATTCAGAAGGTGAATAGAGTATCAGTCCAAGAAAATATTCCCTGCAGCTTTTAGATACAGAAAAACACATCTGCATATTAGCTCCCAGGAGTCTCCAGGGAAGCAAGGAAGTTATGACTACATACAACATGCGGTCTCTTATTTACCTCTGTCTTGATTATTCCTGGTCCAGAAAAATATTAAACAAGCAGTCTGGTATTTATATTTTTGTTCATTGAAAGTCTCAAAAGAATGAGAAAATTAGAAGAAATTTTAGGAGGGTATTCCCTTGTTTGTTATAACAGTGTTCTCAGGGATTGAAGATTGTTGGGGTATTGGAAACTCTGTGAGTCTTCAGATATAAACTTCACGACAATACTAATCAGCCAATTTGAATCTTGATAAATATTACACTTTGAAAAATAGCCATAAATCTGTTTCCCTTTTCAAGAACCATACTTTTGTTTTATTCAGAAGTAGGTATCATTTAAATGTACATGTACAAGAGCAGGAAATGCATGACAAGTATTGCCATGTCCTTTTAATGTATCAGCTCCTGTAAGCAGCTTATTTTAGTCTGTGATGATTTCCTTTTGACAAGAGACAAAGTCCTTATCTAACCAGTCCCTTGCACTTGCTGATTTTATTTTGGATAACTGTAACAGTGCCACAAGCTTCAGAGATGTGTCTGACACCTACTGCCACCTTTGTATTATAGATCTCTCATATATCTCTCAGGCATTGTTACATACCAAAGCTGAATGTGGCCATGGTGTGACTTTTACTTCTGTTACCAATTTATCTGCCATCTCTTTTTCTTTTTTTTTTTTTTTCCCTTGTCTTCAGGTCCTTTAGTTTCCTCTGAGCATTTTTCAGACAGGATTATTTACAAATGGGTCACTGCCCATCAGAACTCAGCACTTCCTCTCTTTTCAGGCCTTTTTCAAAACTAACTCGTTTCTCTTGGAATTATTGTAAATACCCTGAATTTTAGAGTTTTGGACTTTTTTATTCAGTTTCTCTTTTATAAATTTCCTTTTTTGATGAAGTTTTGTTTTGGGGGGTTCTTTGGTGAATTTTTCACTTGGAAAGGAAAAAAACAGTCTAAGTAAAATCCTTGCAGAAATCTTGTTCACTGAAACTCTTCCCCATGTTTTAAATGCATATTTTGAGACATCTACACTAAGCAGGGGTTACTTCATTATTCTTCTACAGGAGGACACAGAATTTCAATGGCACACCAACTCTGTATAAGGGGTCAATATTCACACACCTTGCACTGCATGTTGCACAGTAGGGAAGGACACAGTGTACCAATTAAGAAGGTACAGAAACCAAGAATAAAAGCAATCGCTTTATTTTTTTCTTTATAATTGCCAGTATCAGGCTACACTGTGAGAGATTTCCTACTGCTCAAGGAGAATATGTTTCATCCAAAGGAAAATCAAAGATAGTTTGTTCAAATTTACAAGTCACAGAGGAAAAAACAGAAAGGAAAGAGAAGAATGTTAGAAGTGATGATTCTGTATGTAAAAGACGAAAAGACGACCAAGTTGTTAAATCATTAATTTTTTTTCCTTAACTAAGGAGCACATTAAGTCCAGAAATGTTGGCACATATTCCACTTCTCTGCATCTTACAATACAAAACCTAAGGTCATTAACAAATGGTCAGGTTCAATAATCTAAGACAATACAATATTTCATGTGAGAAGACTTGAGAGACTGCAAAGTTGCATATGATCTTCAGTTTTAAAACCGCATATTTAAAATAAATGTAATAAGATGCATATATTTTCATAGTGAAAATGTACAAGAAAGAAGGTAGAGGAATAATGAGAACTTTTCCTTGCTCTTTTATAAAAAACACCCCTGTTTAATGCAAGCTTCAAGTGTACAGACAGAGGGAGCCCGTGCTTTAAACACAGAAACCTTTCAAAACATCAATTTGTAGATTTTATACTGCATAATAGAAAGAAAAGCCACCCCAACACAATAGATGGCTTTTCTAATCAGTCAACAGCTACAAAGAATGTAGTTCATGAAGGAAACATCATTTATGAATCTCACACAATTCTAAATATCATGCACACTTAAAACTATTCTAATGGTTTTATGTCTGCCTGGATAGTAATAGACACCACATCTCCTGTTTATAGCCTGACCTCCAAATTACTGTTTTCTTACCCTGACTGCTTTGGTTTCATCCTGGCTATCTGGTGGCATTTCAAGCATTTTTTAAAATAATGTCTTTTACAATTTGGAAAGACTTAATTATGTACCACTTTATCTGCTTCTACTTTGAGTTATCATTCTTAACTAAATCCTTCATGTCTATTTTTTTCTGGTGGTTTGTAAATTTAATGCTGCACTAATTCAGGCTTTTCTTGAGCTGTTATTTAAATCACAGGCTAAGAAGAAACAGTCTTTTGCTGCTTAGCTTTTTCTCTCTAATCTCTATTTTTTTCTCTCTAATCTACATGTAGAAAACATGTTTATTACTTATTCATTTATTTATTCTTGCACATAAAACATTACAAGAAGTGTATATATTGAGCCCCATTCCTCCAGTGCACATATCCTTTCTCACTACTGAGAATCCTATGACCTTCTGCCTGTCAAGAGGCACATTTGTTTCCTTTTTTTTCTTTCTTTTACTTTTTTTTTCTGATGTAGAACCATTCAAGCTTCAGTCACAGTAAACAATCATCTCTTTGCCCTCATTCTTGAGAGGTCCAATGTGATTTCATTACCACTGCCCAGAATTTGTTCCCCAAACCAGTTATCTGCAAGAGGAAAATTGATACCAGACTGTAGGCAAGACAATATTTTGATTTAATTTTTAATATGAAAAAACAAAGATTTAAAAAATATTATTACTTAATTTGCATCACATGTAAACAGAGATGCTTGGTTTTTTTTCTATATGAGTATTCAGGGACCATTTTGAAGTGTCTTGACAAAATTAATTGCAAACTTAATCAATAGCTGGCTGAGTAAACACCCGTTTTAACTTTATTAGAGCTGCATATTGTTTGTTTGAATGCATTTGTATTAAAAAAATAGATTTTTCTGACCTTATGAATGAACCATTTGTTTAGCAAAAATTACCAATGACCATTATGAAACTATTTATACCCATAAGCAGATACATTCTCAGACTCTGAAGGCTGTACTATATAGGTTATTTGGTGATGATAAAACTCAGCTTCTACACTCAGTTTATGAGTAAAAGACAGAGACATTTTTGGGAGGAAACCATGAATCCATACAATATTTGACATTTTGATTTTTCTTTCATTCTAAAAGAGAAAACATGGCAGAAATCACAATGCAAATATTTTTATGAAGTCAAAATATTTGTGTATCAATGCAATATTTAAATAAGCTATGAAATAATATAGTATCAATATAAATAATTTTACCTAAAATTAAATTATTTTTCTTTAAAAATACATTATTTTAATACAAAAAAATGTGTCCACTTTTCTTTAAAAACTTAAGTCATTGAATCTTTTATTATCAAAACATATTCATAAAAACTCAGCTTTACCTAAACCAAAATCACACTGCTTTTATAGAGTTGTTTCAACATGATACTCTCTCATTTAGGAAACAAAATATTTCCAAGGGCTAGAAGTGAATTTCATTCCAATACGTAATGATCTTTTTGTCTGGGGCAAAACTCAGCATAGCATTTTTATTGGTATAATATTTCTGGGGCAGAAATTCAATAACAGGGGAACCAAGTTACTCAGCTATGAAAGCTGTCTGTTTGGAGACATGCTATTAAACAACACTTGAGCTTTCTGTTTACTTTGGTGGTATTTATAGTAATGGCTGAGCATTTGCAGCTTGCACTTGCTAAATATTTCTAAAATGCAGTTGCTGTTATAGAGAGCACAAATCATCACAGCTTCAGTGGTATTGTTTTGCCAAGAAATAAAAAGCAGAGGCAACAGAGGATTTTTGTTGCTGCTCACTTTGCTTCTGCATCTTATTCTTCAGTGCCCTGTTGCTTTATAAATAATGCACTGATATCACTTTTTAAAAAGGTGTATGTATTCCCCATTATTAAAGTACCTGAACATGCCATACATGAAGGCTTTTATGCTCATAGGTCCCTTTGATGTGGAAAGCAAACCCAATGTTGCCATAGAGCTGAGGGCATCTAGTTCACAGTGGGGAATATACTCAGGGGTTTTTTTCTAAAAGCAATGCTACAGCTAATCTCAAAGCTATCCTGTTCAAGTTCCTGTATTGCAAGTGCACAATTTAATTCAAGGACTGGTTAAAATGTCATTCAGGCCATGGAAGAATCTGTATGTCCATGTAGGCAACAGGGCAGGGCCGGGAAGGCAGGCAACAAAAGTCTTGAAGAAGAGGACATTACCACTCTGGTCATTCACAGAGACATGGATATAACCCAGCAGATCTGTTGGTGGTCAAGGACCACCAGGAAGAGGTCAGTGGAAGATCAGGGAAATAATTTCAGACCTCCCTAATGCAGGCTGTCAGTTTTACTTAAGCTACTGGACACTACTGTATTTGTATCAAGATAATTAAAATAATAGAAATATTTGCACGTGAACAAACAAAGAACCAAAATCCAAAGCTTGAAGCAACATTGATATGCAAAAAAATGTCCAAATCAATCCATCCCAACTCTAAAATTACAAAATTAAAACCATAGGCTACAAAACAACTGATGTGGTTTAACCCCAGTTGGAACTGAATATCATGTATCCACTTGCTCACTGCCTCCCGCTTCAACTCAGCCCCCTCTTGGGGAGGAGAATCAGAAAGAAAGACAGAAGTTGTGCATTGAGATAAGAAAAATTTAATAATGGAAGCACAAGATCACAATCATTTTATTATTTATAGAAATAAAATATTCTAATAATGTTAATAATAATAATTTTATTGATAAGGAAAGGGAGAGAATGTAAGGGAACACAAGAGAAGTAAGAGAAACACAACAGAATTGCTCATGATCCACTGGCTGATGCACAGCCTGTCTCTGAGCAGGAACTGGCCCCATCTGGGTACCTCTCCTAGTTTATATACTGGGCATTATGTCCCTTGGGAAGGATTAACCCTTTAGGCAGTTTGGTTCAGCTGCCCCAGCTGGGCTTCCTCCCAGCTTCTTGCGCACCTGCTCACTGGCAGAGCAATCCAGGACTGAAAAGTCCTGGATTTAGAGCAAGTGCTACTTAGCAACAACCAAAGCAATATTCTAATACTGAATCAAAAACACAGCACAGTACCAGCTACAAATAAATTTGTTCCCGCTGAAATCAAGACAATGACTTAAATCATTTGAGATAGTCAGTGACAGATAGTCACTTAAGTGATCCCTGACATTTAAGTGAGTATTTTCCTGAAATGCAACTTACTGTTTGCAAGAAAACTTCTAGAGAAGAATTTCCTGATTGAAAAGATATTTTAAAAGATGACTGGGACAAAGCAAGATAAAAACAGGGGTACCTCTAAAAGGAATCAATGCCAGTGGAAGAAAACATTGCTATATCATGTGTTGAAGCTGCTAAACATTGAAAACCAAAAAAAATTAAGGATTCCACCCACATTGTTCAGTGCAGAGAGGGCCGCATTTTTCAGCACTGGGGCTGCTTCTAAGTAAAATTTATTTTAGTCCTGAGACTCCCTTCCTTTGAGAAAAGGGAATGAAATCTTGAAATCAGAGAACAAAATCAAACAAACACTCTGGAAAGGAGACATGATCAAAAAACAAGGATATAAAAAAAGGGAAATTCGGAAATGGAGTGACTGCAACCAAATGGACTGAGAGGAAATGAGGTGCAGTAAAAAGGACCAAAACTTGTGAAAATTACTCCAATTCAAATCCTGAAATCAGGGAATAAATGTAAATAAACATGGAGGAGAAAACTTGGAAGAAATTAAATGTTAAAAAAAACAAATGGGATCATTCTGAAACCAAGTGAAAACCATAAAAGTGAATGGGATGACAAGAAATGCAGGGAAATGGACCGAAGCTTGCCTAAATAATCCTCACTGAAATCACAAGATTCCATTCCCTTTCCTGAAAGGTAGTTCAGGTGTCTGAGATGGCCACCTCCAAGGGCTGCTCAGCTCCTTGTTGGAATGGATCGCTACAAAATGAGCATCAAAAACCTTTTCAATTCTGCTTGACCAAGAAGCTAGATGCCACAATCTAAACATGTGCATTTGATGTACTGAAACTCTGGGAAACAAGTAATCCTGTATTTCTCCTAAAGTATCCTTCATCAATTTGCAAGACAGAGTGATTCCTCCTAAGGACAGGATTTAGCTCTTCCTGCACAGCCAGCTCAGCTGAAGGACAAAAAGCCTTAGAAGCGTATACGGAGAGTTAGACATCTGCTTTCAAGATTTACTGAACCTGAACTTTCAGGATTGTTTTCTAAATGTTATAACACTATAGTAGAATATTGTGGCTTCCCACTGTTATTTTTCTTTTATCTTGTTATGCTGAAAGATGCGAATGTCTCATACATATGGGAAGATTTTTTTCAGTATTATTAAATGTTTTATTAGCTTTTCTCTCTGAAATCCCACAAAATACTCTTAATTAAAATTCACCTTCTATATACAGTTGATAATATTATGATCAAAATAAAATGGTTTATCTAATAAACACCCGGATGTGAGTGACAGTGAAAATGGACCTTGATCATAATTTGAAACATGAAGGCTCTATTCAAGGTCTCGGCTACAAAACAGCTGTCTCAAAGAGTTTCAGCTAAATTTTTCTCTTCAAATAAACTGAAGGGTAAGAGGAGGGCAGGTAAGGGGCCTTGTCAAAAGCTACAATACAGTCAGCCTCTGGAAAGGAGACATGATCAAAAAACAACCTTGGAATTCCATATAAACCCCAGGATATATCTGCTTAGCTAGGGGCATATTCCTCCTTTACCACTTAACTCTTCCAGGTAAGATCTTGGTTGTACTCATTATGAGGCAGGTGTGGCAGGGTAATAAATAAGGGACTTAAATCCATTTCTGTGCATGGTAGGGGCATGCATGCTTCAGATGGGCATATCTGGAAACCAGGTGGAAGAGACTGATGGTAGCATTTTTGGTTTGTGGCTGTAAGGAGGAATGACTGGTGGGAAGCATTAACATCTGCAGTCACACTACATGGTTGCTCACATTTCCTTTCTTCTCTTGGGGTGCTGATCATATGGTGTATCTCCCAAGCCCGGGCGTGTCTGGCCCCAGGTCACCACAAAAGGCCAAGGCCATTACGCAAGAGCAGAGCCTAAAGGGCAGACCAGTGGGATTTAGGGGGGTGAGTAATCTCCCATAGAAGAACTACATGGGAACTACCCTATGACTTTTAGTATTCAAGGTGACTAGCATCAAAGGAACTGTATGCAAATAATAGAATACAGTGGGTCTCATTCACCAATTCTAGATTGCCCAGCCAATGCACCAATTAATATGGTGATTTTCAGTGCTGGCCAAATGCCAGCTCACCCACTAGACTATACCTACCCATTTCCTGCTGTGAGATAGGATTAAGAGGAAGGCAAAGCAGGCTCAAAATTTAAAAGGATATAAAGAAAGCTTTATTAACAGTAATGAAAAATAAATAATAATAAGAAGAATTAGAATAAAACTTTTAGAACACTTCTCCTCACCCTATAACCTTTTCTTTCCTACTCACAACATACAGAAAAAATTCAGTCAGTTTACCACTTCTAGAGTAGTCTTTCTGCAGTTTACTTAGGGAGAAGAGTTCCTTTAGTAAAGTTTTGGAGACTTCTCCACAAGAAAACAGTTCTCTCAAGGCTTTTAATTTCCATAAATAGCAGCTGCCCAGAAAAAGTCTGCAACTGTGAAGTCCCTCCCATTTTTCACAGATTTTCCCTCAGCTGTGTTTATGGGCCATGTCAAGTTATGGGGTACTATTTTAAGGATGAGCTGTTCAAAAACAAAGGTTCTCTTTATCTATCTTAGAGATCATCTTCATCTCTGGGAACAGGGGTCTTCTCCTCTCCCTGGGGCCTAGGGTCTTCCTCCCTCTTCTCTCTTTCTGGTCAAACTTCTTATTAAATTCACAGCTTCTTCAATATTTGCCTGCTTCCACACAGGTTTGAGCAATCCATCCCAACAACATTCTTCAATGTGTTATAAGGAAAAAAAAAAGTCTGATGGATCAATTAAATTCTTCTCCATATTTTTACAAGAGGATTTTAGCCCCAAGATCAAGGCATTTCCTCACCCCTCCCATCTGGGACTCAACTTCCTCTTTGCTGACCTCAGTGTCTTCATGTTGGTCCTCTATGTGCCCGCACTTTGTCTTTTTCTCTCACTCCAGGGAGGATTGAAGCACTGAAAGAGTTATTATCTCACCCAGGGCCTGCAGATGGTCACCTGACTGCAGCTGGGCTCTGTAGCTTGTGGCCGGGGCAGTTTTACCGTGGAGGTTTCTGCAGTGGCTTCAATGGGGTTGTGTCAGGATTGGCTCCACTGGGCCGGGATCTCAGCAGCCAGGCCAGAACTCAGCAGCTAGCACACACGGGGGCTGATGGCTTCTCCTGCCCCTTTCCAAGCTCTTGCGGATGATTCTTAATGCTGGTAGAATCTTGTCTCAGCTGGCCCAGCTTGCGGCTGCTTTCTGTGTGGGCTGCAGAGCCACCTCTGTTTTTTCAGCAGCCATGCTGTGGGGAGGGCTGGGATCTCAGCAGCCAGGCTTGGACCCAGCGGCGATGGCATTCCCTGCCCCTGCCCTGCAGCTGCGGAGGGATAGAATGTAAGAAAATAGTGCAGAAGGTAATCTCACCCCTGAGGAGTTGCAGCTCTACTAATTACCAAAGATTAGGAACAGGCCTGCTCTTTATAGACCACAGCTGTGTCCAATAAGAAGAGTGCTACAAAAGAGTGGGTTAGGTGCATGAGGAGAGAGTTGGGGTTTGTTGGTTGTGCTGTGAAGAGAGTTGGAGGTGTTGGCTGTGAAGGAGTCAGTGCTGTGAGGAGCTGCCCATGAGAAATCACCAAGAAGGTATGAGAGCTTTGCAATATGATGATAACATGCAGCCCCTGGGGCCCGGCCTGGCCTCAGCCCTGTGGCCTCCTCTCCCCTGCCTGGCAGCCGATGGGGCCTGGCCCTGTGGCAGAGCCTGCCTAGCCTGGCCCGGCTGAGATGGGGGCGGTGGGGGCCAGGCTGGCTGTGTTACCTGGTCTCAGGCCAGAAGATAAAAAGACAGTATTCCTGGGACTTTTAGTTTTTAACATGGGTGTTCACAGAGCTGTATCAGCCTTCTCAGTGGTTTAACAGATTGCCAGTTCTCAAAGCTAATTACTGATTGGTTTTTTTTGTCAGACATGGAGGAAAATGCTAGCAGCTTCTCTTAGAGTATCACTTTTGTGATGCAAAACCAGCACATTGAAAATAATTGCTATATTCTAATACAATTAATAATCAATAGCATATTAATATAAAATAAAATATATGTCTAAGTATGTTAATTAGAAAATAATAATAATAATGTTCTCCAGGTATGTTTTCTGGATTATGTCATCACTTCTTTTCTTCAAGAATTACATCTATCTTGGATTACTACTGTTTCAGTCTTCGCATTTTATGACATGAGCACACTGTAGCAGGCACAGAGCCTGCGAGGGCCCCATGGAGGGCTGAGGCTGAGAGAGAGGAAATGCCAAGTCATTGTGTTATAAATAAGAAGCTTGGCTATGCCAGTATTCAAGCAGCAATCAATTTATTAATTTATATGGTAAAGTATGAGCAACACAGCGCTGGGTACAGTGGGAGCAGTTTCCCCCCAACTGCATGCTGATAGTTGGGGCTTACAGGTATTTATAGGGGTACTCATAAGCTTTCTCAGCAGTTTCTATTCCAATTTTTACTCATCATCAGTTTCTATTTTCCAATTTTTACATCACAATTCTATACACTATTGTGATTTAGTTTTTCTTGGGATGTGTCCCAAAAAGGAGTAACCCCCAGATGGTAGTAGTAGTTTCTAAAATATTGGTACAGGTTTCTACAAAAATAAAGACGAATCCCATCTGGTGAAGTCCAGCTCCCCAGATGTGGGTCCATCTTCTAATTACAATGACAATAAATCTCATAACAGTGATGTCCAGCTTCCCTTGGTCAAAACCACAAATCCTTGAGATGATGTTCATCTTCCTTTCTCAAGCTGTTTTTCTCTGTTTTGTTAAGGCGTGAGATAAGCATATTTCCTTTATATATATTCCAAAGCTATAGTTTCAAGGATACAAGCAATATTCTAAAATTGTACTTCAAAAAAAGGGTTATTATTGCAGCACTCTTTAAGGCCTGACTACAAGCAAAAAGCAACATCCTTAACGCTTTAATTCAAATGCTCCTAAATCAGCCAAGGTTAATTGCAAACAAAAGATAGGTTCAAAGGCCTTCTTCCATGCTTTACTTTCCTCAGTTGTTATTAGAATTCGTAATTGTCCCATTGTTGGACTCCACACATTTCGCAATATTTCGCAATTACAAATACTCACATTGCCTGTATGTACCTGACACAAAATACAGCTTTGTATTTCACAATTGTGAAAAGGCCAGAAGCCCCGCTCTTTTGCCTCCCAGACCCTAGCTTATCTCTCTGTGACCCCATAGGTTACTTTTCCCTAACCCCTTCTATTGTACAATTTCTGATCTCTTCTAACCTTATATAAGGGGCTACTTTAGCCCATTCTGGCCAGAAGAGCTGCCGCTGGAACTCTTCACAGACTCCCCAATAAACTGTCCCTGTGGAATGCCAGGACAAGTCTTCTCATTTCTCTCTGCATCTGCTTGACCAGGAAGCCACGGCCTGCCAGGGCCCTTAGCAAGCAAAAGAGCTGAAACCATAGAAGAGCTGAGATCACTAGCTGATATCACTTGAGCTTGCTAAGGTAGCCTGTGGCTAAGAGCAGCTTGTATATCAGGACAGTCGGTCTCCAAAAGGCTGAGCTATCCGGCCTGTGCTAGCCTGCCTGCTTGGGGGCTAACCCCACAGGGAGCTGGCTACTGGCAACCAGCATTAGCACACCACACATAAGGGGTACAAACATAATGTTAGCCTCCCAAATCCTGTCTTTGCCACAGAATTCCTGCTGGAGATATGAGGATCTTTTAGGGTAACGACATGTAAAAGACAGAAAATACATCCCCATCACCTCATCCACATATGGAATCTGACTTCAAACAAGATTTTCTCTCTCTGGTTCTGAGTTGTTGGAATGGCTCCCGAAGTATTAAAACGTCTTTTTTCGCAGCCCTGCACTCGAAGAAGAAGTCAGGATTCCTTGGCTCTGGTTTTCAAGGTTGTTTATTTTCTCTTATCTAATACCTTCTCTTCAGGACCTGCTGAGATCTGTCCAGCAGGTTGGGTTGAGGCACACTGACTGCCCTCAGAGCAGTGTTATCTTTCTGTACTAAAAACTTCGTGTACTTTATTTACAATAATTTTCCAATACCTATCACCTATGTTAGACAGTCTGTCTCTACTTTAAACCAATCCAGAAGTGTCACCATCGCAGCAGAAGATGGAGGACAAGAAGGAGAAGGAGAAAGACAGGACATGCCTAGATTCTTCCATCTTTCCTCTTGAACCCCCATTCTAAAAACCCCAAAATTCTACTTTTTCCCCCGTGATAAATTCACTATCATTCTATTCAAACTCTTGTGGCTTGTAACTCTTCACACAAAGTTGGTAATTGTTTCCATGGGTTAAAATCAAAGGCACTGGTGTCTGACTCTGTGCCGAGGTCTCTGAGCCCCCTGCCAGGGTCTCAAGTCCTCCAGGGCAGTCAGAGGAATGTCCTGGGTTCCAACATTTCTCTACACATCAATCCCTGCCTTTTACTCCAAATGCTAGAGCCAATGTCACTTTCTTCCTCTCATCATCAATAGCAAAGTACTAAGGTCATACCCCACTATCTCTCAAACAGACAGACAATTTTATTGAGGTGAAAAGAAACCAAGCAGGCATAGTCCTGAAAAACACTGCCTTGTTTTGCATTGTAATCCAACAAGGTAAAGATTTCTTGCACGCTTCAATGGCTTGGCTTAAAAAGTGTATCTGCAAATTGGAAACCTTAGGTAGTAAGAAATTTAGAAACCTCAATCTCCAATCTCTCCTGTTACCTAATTTTATCTGTGTGTATACCAGATATTCATACATACAGACACAAATATAATCTGGAGGTACAATTAGAAATCAAATATGTGTGGGTTTCATTTTTTTTTTTTCATATAATTAGCTCCAAATACATCTTGGGTTTTTTTTCTTCAGGTATTTCATTGTGTGCCACTCAGTTTGCTCCTTCCACAGGAGTATTTTAGTAGAAGCTTTCTCACCACCCTTCACTCACTTTAAACAGAAGGAGGAAATAAATCACTCTTAAGTGGTAATTAAATGCTCAAAGAATGGGTTTGAGCATTGCACGTGCACAGCAGCTTACTGCTTGGAAAGGCTAGTGAAAAGCTAAGCCATCAGAGCAAAACTGTGAGCTGGAAAAGCAAAAGCGGATCCCTGTGGTTTCAGTGGCTGCAGCTGTGTAAGTGAAGCAGCAGGCCAACAGGCGGGTGGTGCATGGTGTGTCCTGCATGGACCTGGGGGAAAGCCAAACAGCTTATTTTCCTTTGGCCAAGATAGTTACAGAAAAGGCAAATCTGGGAATCTTAAGATGCCCTCCCTGCTTGTTCCCAACGTACTGGAAGAAAGGCATTATTAAACAAACTAACTTATGCCTATGATACATTGGAACCATACAGTTAATGATTTTTATTCTGGCAATCAATTAATAGTCCATGTACTGGCTGATTGCTCAGGCTGGAAGGGTTGGTGGTGTATATTGTTTATTATTAGCAGTGTTCAGTATTTCTTGTAGTGAAGTCAGTGGAGTAACAAAACTTTAGTGCAATCATGTGTGCATGCACTATGATTTTGAAAATTTTAGTAGGAATGAAGCTGTCATTAACCTAAGAAATAATTACATATAATGAGAAAAGGAGAAACACAGAGAAAGTGTGACAAAATGCTAATAAAATGTAGGTTCTTATACTGACATAATGCATGAACTTGTGCCCATTTTATTTTGATGTAAAGAATTGTGACAATTCATTGCATTAGCATCCAAATTATTTTGGGTTTTTGTAATAACAATGACCATGAGCAATCTTTGTCTTACAATAAAAATATTAGCATATGTTACTTTAGTCTAATTCCACCAGATTTTTCCCATCACCGCTTTGGCCAACATGATGGTGACTGGTTTATTTTTTATGCCCTTAGTGCTGCGCCAAATCAGTTTGGTGAATCATACCACAACTGATTTATGGTTTGACAGGCTCTTTCCATAGGAACAAAGCTATGGAGTCACTTTTCAGAGTCTTATATATGGGCAGCTCTTTCTACATATTGTCTCAAAAATCTTGAGAATTAAATTAAAGCCACTTTAGTAACTCATAAAGAAATTACATTTATCAACTTTTTCTCAGTTCTTAGTTTATCTCTTCAAGACCTAGCACTTCCAAGCAGTAGATCAGCATGAGATAAATGGTGAGTTTCTACAAAGCAGTGTGACAAGCACAATGTAAGCCCATTTTAGGTGAAATGCAATGGTACCATTCAATGTTAGCTCTCTGAGTCCCAGTCCCCACACTTTTCCTGTTATTCTGGTGAAAAGCCTAAGTACATCTCCTTTCAACAATTGACTATAGTCCCATTTTGCCTGCCTTTTCTGAAGAGCATTGAGTCCAGGCTGTTAAAAGGCAAATCAAGACATAAGCATCTAGGCTTTTGTTCCTTGAGTATGGTTCAGGCTCCAGGTCAGGCACCTCTGGTCAGCCCAGACACAAAGATGTGCACACTAACAAAGGAGGCCCTGAAGCAGTGGCACAGTGAATTCACTGGCCCAGTGAAAGGATAACTTTTGTTGTCATACACTTGCTTAGCAGAAGGTCTCTGGACTTAACATTTACTTTATAGGTGTTGTCAAAATATTACAGAAGAGCAGCCCTACTTAACCTTTTGCAGGGAGACCTGGGTTTATGCTGTCTGCTTTTTGAGCTGTTTCAGTACAAGCCAGCTCAGAAAAGAAAATAATGTGAGGCAAAGTGGAAGGGTTCAGGAGAAAACAGCTCATTTCTTTAGCAGTACTTATCTTGTACATAGCAATGTGCAAATGCAACCTTGCTAGCACAAACCACACTTGACTCCAAGAGTGTTTAGAAAGCTTTTGTCTTTTTTTTTTTTTCAAAATTGTGACATTTTAAGCATGTATATACCATGCCAGATATCTGCTTTTTAAACAAGTACTTTCAGATTTCCTATTTTGTTGTTTAATGGAAAGAAAGTTAGACATAAATGAAAAAATGTGAGAAACCAAAGAGTTCAAGGTTTCAAGATGAACTAAAATTCAATTAATGTGTGTTCATCTAAGTTGTGTACTCTATCCTACTTTATGATTAGGGTCGCAATAGAGTGTCAGAATTATTTAAAATAAAATGATTCATAGCTCTTGATAAATAAAGTAATAATTTAGATATATAATAGAGTTCAAAGCTCTTGATAATTTTTTCTTTAAAGTTGTGCTTATTTATAAGTTTACACAATATTTCTAAAAAAAAAAGGATATATTTTTACTGTATAACCATACTTAGTGTTTGTATCTCAGAATAGGTATTTCAGATCAAAATACTAATGATTCTGATATACTTCAAATGAAAAAGATCAGAATTAATTTCTCAAAATTTACAGATTGGGTACCAAATAAGGCATGGAAATTTATTGATTTGTTATGTATATTGTTCAAGAATAATTTAGAATTATTAATATTTTGAGCTTTCAGAGCATGACATTTTTTGAGAAAATGAATATTAATAAAATGTTTTGGGGTTATTTATTTATTTATTTGTTTTTTTATTTTATTTTGCAACACAAAAGTAAAGACAATATTAAAATATGCAAATAGCAGGACGCTTTGTGTGTTAGATTTACTCCAACACAACTGAGAACCTGCAATGGTTGGGTTTGTATAATCGCATGCTCACTCCATTGTAACCAGCAGACTACCTTGGACTGTGACCTCTAAGCAGTGATAGTCCCTCTGTGTACTCCACACATCCCAGGAAAGTGATGAGTTGTCCTTTGCTTACACATTCATTCAAGGTTGCCTTGGCAACCACTTGATAAGATGGTTCCATAATGTCTGTCCAGCTTTTTTCCCTATAGCATGAGTTGAGAGATTAGAGAATTTCAAAAGATGGCTTTTCCCCCTAGGGCCTGCAGTCTCAGTATAAATTTCTTCCTGTCTCAATAAACTTGCTAGTCTACTTGCTAACAAACCTATGTGTTTATGGTGTTACTTCCCATATATGTATGCAGACATTGATTCAACTGCTCTGTATTCTACTGAATGCATTTACTAAATACTTATTTTTAATGTAGGTTTCTCAAATTTTGTGTGACCATAGCTTTCTGTGGATATGGTTGTCTCTGTTCATTCTATATTCTGCTTGTCCCTAACATTAAACCGTGTAAAAATATTAAATAAATTTTAAGGAAGACAGGGGTGGTAAAGGCATAGATTTATCTTATTCTAAATTAGTACAGTAATATTATTAAGAAATATAATTTATTAATAATTTGATATACTGACATACAGAAGATGGATTTCAAAGGTGGTGTTTTCTGATGCAATGCCAGAAACCAGGCAGCTGAAGTGAGGAGGAGAATAGAAACTGTATTATTGTCATCAGTGAAGTTCAAGCAGTGAGTCAATCAGTGTCATCTGTGAGTTCAAGCAAAAGTATAGACGGGACACAGGTCATGGAACCTGGAACACTGAGAAATATAATTGGAGGTTGTACCTTCTAGGACACCCAATAGTCCATTTTGAGGTTTTCTTCTTTGAAGTTTCTTTGGTTGCTGATGAAGATCCGATTCACACTGCAGGATTAGTAGAACAGGAGTCTATCATCAGACACAAAGGAAATTCACTGAAAAGGCTCCCAACTCTGCTGCTTCTATTTTTACATCATGTTCATGCTTTCAAATACTTCTATATTCATGGAGGCTAAAACCTTGCAAACAAAATTATTCTAGCCTGTCACAGACCTGCCTGATCAGTCAGGAAAATCCAGCAGTGCCTGCAGACTGACCCAGAGTAAACTTCAGAGTTGGCATCCAGCAGCTCTTTCCTTGAGATCTGGCCTAACTGCCTCAGTTCTCAGAGAAAATAGGATTATTCAGGGTGAGGATGAGGGAATCCTTAAAAAAGTAAGTCTATATGGGAAAAAATAAAATTTCATGTACTTCCTATTGACAGTAAGAAAAGTATTTGCAGTTGCTGTTTCTGTGAACTGTTTCTTTTGGTAGTGAATCAGATGTAAAATTTCTATGGCAAATTATTTTGATCACATTATTTTAAAATACTTTCATTTTCACTTTTTGTGACCTGCATGAATCACCCTTGTTATTATGTTCATTCATCTTTTAAGTACCACTTACACCATTTTCTTTGTCCTACTTGATAAAAAGGAGGGAAAAAAAGATACTTTAAAACCACAAATTCTGGACATAAAAGCAGATATCACAGAAAAAAATGGTTTTTTATAACTCACATTCTTGGACACTCTTTTTAGCATGTAATTTTGAACTCTAAGAATATTTCAATCAAAGTAAGCTGAGATCAGTTTGTCAGCACTGAAAACATTATGTCATGGGCCTATGAAGGTTCACCTGGAACATCTAAAAAGAGAAGAGAGAAAATGTCGTCTTCTCCTCATTCATCTGTTGTTTAAAAGAGACTCTGCTAACTCTGTGTTGCAGTGAAACTTTTAGAGAAGAAAAGTATTATTAAAAGTTTGGATTGCAGCCTTTTGAGTTTTGAACTTGTTTACTGCATATGGATGTGGGAGGTTTTTTCTTATTGATGTGTCTTGATAATTACATATTCCTTCCTGCTCTAAAGTTCGAAAGGCTTACCAGAATTAATGATTTTACTCTCTCAATTCTCAAAAAAATAAAACAGTTACATATTTTTATTTTAAAACAGAAAGGGAGCAAGGTCTTGCTATTTTGCATTACAGAGCAAAATAAAAAATATTAAGCAATCTTTTTCATAGTCATTTAACTTTTCATTCCTAAAGTCATAATTCACTTAAGTCCCAAAGCAGCTTGAATGACCATTGTCACAACAGGTATAGTTTTGCCTTCTACAAATTACAGTTCTATATTTAGTACTCAATTCTTTAGCAAATTAATGAAGTGTTCACTGCCCTTATTTTTTTCCTTTTTCTTTTTGGCATGCTAATTTATTAGCATTTTATTTTCTTTTTATTGACACAGACAAGTTAATTTTCAGCCTCCTTTTCACAAACAAAAATAAAGCTCCAGGGATGTATTTTTTTATTATATTTTAATGCCTCAGTAATCATTTGACAAGTTGTAAAGTGGGAGTTGAGAAATGCTGAGGCTGACAAATTCTGCTATAAAATTAAATGTGTAAGAAATTTCAGTGTCTGGTTTGTAAAGAGAGAAGGATACAGTCTTGAAATAGACTAGGTGAAGCTACACCCACTCAAGTGCACTAATATGGTGCAGCACCCTGAGGAGGCACTCATTTGTCTGTGCTGAAATAAGATAAAAGCTAATTTAAGGACAAGGACGAGAAGAACTAAAGCCTACATTAAAGGCTTCAGTAACCTGAACAAAAGATACATGAGAGCATGAATTTCAATGTTTTGACCTAAGGAGATGGCAGATAAGTTCAAAATTTTATGCAGCATGCAGCTAATCACAGCCTGAATCTCTGCAGCTGCTGCAGAACCAAGTGCTGTGCTTTTTGATTTTAGAGCTGGGTCAATGTGCAGCATTCTCTGTTGTATTGCACAGACATGTTCTACCTTCACTTTCTGAGATCTCCTAGAAAATCCAAAGTTAAAAGAAAAAGAGACTTTTAAAGACAAAACTAGTGCCCTAATTAAATAAAAATAATAATTGTAGATTCTACTTACCCATTCTTTCCACAGGTTGTATTAGTACTTTTTAAGTTGTTTTCTTAAACATCTAGAGAAAATGTTTCAGGCTCAAATCTTCTAGCATTACACATGCAAATAGGAATTGTTGATATTACAAGTTCTAATAAAAATTAATTTCAGTCATGCTAGAAGGTAGACTTCTAAGGTTCTTTCCAACAGTGCACTTCTATGATTATATGAATTTGAAAAAAACATGATAAATTCAGAAGCATTTGGTCTTGAAAAGATCAAGATAAAAATTATATATACAATGTGCTTTCAGATCTGAATAGATAAGAGATCTGATTTGGAAGGAAAAAAAAGTAATTATTATCTACTGTTTATAGTAAGAAAACAAGTTTTTGTTTCTGTCTAGCAATGTCAACAATCTCTGAGCTTATGTATACTACACAAGGTTTACTTTTTAACAAGGAAGACATCTGGTTCTGTTAATCTAATCTTGAAATATTTCACAGTAGTCTTTGTTATGACAACCAAAGGAAATCCCAGGTCAAAATTTACTGAGCTGCTTCTTGTGGAGTTGAAATTATAGCTACAAAGACCCATACAAACTATTGTGTTTTAATTATTGCAGTTTACTTCCATCACACTGGAAATCTACCAAGGCCTTTTAACTCAGTAAATTTTAACTTTATACTGTTATTTACATCATGGAGTTGTTAAAGAAATTAACTTTAGTTTGTAAAGTGGGATATTTTATTAAGAGATGGAAATGCATTTTAAATTAATTTCATCATTAAAAAAAATAAAATGACACTTTACCTTTGCTAAAGTAAGAGCCATGTTCTGATTAAGTTACTTTATAATGGTGGCAAGAATATACTTTTGGAGTAAACATGAAGATTTTTGCTAGCAAATCAAGCAACATATTCACCTACAGGTGACCACCACACCTTCATCTTCTTTTGTATTTTTTTCCCTGAGACATCTTCAGCTTTGCTTTCTGTGTGGAATCCTTAGCTTCTTTTTTAGTGGAGTCTGATGGAGCAAACCTGTATGCTATGCCATATGAAGCAAGATTTTATAGATATCAGAGTAATACCATGGAAAAGTTAATGACTTCTTCACCAAAATGACAGTTAGGACTTGACAAAGGAATATCAGATTCCTGCAAATTGTTTGATTTACCCCAGGGTTCCCACGTATTCAAAGTTACTCTTCACATTTCTTGTATAGACACAGATTTTTTTTCTACATAATCTCAACAACAGATCTTTTGCTTTCTAATTAGAGCCATGGTCAGAAAAGTTGTTCTTACTCATGGAAAACTTTCACATTTTTCAATTTTCAAGCAATCTTCAGCGTAATTTATTTTTGGTTTTGTGCTCGCACATTATTTTCAACTGTAATCCTGAATCCAAATCAAAATATTCTGTGTATAGCCCTTGGTCACAGAGCAGCCAGTCTGGCCAACTCTCTAGTTTGGTAGATGGAACCTGAGATGCTTCATCACCCTATCTGTGCCACTTAGTTGGCCGAAATTCAAGGACTTTGTACTCTTCAGATTTCTCTGAAATCAAAACTGGCAAAGCCCACTGTCATAGTAGAATGCTCTCAGTTTGCCAAACCGACAATTCTAAAATTACCTTCTCGATAATTTATTATTTTTTAATTTTGCATAATTCCCTGTCAAAGTTAGTCTGGTTAAACTAAGTCCTAGCCATGTGTTACTACTTTTCTACAAGAGCTGTCCTGAGGCAGGTCATGAATGAAAGACAGTCCATAAGATCTAAGAGCAACTCTGCACTGTTCTTCCACTAAAGCTTACTGATTACATGCAATCAGTAAAAGAGACTGCATGTAGAATATAAACCCAGAATAATTTTGAATAAGTTATTATAAATAAAGGCTGAGATTCAGATGGAGCTACTCTCTTTAAAACTTGGGAAACCAGATGTAATTAGATTATATTATCACAAGACCAGAGGAAAAAATATTTTCCTCTGCTATTCTAAATCAATAAAATTAGCCATAAGAGAAGAAGAAAACAAAAACTCAGAGTCATGTGTTTTTTTAATGTAAGCACTTTTTGATGTCCAGTGTTTCTAATGACCTCTATAAAAATAGCAAGCTACATCTGTCTGATGGTTGGTCTGCTTGTGGTTATCATTATGTAGAATCAAGTACATGCTCTTCTGTTCTGCCCTTGACATTTTACTCCAGTTAGCTTCTTCATTTACCTCTGAGGCTTTCATATATTTTAAGTTCTGGCAAGAAACTGTTATATTCTATTGAGTATATTCTATTGCCCTTTTGTCGAGCAGTACCTGGTATTTTGGCCTTTTAAAGGCAGTTTTCTGATGGAAGTATGGGTAGTGACATGGAGATCTGTTTATCTTGTTTATTTATAGAGTCTATGTCCTTGACTTGCTCCACGATAAGTCAATGATGCAGGAAACCTCCTTCTTTCAGGAGTCTCAGCTCAAACATCAACAACTGAATTCTGAAAATTATCACAAATGGAAACTTTATGGAAAAGAGCAACTTCTTCATCCTTTTGCAAAAATGCACACTAGGAAACTGTGTCAAGGAAGCGATAAATAAATAGCACCTCAGCTGATGTACAGAGCTTACATAAATTTTAAAAAAGATAAATTTATATTCAAGATTTCCACCTGACTATTCTCACATGAAAATTATTTTCTCACTACACAGCCTTACTTTATATGCCAAGAGATCTCAACCAAATAACCTTGATAGAAGTATCAGAATGAGAACTCTGGAGGAAAAAGCCATGACCAGAATCAAATCACTCAGTCACACCACTTATGTGGAAAGAGATACTCAGTGGCTTGACTGCATGAAAAACTGAAACCTTGTTTCACTAAAAGTGCAAAAGGATTTTTTCCTATTGCCTACAGATACCCTTAGTCTTCTAAGGATATGTTCTTCTAAGGATGCGATTATTGTCAATTAATGGTCACTTAGACACCTTTCAGACTTTGATGTAAGACTGGATTTACTGTGGAATAATATATATATTATAAATTTCCATTTTCACATAAAAACATACACAAAATATTTTCCTTGTCCTGATTCTTGGTTTCCTTTGTCTCTTAACATTTCACCAGCTAAACCCTTTTGTCAATGTGTCAATCTACATTCATAACAGAAACACTTACTCATACTTTTTCACCCTGTTTTAAACTCTGAATCTCATATGTCCTCTTTTCTCACTCCTTTTCCAGTACTCTGTGGAGAAGTTAAGGCAAAAGCAGACAAGCTCACATATGAAGGAGCTCCACAGGTGGTGCTATAAAAGATGTTTATCAAGTCTCCTGCCACTCATGAAGTTTAACTTACTCACATTCACCTTGCCATTTCCATGCTTGACTGCAGTGATTTAATGACAAGAAGAAAAATAAGGAAGAAAAGGTTTCTTTTTATCTTTACTTCTCCATCACCTACATAATCTATTTTCTGCCACCTTTAGTAGAGGTCTAATTTAATTCATGGGAAGGAAAAAACAACAAACCTATCTTGTCTTTTTCTCTTAGATGAAAATATGATCTAAATGGCCTAGAAACTTTAGATATCTGAAGAAATGCTCTTTAATCTATCTCCCCCTAAAAGATAGCCCTCCTCTCCAGCTCACTGGCGTCAGTAGAAAGATTTAGATTGAATCCAATAGGATCGCGATGAATTTTTCCGAGAGTACACAATGCATCTCAGTTCTCTTGATAGCTCTCCAGTTTGCTGCTTCAGGATTACTGAAAATTCTCACCTACAAATAAAGCTCAAGTCTACACAGCAAACCAATCAATTTCAAAATTGCTTAAGGATTTTTAAATTCAGTGTTGCATATGAGATTGTTTATACTGGAACTTAAAAATCATTGAACAAGAAAAATTGCTAAACTCAAATTAAGTTTCTGTGAGCATTACCACATGTGAAAAAATGCTAAATTAAGATGTTGGGCCATGAAAGCTCTTTGTGGAGGTAGGTGACTTTGCCATACAAAGTATTTTAAAGTGATAGTTCAACAGCTTAAAGTGATTTGATAACACATTTTTTTTAAAGTCAAGCCTTTAGAACATTTTGCCTAGTCCCAGCTAAAATGACCTCTTTTCACTTATTTATGAGACTATTTAATGGCATAATAGAACCACAGCCATTACCTGCTTGCTATTTCCATGCAGTGGTAACAGGCTACTTCTCTCTCCTCAAAGTGAAATGCCCAAGATGCACTTCACCAGCTCTCTATTTGCCATTCCTCCTTACCATCTTGACCAGCACCTGAGAATATATGGGTTGGTTGTCCACAGAGCACACATGTGGAGCAGGGCTATACCATTCCAGAGACACTGACAACCATGCCTGAGTCTCACTGCCCAACTTGGTTCCATTCAGAAATCCCATTCCAGAACCTGCAGGGCCTCCCACACCCTAAACTGATGTCTGCATTCCTCTTCTTTGAATTAGATGCTGTCTAGTCCAAGATGTTGTCTTCCAAGGAAGAGCAGATGACAAGGTAGGAAGAAACAATTAAGATGCTTCAGGAGGCACCCTAAACACAGAAACTAAGACAATGGCACTTGCCAGAAGTGCCAGGAAGCAGCAAGGTTCAATCTAAGGGTGTTTTTTACAGAAATAAAGGGAATGTAGATAATAAAATCAAATAGGAATCTAGATCCTCAATGTTTACCTAAAATCTGGAAACAGTTAAATATAAGGCTGGAACTCATGTAAGAATGTTACACCACATGTATTGTGCTCAAATATAGAGACTATATTTTCATGATGAATGTTATAGCAGAAAATTCTATTATAAAAGATCAATTTTTATGTCATTTGCATGCAGAACTTAGCAAATGAACATAGAAACAACTGTCCTGCATTTATTTTTAGGTTTACTTGGGATCCACTTGGATTTCAGAGTCACATCTTCCAGTGAGTTAAACAATCACTAAACTAAGCAGTTCCTGCAACATGTTTCTAGCTGGAAATTCATCTCGTTTCCAGGATGAGTTCACAAAACCAGTTCTACACATCTCTTCTCAAACTTCATATTGTTGAAACATCCCTGACTGTTCTTATCTTTACAGTAAATCTCTCCATTATCCTAATAAAAAGAAAAATGTCTTGTGCTTTTGGTTTGTTTGTTTTTTTCTTAGCAAGAGATAACTGCTGACTAAAATTTTCTCTTACCTCTATTTCTTTATAGAAGAAAGTATGTACTCTGAAAATTCTAAACTCATACTTCAAGGCTAAATTTTGTAGGCCATTTTTTCTAAGCCTAGCTTTTGAAAAAAAAGATTTCTCCCATAACATTATGTATAGCCTAATAAATAACAATAGTAGGAAAAAATCCCCCTGATTTCCCCTAGCTGATCTCCATTTGTCTGTAGTATAAAACATGCAGTTTAGTTAACAGGATGATACTGTCTGAACCAGCTTTATGTCAGATTTTCAAAGGAAATAAAAATAAAACTGTTTAAAAGATATAACACTATTTCACAGGCAGTCTGACTGAGAATTTCCTTAAAATGATGTAACAATTCATAAATCATGTATGTAGAAACATTAAAAGGCAAAACCTACCCCATATAGAGGACAAAACAATTTTATCTCTGTCCTTTGGAGGTCTGAATTATGTATACCCTAACAAATATACATATTTAGCTCTGGTAGAAGGCATTTGCTTTTACCTCATTGCAGAATATTAAGCATTTGATTGCCATCTATACCAGAAGCATAGTGGTAATCTGTGAAAAAAATGTGCTCTTTGTAAATTTAAAGCATCTTAAAAATTCCTCTTACAGAAACATCAGTGATTCTTGACATAGATGTGGAGGTAGACATTTCCCACATAAAATGGTTGTCAAAATAACATCTTGATCTCTTCTTCTATATATCTGAACCACAGCAAAAGGTTAATATTTGCATTAAGACACAGTAACTTTTATGCAAATTGGAAAATCACAGTTTTCCTGCTTTCAAGAATAAATTAAAAAAAAAAAAAAGCCCAAAAACTCAACCCAGTCCAGATTTCCCTCTTCAAGAAAACACAGAAAGGAAGAAGGTACTCAAAAGAATTTTCAGTACAATTGCAATACACTAAACCAATATACACTCTTTAATTTTCCTTTTCTTAATAAGTCACATGAAAATAAAATGTAGTTTTCATCTCCATTTGATACAATAGTGTCCTTTACTGCTACTTGTATACCTGATATCAATTCATCCACTGATAGAACATCAAACCTTTCCATCTGTTCACACCTTGTTAACATCACCACAATCTTACTGCAATCTACCTGTCTCTGTACCAGAACAACTGATCTGAGATGGCAGTGGACCTCAGTCACATCCTCATTCATAACACTAAGTAAAAAACCTCTAAAAAAAACCCTAACTCTTGTCTTCTCCTTGAGTAAAAAGGAGAGTCTATAATGTGCTCCTTTCTTATTCAGATCATATTAACATTTCCATCTTACCCTTCAGAAAACAACAATTTTCTCAGAAGTCATTGCTGCCTGTAACTGGGTGCAGGACCACAATATTTATCCCTGCCTAAAGGATACTGCTTTTATTTATTCAGTCATTAAAAACAAAGTTCTAAACTCTTGAATGAGCTGTCAAACCTTTCAGCAAAACTATTAGGATTTAAAAATATAATATACTCTAAATTCTATCCACAAGAATTCTGTTCATGATGTCCAAGGCGGTTTCCAAAATGCCTCATTGTCCTCTATGCTGACATAACATCTGTAAAGGCTAAATCAAGGAGCTTTTGATTCTACTTAAGACAACCACTAACACAAAAGTTATTTCTCTCTTGACACCCTCTACAAATGTGTTACCTATTCTCACAGAAAGACTCAGATATGGTTAATTCTACAGTATTAATCATTTTCCCCCTTTCCTTCCTCCCTATCTTGTTTCAGTAAGAAACAAGTTTTCACTGTTTCTTATCTTCCTAAGCCAGAGCAAAAAAACCACATCGCTGATTTCCATTGGTTTTCTCTACCAATCTTTTCTCTGGGAGATCCTGATGGGTTTCTATGTATGGCTAATTTCTCACAGAATTTACTACCCATAAGAAAACTAAAAAAGAAAAATTGATATGATTTTTATAATTTTTAAAAGCTCAGGGTAACATTCATTAACCAAATATTTCACATATTTTGTAGGTTAAAAATAATTGCATATACCTCAAGTCTTCCTAGTCAACATACACATACAATTATAAAGTCTTTTATTTAAGGAAATGCCTCTTAATATTTCTCTTGTCTAAATACTTCCTTGAAAGAACTCATAAAAAAGCCGTGGTTATGTAACAATTCTTTAAAGTTCAACTAGCTAATTTTTTTTTTAAATTACAATTTAAATTGCAAGTATGATCTGAAAAGAACAGAAAAAGCATTTTAAAAAAGAAGTAAAGTTATCAGTTTCTGGCCAGCTGTATTCTAAAGATTTAATTTTCAAACATGAATCATTCACAAATGAACATCTAAGACCTTTTTCACAATATACCAGAACAGTTCTGCATTGCCATGAGCTGTGTAAAAATGGAAAGAGATAAGCAAAAGACTCTGACAGACAGCTGTAACAGGAAGATTAAAAGTGCTCATCAAATATAAAGTTCAAGTGGAGTGTAGACTTTTCTGCAACAAATCTGCACTTGTAGACCTTTGCATTTTGCTTCTATCTAGAGTTAGAGTCCTTTTACTTCCTTGGATTGTTTCTCATTTTATAAAAAAAGTTTTTCAGAGTTTGAGGTGCTTTGTGATTAATTTTGAGGGGTAACTCAAAACGTCATTTTTTTATCTATGGGGATTCTAATAATTTGGTTCCTAACTATTTTAAATGTTACTTCCCACTTAGTATTTTTGATGGTAAATAAAGATTAATTCTGAATGTTCAAAAGACTTCTCTCCTCTTACTGTGTGGGAAGAGCTTGGAAGAAAAGAAAAATTTTTGTTCATTAGGAAAGAAAGTTTCATTCCAAACTTCATTTATGTCATAGAAACTCCTCAGGACCACTCCAGGTATAAAAGTTGGAAGGAGTTTGAAATGTACTGGTTTTTTTATGCTGAGTCTTCCTGAGCATAGTATAGCTCTATTTAAGTCCAGAAATACTACTTTTTTAGAAGAAATTCTATAATAGGCAAATTGAAAGTTATTTTCATGTATATTTTACAATATTGTTATGTAAAATATTTGGTTTGATTTCTGAAAAGTCTTCCCACACATTCTTGCAGTACACATAGAGGAGTGTGAGAGGCAAAGAAAGAGAGCCTACAGCTTTCAGAATTTTTCAGCTTTTCAGGAATTCAGAAGCTCAACACACTGTGCAGTGGCATTTGGATGGAGTGCTTCAAATGATTAAAAAAAAAAGACCATAACAGGAAGCAATTGTTTCTTCATTATCATGGCAAAATAAGTCACACAAGCAGGAGTGATGACATTTTGGGTGTTTTAGATGCTGTAAATTTTGTTTTTCTTTACATATAATGCATTGTATATATACACAGGGGTTTATGCAGGTTTATATCTCCTGTGAACTATATCATATGTCTTTATGATATGCTTAACTATGATACTTTATGATACTTTTACTATGTATACATAATGATATATGATTTTAATAAAGCTAGCATTTTTCCCCTTTCACTTAGACTACATGCTCCTCATTTTTTTCTCTGCCTATTCCTACCTTCACTTTGAATTCTAGATTCTGTCCTCTGTAGCCTCTTCTTGCTACACTAATTTGAAGTTAGAGTTTTTTCATCTTTTCATTTACCATCTGCAGTCTTCTGTCATCTGGGGATGCCCCTCAGTTTTACCATGTCCCTGAAAGCCATGTGGCATCATCACCTAGGATGAGATCCAGCAATAGATTGACACCTACATTCAGATTAATGTGCAAGACATAACTATCTTGGAATTCTAACCCATTAAAATAGAGTCAACACTGAATATGGAGTCTGGAAAGTTACTCTGTTAATCAACCACTAGTTTAGGGTAATCTGAATAACTACCTCGGCTCAGCTGAATGTATTCCTCATGACCTTTCACTGGTTGCCTTACTGGTGATCTCTGAATCTATCCTGGTTGACTTACTCAGGAAGGGGTCACATAGGTTTTATGACCTCTCTTCCAGCTCTGTGTATTTATCCCGGGTAACGACAAATTGCCTCAAATGGTACCAGATGGCTGTGTTTAGACAACTGAACCAAGATAGATCTTAGGGATGTGAAAGGGAGTTTGAAATATTTTAAACTTGAAGACGTGAAAAGTAAATAATAGATGTTTTAATCCAGAGTTGTCTTGCTCTTTCATATATAATATTTCCTAGAGAATCCAAATTATTTTTTCACTTTCATATTTTACTAACAAATGCCTTGGTTCCTAATGTGTTAAAATAGTCCTTGGAACAGAAAACAGTAAAGGCAGGAAAAAAGAAGGAGGATTAGACCCTTCTTGGGGCAAGAAACAGGACAACAGATAAAATTTTGTGAGGATTCATGTCGAGTTGTTAGATAAAGCACATCTTAAACTGAACATGGAGAAAAGTCTGTTGCTGGCAAACCCAGATGAAAAAGATATTTGGGAAGATTGTTCACAAGGAAAGGAAGAAATTGTAAAGTAGTTAAGATTAAAGCTAATTTTGGTTCATAAAACAATAAAAATTGAATGTATTTCTGAGACCTATTTCTTAATTATAAACAGATTTTTTTTATTCTGATTTTTCTTTCAACTATTTCTTGCTGTCATATTTGAAAATATATTGACATAATTTTGAAATAAGGTCAATATAGTTTTAAATAGATACATTACATTTAAAAATTATTAGAAGCAATTAAAAATGCAGGTATTATTTGCAATATCATATATGTTATCATAGAAATGGCATAGTGTGAACACTTGCCCTACAGAAAGGTAGGTTTCCACAAATATTCTTAGAGTAAAGTTGACTTTACATTCTATACTTGTGGAGAAAAAAGCAGCAGATGGATCTCCATCTCTTAAATATTTTCTCTAACTCTTCATTGTCTTCTTGTAGCTTTCATCCATTTTATATCTGGTCTACCAAGCAACTCCAAAAACAACCTAATTCATCTAAATTCTGGATCTCTTTACACAGTAAATTCATGATCTGAATAATTCTTGAAACAACCTAATGTTGTCTGAATCTCTGTATTAACTCATCACTGGGCTCAGTACTGAGGAACTTCATTTTTATTGTGACTCAGATGAGGATAGCATGCTCTTTAAGGAAAAGCAGCTCAGGGCTCCCAAACTGCTCAACAGCAGGCTGGGTCACCACAAGAGCTGTTTCTTCCAAGAAAACACAAACCTTACAGTGGCCATGTCAGTCCCAGGGTCTACCTTCTGCTTATTTTCACTTCCAATCAGAACAAACTCAAATTTTAAAGTTGTTGAAATGAAATTCCTTACCTTTAGTAATACATGTTGATGGACCTTTATCTTTCCCTCTTGGAAAATATTAAAAATTATTAATAGGTATGCCAGCTACAATTGCCAAATCTTTTTTTTTTTCTTCCAGTGTAATTTTGCTTTTCAAACTGTGTATTCTTTTGGCCAGGCTCATCCAATATTTTCACAACCTTTATGTTACTATATATCATAAAGACACATAGATAAATAAATACTATTGAATGTCTTCCTACTGTTCTGCCTTGAGGCGTTTCCTTTCTTTCAGAGATTGCCTCTTACACAAAGAAAGCAAAAGGAAATTGTTCTAATGCATATGAAAAGTATTCAAAAAGCATGCGCTAAGGGATTGAGGAAATTATAGACCCATTCAAAGTACAGCTGGTTATAAAAAATTCAGTCCCTTTCATTTATACTACAGATATGCTAACAAGTATTAATTAAATGTCTTGTAATCTTGCTGTTGAATTACATTGAAATGTTTGCAGTATGTGCTGAAATTTCAAACATAATAACAACCAAATGGGATTAAAAAGGAATAGATCAGCAATAAAACAGCAACAATCGGTAGCCTATTGTTACATACCAAAAACTTCTATGAAAAAAACAAGAACAGTGCTCACTTTTCTGCATCATGGGCTCAAAGTTACCAAATATTCTCCTCGGCCACTTCTTTGATCATTCTTCTCATGCCATTCCTCTTATGTAATTTGAAGGGCCAGGGGAGGAAGAGAAGCTATAAAAATAATCCCCAACTAAACTAAAGTACAGTTTAAGAAAGTTGAGTACATTCCAATGTGACATGTAAAATGGTGAAAGCAAAAACTGATTCAGTTTCTGGCTCTAGATCTGATTTAGTGTGTAGTCATGAATATATATTTTGCTACTCCTTCAACTTGATTGCAACATTTTTTTAAAAGAAAATGCAACTTTACTTTCACAACACTGAGATCTTAGGACAACATTGTAAAAAAATCAGAATAAGAGAAAATTGGACACAATATGTATTAATACATTAACATCATAATAATAGTAAGTGTATGTGTGTGTATATATATATATATATATATATATATTTATAATCTAACACGAAAATGATGAGCACAAATATTTAGTATTCAGCTCTAGAACTGGTAGAAATACCCCTATGGTGTATGATGCTAGAGTAATGCTCTGATTTGCTCATATGATTAAAGACACTACCTTCCCAGGTGATGTACTACAAAGTTGATGAATTTCTCTCCAAATCCTCTTTCTTTTGTCCCTTTTGTACCTGGACTAGACACTTATATTTTCTCTACTTGCTTACATGTAAAAACATTTTAAAAATGTATAAGCTTGTCCTTGGCATTTTAAAACCAAATGAGTTAGCTGTACAGGTGATACATTCGATTAGGAAGCCAATTATAACATGAATTTTTTCACAGCAATGCAGGTGTAGATAGGGGATATTCATGAACCTTCTGAACACAATCCTGTCCCATGTGCTTTAAGATGAACCTTCTTGAGAAAGGAGGTTGGAGAGGATCACCCAGTGTGGTTCTTTCCAATCTGACCCATTCTGTGATATCAAACAGCTAAATTTCACCAACCAGTTCTTTCACAAACCAGTAAAGCAGTAAATACTCTTCAAGGAAAGTAGTCAAGTTTAGTGATTATCTAGACTCTAACAGTTGTACATGGGATTCTTTTGTCAAAGTTAGACAAAGGTTAGAAAAATGGGATCATATGAAAGAAAAAAATTAGAGGAGAACCAAGCATAGCTGATATATCTGGAAAATACCCTAGCCTAAATAATCTAAATTACTCCAGAAGCCTTTGAAAATATTAACTATGGCATTTCTTTATGTATGAGTTTGTTGAACATTCATCTACACTTTCATTCACTGTAGTACATTGACAATTTAGAGTCATAAATTTTTGGAAGAAAAAGTATATAGGAGATGCATATCTAATAAATGTTATTCAAGGGTTATAGGAATATGAAAGCAAGACTTGGAAGTTCAAGAGCAAACTATTCCAACAACTATGAAGTGCAATACAGAAAACAACCGATTCTGCACTGAAGTATTTCTGTAAACAGCTGTGCTGAAGAACAAAGAAGTGACCATATACAAGGGTCACAATTACATTAGTTTAGAAGTATGATGATGACCTAATTTTGGATTTTTTTCCTCTGATGTTTTCTTTCCTATCAGTATGTGGCCATGGCAAAGTGCATTTCTTTATGTTTGTACAATTATATAATATGCTGAGTTAGAAGGCACCAGCATCATTAAGTTCAACTCCTGGCCCTGCACAGAACACCTCAATAATCACACCATATGCCTGAGACATTACTAGGTCATACTTCCCCCCACCCACAAAAAAAAATTGAATATTAAAAGCTTAGGTAGAATTAAATATTCTTTTGGCACATAGTTTTCATGCTGATCTTGTATGTTTGACAGAAGCATGCATTGAGTTTCAAAGACAAGAAGAACAAAGAAAAGATTACTGTGGCCCAGATTCACCAAGGACTTGCAGTAAATTCATATGTCTATATTGGAAAGTGTAATCTTCAAAATCTTCTCCTAACTTCTTAGTTACTAAAGAATAAAGGGCTTCTTTTAAACACCTAAGTCCAAAATACTTAGAGGGAGTTTAAATGCTTTGAATAGCCCCACACTGCCAGGGTTGCTACCCTTACCTGCTGCCATCTTGAGCATTTGCTGAGCCCTCAGGGAAGTCATAATCCATACTGCAGGCTGGAAAATGTGCTGAACACACCCATACAGCAGCAAACATAGAACTGCTACTGGGAGAAAATTTTCCACAAAAGTGTCTCTCCCTGTTTTACTGTCAATCCCAGTGCTCAGAAATCTCCACAAGATTTCTTTACTACTTTGCAATTTTTCTCTCTTCTGATCCTTCCTTCCTCCATCCTTATTTATTCTCACTGCATTTCACAGGCTGTAAATAAAACTTTAGTGTTCCTTTAGAAGGAATACACCATATCAGCTATTTTCCCTTTCATAATACTTCTATTAGTCCACAGGTGTCCAGATTCTCCTTTTTCTCTTTCAGTGATCTTACTGACATATTTCTAGTTAAGCAGAGATCAATTGTTCTTATCTTAGACTTAGCTCCTGTTTTTTTCCATTTGAGATCTTTATCTCTACAGAGGGCTTTTATGCCTGAAATCTCTCTTAGTGTTTGTTATTTATCATGTGTCAGCTATATCAGCTCATTTAACCTTCTCTCTACATATCTAACTCTGTTTTATTTTCAAGCCTGAGACTACACTCATTCAAAGACACAGTGGTGCTTATGCAGAACACCAGCATTGCATATGGAGCTACAGTTGGTGGACTGAGTTTTCAGGGAAGATGTGTAAAACTACAGGAATAACAAATATATGAAGGTTTAAAAAAAAAAGGAAAACTGACCAACTTTATTCAACCAAGGTAAAAGGGAAGAAAGGAAGAGAGAAAAGAAGGGAGAAAAAGAGAGAGAGAGAAAGCAAGAAAGCAAGAAAGCAAGAAAGCAAGAAAGAAAGAAAGAAAGAAAGAAAGAAAGAAAGAAAGAAAGAAAGAAAAAGAAGCCAAACTTTAAATCAATATGTGACTCCAGTTCTGAGCTAAGGTTCCTTAAACACATATTTGCACTTAAGCAACTAAAGACATGCATTAAAAGACATTTAATTACTTTGATTCTGTTTAATATGTAAGCTAAAATTGTATTTTTCCTTGCATGCAGTAAATAAGGCAAAGTATTATTTCTGTATTTCAAATAGTCTTGCTACAGTTACTCTTTTCAAACTAGGAAATTTTAGTGGTTTGGAACATAAAATTCTGTTCTAAATTACAAAAATTCCTGACAATTTTTAAAATGTCATTATTTTCAAATACAATAAGAAACCACATCTGCAATAGACAATACTTTAGAAATCTTGTTATTTACTCAGTAGTTTAATAACCTATTAATATTTCCAGAATTTTAAATATGTGAAAGTGATTCTGTATCAATCAAAACAGATAAAACTGTTTTCAAGATTTGACACTTCTACTATCTGCAAAGAAAACTGCTATCTAAGATAGTCTGAATAGAAACCTGCTTGGTTTTTGTGTTATATTTGTTTGTCCTGTTGTTTCATCTAGCTGTATATTTGGGAAGTTCATTTCAGCAGTATTGCAAAGAGATCTCTTCACAGAAAAAAAACAAAAAAAAAACTTAAGAAGAGTTGGGAAAATAAACATGGAAATGTTGCAAAAGTAGCCTTACCATTACACAGTCATGATACACCTGTGACAAAAGCCCTGTCCCAAGTTTTTACTTTGTTATGCTTCACATAAAAAGATATAGGATGTCAGGAGAAAATCTACTACTTTCTAAATGGAATACAAGTGCTCAACAATAAAAGGAATTTTAATCAATCCCAGGTCTATTTCATGTTTTAATCCACTTCAGCAATTCACCCCACAGAGTTAGAATACTCCTTTAATCAAAATAAACACATAATCAGTTTAGAAAAGTGGTGGCTGGCTACCATGACACCAAGGGAGATGTTTGTGATGGGGAAGCAGAGCCAGAACAGGCTGTACACAAAGCGCTGCTGAAATCAGAATATTGACTTGCACTCCCAATGGCACAGCAGGAAGAACATCATTGCTGAACAGACTTGCTATTTATTCTGTTGCCTACATAGGTCATGGCTGCTAAATTAACTGTCTTTAGTGATATATTAAGTTCTCTAGGTTTGTGACAGATTTCGTTCCTCATCTGTTCTGAAGCTGACAGCAGCCATTTCCGCTTCTTCTGCAAATCACGCTGAAGCTATAGGCTTTGTGTGTATGATAGTGATTTTATGCAGCGTTATGGTTGACATACAGAGTCCTCAGTTATTTTAAAAAGTTATTAAAAGTTATTAAAGTTATTAAATTATATATAAAGTTATTAAAAAAAAGAAAAAAAACCAGCATCCATAAGTGACTTATCACACTTCATGAGAGTGTTGATTGTGTCAATTTAAAGCCCTCTCACTGTATCTTAATAGACCAACTCAAGGTATCCTCATATTGTTTTATTATTTCACAGAACCACAGAATCACAGAATGGGTCAGGTTGAAAGGCACTACAGTGGGTTGTCTGGTCCAACCTCCCTGCTCAAGCAGGATCATCCCATATCAAGTGGTACAGACTGCACTCAGATGGTTTTTGAATATCTCCAGTGAGGGAGACTTCACAACCTCTCTCAGCAGCCTGTTCCAGTGCACAGCCACCTACAGAGTAAAGAAGCATTTCTTCGTATTTTGGTGCAACATCTGTACATCAGTTTCTGTCCATTCTCTCTTGTTCTGTTGCTTGGAAGAGCCTGGATCCATCCTCTTGGCACTCTCCCTTCAGCTACTTATAGACACTTATAAGGTCCCCTCTCAGTCTCTCTGCTCAAAGATGAACAGGCCCAACTCTCAGCTTTTCCCCATAAGAGAGATGCTCCAGTGCCCTAATAATTTTTGTCACCCTCCGGTGGATCTGCTTCAGGGGCTCCATGTCTCTCTTGTAGTGAGGAGCCCAGAACTGGACACAGCACTCCAATGCTGCTACTAGAGCTTGATGACCCTGTATAGATAAAGCAAAGCAAAGCACTTTGTTCTTTATCTTACCTCAGTGAACCTACTCCCTCCCCAGAAAAATGCATGCACACACACACATATACACTCCCACACACACCCACACACACTTAGTGTCCTTAAGCTGGTTTACCTCAACCCATTCCCACCCATTTACATGAAATAACCAGTTAGCCTTTTCAGTGCCTGCTCAGTAAAAATATCCCAACCTCAAGCAACAATCACATTTCCACATGCTATGTAGTTTTACATTTTACATACCCAGTTTTTGCTTCAAGGTTTTCATGACCTAAGTACCAAACTTTTAGACAAAACTGTGGATTTACTTATTTGTTCGGGATTAAATGCCAATATTTTCTATATAGGAAGTTCCCACTGTTATTAAAGACAATCAAGGGGAAATGATAGCAATCTTCACAAGGAACAATTGACATAAGCTGTTTTGCCCACCTTTTCTTTTACAGTGTTTGAGTTTGCACAGGAAAAAGGGACTAGATAGTCAATGGGTTAAGAAAAAATATGTTCATGTTTTTTTTCTTTCTGGGAGCTCAACTCCCAGCTCATCCACAGGGCACAGCAAAAATCCCTGAAGAACCTACAATCCTCCAGGATTTGATGATGTTTTTGTTAAGCAAAGTGTGAAATATTTACTTTGTCATAAAGGGAACTTGCTGAGAATTCAGCTTTATTGGTTAGTTCAGAAAACACCAGAGGAAAGAAGAGTGAGTGTTTCTTACCACAGGTAGTGCAAACACATGAGATAATTTAACTATGACTAATAACATCTGTTCAAACATTGGTGTCACATAAACTGTATTCTGGCACTGTAGACAAGATATTGTCTGCAGTGACATTGCAAACATACAAGCTAACACGATTATAGAACCCATCATGTTTTAATGATGTTGTGTAGTAATAGATCATTCTCTAATAGTACAAAACTCTCCTTCACGAAAATAAAATAATTCCTCTTAAATCCTAGAAGCTCAGAAACTACCAAAATATCATTTTAATACAATAGCTTGAAATAAAAAAAAATATTGACAATTAATAAATATTCTTAATCTACTTCAGCTTCCAAGTTAGAGTGAAAGAGTAGTGCTGGAGATTTTTCCTCCTAATTTTTTCTCCTAGATATCAGCAATTTTTAAACAACAGAATACTGACCAGATTCTACCCTTGATCTCAAAATTTTGAAGAACAAATGTGGATAAAATAGATGTCAAACGCCAAAAGCCTTCCTTCAGAAATGAAGCTTCCTAAATAGATGTTTAAAATTATATCCTGATACAAGTTACATTGATCTGATTATAAACACTGATTTTTACTCAGCTTAATGCAATGCTTAGAACACTTGAAAAAACAAAAATAAAGAAAGAAAAATATTAATATAGTTCTGAGGTTTTCATGTGTAAATAAAGATACAATTAATACATTTTAATACACATTGGAAGCATGCAATGCAAGACTATTTTAATTACATTGAAAGGAATCCTATTTATGTAATTGTATTGATGTAAAAAAACCCTAGAAAAAGGTTTAGTGGAATAACATAGAGGATGAGAGACCTCCATGCAAAATTCAAATTTATAGTCCCTTAATGCTCTATAGTATTAAAAGAGCATTGTAGAGACTGGGGACTGCATTTAAATTACATCTCAATATCTCCAGAAATTTGATAAAAGCAAGGGCTTTTACTCTACAGAGTGAAAGCCACCTACAAAGACCTGCTTTCTACACTACACTCTGATGAAATATATGCTTCTTTTGTGCCAGGAATTCCCTCCAACTGTCTTCAAAGCTGGCCCATTCCAAATGTAACAGGGATGCTAATAGATTTGCAATTTGCTTGGGAATGAAAATCAAAGTCATACCTCAGGCACTATAAAATTGTTGTTTAAATAACAAACTCTCTATACTAGAACTTCCTCATAAAATTAAAAATGAAGGAAAATTTAAAATGTCCCACACTACAATAAGGCACCTTTTTACAGTGCAATGCTAAGAACTCCATTCTTATCTGAAAAACATTCTATTTTCTGTGTACTTATTGCAGAGTGAAGCATCTTACATAAAGAAAACAAACTAGAGTGAGATAATTCTAAGATAGTTTAATTGCTAGTAATGTAAATTGAACTCAAAATCATTGTATGAAGGATTATATTCAAATTCAAAAAGTATCATTTAATGACAGTTTTTTAATTTCTCACATCTTCAGAAGAGGTAGGAGGCTTTTGTGTACATGAATAAATATAAAGAAAGATCACTGAAAATACTGATCCAGAATATGATGTATCCAAATACATTTATTTGCAAAGGCAAATATGTACATATTTACCTTTACCTTTGAAAACATATGCATATATATCATATATAATAAAAAAAAATCTGCCTGAGAATAGTTTTGAGACTGGTTGGATTATCTTTGCTAACTTGATTGTGTACAGTACATGAACATCCTATAAGGAGAATATAATATGTCTGCTGTTTGAAAAAAGGCTTTCATTGCAGGAGATGGGACACAGAACAGCAAATTCTTAATTCCTGTCTGCAAGAGGAATTAATTCTTACTGACATTTTAGCTGATAAGAGATTTAGCATCATTATGCAAAACATTGTAAAAAGTAAGAAGGGGAGAAAATACTGGTGAAACAGTTGGTTAGTGTTGGAACTTTATCACTGAGATCAGGTGGTCAATTAGCAAAAGTGATTTAATAGCACCTGAGATGAGCTGTGGTAACCTTGACTGTATTTGACAGAGTGGATTAGTTTGAGCCAACCTATGAATGTACATTTGAATCTGGGTAATCAGATTGGTTTTGAGAAAAAGGAAAAAATACTGAGTGTCTGGATTTAAATGCAGATTCCCCAGGGTCATATAAATGTGGAATCATTTAGGTTGGAAAAAAAATCTAAGATTGTTGAGGAAAACCATTAACCCAACACTGTCAAGTCCTGTATTAAATCACATCCCAAAGTGCCACATCTACACATCTTTTTATTACCTCCAGGGATGGTGTCTCCACCACTCCCCAGGCAGCCTGTTCCAATACTTGACAGCCTTTCAATGAAGAACGTTTTCTAATATCAAATCTAAATCTTCCCTGGCGTAAGTTGAGGGCATTTCCCATTGACTTGTCACTAGTTGAGGGAAGAGACCACGCCTCCCATCTCACTATCAACCTCCTTCCAGGTAGTTGTAGAGAGCAATAAGTTCTCTCCTGAGCCTCCTTTCCTCCAGGCTAAACAGCTCCTCAGCTGCTCCTCATAAGGATGAAATATCCTGGCCTGCTAAATCTGACATTTCTGTGGTTATCTTGAAATAGTGGAGAGAATTCTGCTGTCATCTAAATGGCTTGTCAACTTGAAGACATCCTTAATAATGTTTAGGAATAAAGAAGTTTATTCAGATATGTTGCCCTGAGCACAATAGCTGTAGCTAGAATTTATAATATGCTACTTACTGTAGGTTATTAATACATAAGGCTTGGTCCTTGGGTATATTTACAGTGTCAATAGCAAAGCCACTGAAGAACTTGAGAAAAACACTGTTTTCTTTTGGAAGAAAATTGGTAATGATATTCATCAGATTTTTACCAGACCTAGTGTGAAATTCACAGTAAAACCAAAAAGATGAGGACTAGAGCAACAACAGTAAAAGATATTCAGTTAGAGCACTGATGTAGAAAGAGGGACATACATAAACTAGTTCTAAAATTCCTTGGTTTATGTAAAATATGCATCAGTGTCTTGAGCCTGTGCTTTCCACTATCAAACCGGAGTTCCCCCAAGCAATGGATGTCTCACATCCTGCTGATAAGATCTTGTTCTTTCATTATTAATATCAAGTGGAAATACATTGTGAAATATCAAAATGCTTCATTAAATCAATTTCTGGTTTGCTTGTTTGGTTGGTTAGTTGGTTTTTCTTCGTAACTGCAGGTGATCATGCAGTATCTATCTCTTACAGTGGAGAATGAATTGATTTGATTTTTTTGGGTGCCTCTTTCCTGCATGGGTATATTGGTCAAGAAGAAAAGATAAGAAGCTGCCTTTTATTTCAATACTGACATTTCGATAAAACAGATCTAAAAATGTCTCTGAAAAGTTTGAATTCAAAATAAAATGAAAGAAAGTCAATATACTTGTTATCCAGTTACCGTGCAATATCAATCATTACTAACCATTGAAATAACTCTAAACACTTTGATGTTGTTTTTCTTGTCCTGAAAATAGTCATGGTTTATTTTGTTCACTTTATTCTACCAGTTCAGTGATAACAGCAGATTCTACAGACATCAAATGAATTCACAGGAAAGTAGAATAAGGACAAAATGCAGTGACTTTGAAGCAATTTCAGCTAAACATGAAAGAAAATGAATGACACATCAAAGCATCAGCTTCAAAGACACTCCCAGGTGGCTCATTTCAGAATACGTGTTGTAGAAATGGTACAATAAGGTGTTTGAACTTTTCTATTCAAGAAATTTTTAAAGAATCTTTATCAGGGAAAAAAAATTACTGTGTTGAAGGACAGCTAAAAATCCAAAGTCAATGTATTCCAAGTATGTTTGATAAAAGGATGAATAATAGAAGAAATATTTTGTCTCCAGCTTTTTTAAGGAAAGGTGGCATGAAAGAGAAATAACTGTGATACTGAAATTGCATACCAACATTTTAGAGACACACTGCTTTGACTTAAAAAAAATCAATTTAGATCATGGATCATGTTTTTTTTCTTGGCTTAATTCTTGAAGCCACATGAGTGTCACATTGATAAAATTCATAGTTGCAGTACGGTGTGAGATAAAATTCCAGAGGCAAAATTTACAGCATAAATGAGCATGACACAAATCACAGTGGAGTTCAATAGATGATCAGATGATTTTTTGTGATGTCTGGAATAATCTACATAGAAATAACCTATGCAAGTAATTGTATTGACAGACAAGAGGCCTGCAGTGAGATTACAATGGGTAGCTATGGGCTGAACTTGAGCTAAATTTACAATTTTCACTAAACTTAGATGAGTCAAAGAGGATTAAATATTTAAGTGAAATTTAGTATTATGACACTTTTTTTTTTTAAAACCGAGTCTACAACTATTAGATACCTAAAATGAAAATAACCATCCAGTTTATGGCATTAGTTTCCACTTCTGAAATCCTCGTCCTGATAGAAAGGAATAGGAATTCATTGTGATAGACAGAACGACCATCCCTACCTTCCCTGTTTTTACATATAATCTCCAGATACTGTAAATTTAAGTCTCACTGACTTTCAAAACGACTTACAGGCAAAAAAGTCACTTGGAAATCTGTGACTTCAGCTTTGCAGCATTGAGATACTTCTCAAGTTTTTGTATTCGTATATTTCTTGTATGGTGAAAGTACAGATTTCTGTTGCAGTAGTTCAAAGAGATATAGAGGAGTTAGGAGGTTATATAACTTCCAAAGTGGCTTCTGGTTTTCAACTTGAAACAAGCTTTCCTTCAAAACTTACTCACAAAGTGTTCAAAATACAAATTATATGCTGAAATAAAATGGAAAAGATTTGAATATTTTATTTTGCTAATCCATATATTATTGCAATTTTGCTCCTCATCAAAGCCAAAATAAACACACAGGAAAAAAAGATTATCCTCAGCTTACAAAATTAGAACCTCTTCTACAAAGAAACTACTTTAATCAAATTTTTAATTATTTATGTTGTTATATTTTATGAAATAGAGGTTGCAATTAATCCTTATAAAACAATCAGGAAAGCTAAAGCGAAATCTCTTTTAACATCCCAGGGGAGTTTACATTATTTATTAAGCAATTGCAATTGTCCTTATAGGAAAACTAAAATCTTATTCTAAAAATGTATTTTGTTAATCTTTTTAGTTATATTTTCCCAACAGCAATTGTTATTCTAATTATTTAAGAATTCTTTCCAGGGGACCTCTTTTCCATAAATTTAATGACGCATGTGGATTATAATATTTTTGTCAGCATAAATGTTTCTGCAACTGCCTCATTATGCTCATGGAACTCGGTAAACTCAATTTAGTTGCTGAACTTAACTTAAACATTTGCCATTATTTGTGTACATTTCATTAACATCTTAATAACAAAGCTCATATACATTTTGAGAAAAGGCATACAAGAAAGTATTAGGTCTGTGGCATACAGCTGTGGGCCAGGGTTTTCTTAGCATGTCTATGTAAATCAGGATTAACTCTGCTTAATTACTGGAAAACACTTTCCAAAACAACTACTGAGAAAAACAGCAAGGATATATTAATGATGGTGTAGTTTGCTTTGTCCTGGTTTGAGACAGGATAGACAGTTTTCCAGGTACACATAGAAGACATACAGCAATAAACATTATTGTCAAAGCAATTCAGAACATATCCATATAAGTCACTGAGCTAAAGCAAATTAAAAATCAAATCAAATTTTTGTTGAAAAATCTTGAGACAGAAAATTATTCCAAGAACTTTAGGACTAAAAAAGCAATTATTTTATTCTTTAAAAGCCAGTAATTCTGAAGTTAAAAGGGAGGTCTTCATATTGCAAGTAAGACATAGCAAAGCAAATACTTTTCTGAAAGAGAACATGGCGATAAAATTTTGGGAAGGAATTCTCATTCATTAAACTGATATCTCTCCTGAAATAAACACTGCTTTTTCAGCCTGCTCTTTCCGTGCTTAATTGTCAAGAAAAGGTGAATGCCCCCTGCATGACTCTTAGGGGAACTTTTACAAAATTCCAACAGCACATTCAAGTTCAGTAAAAGGTAATTTGCATCTCTGTCTGCCAGCGTGTGCAGGCCTGTTCATCCATTTTAATGAGATTCTTTCTCCTAAAATCTCTTATCAGGACTTTTAGTACATGTGAAGTCAAGTTCAATTCAAACCAATTCACTGTCAAGTTATCCCTGACACCCTAGATTCATTGCTCAGGTTCACTGATTTGTCCTCTGAACTCTTAATACGTGGCATCTCTGGGGAGAGGACTACCAGAACAGAAGAAGTCTTAAATAATTTCTAACTTTTCTATTTCTTTTAATTCTCATGTCTAATTTTTCTAACATTTTGAACTTGTAATGTATGGTAAGATATGTGATTAATATCAAAAAGAATAAACGATCATAAAAAATGTGATTTTTTAGATTATGTGCCAAAGACATTGTTTTCAAGGGGAGTTCAAGGGACCACTGTCATATTGTGTTTATTTTTTGGTTTATTCATTATATCCACAGCAGTTCATTAGAAATTTACTGTTTATAAGCTCTCATAATGATATGAGACATTTTTTCTGCATAAAGTCATGGATTTTCCTCGGTATAAAAATTCTTAATATCAAACAAAATTACACGTACATAATTCCTTTTATACTCAAAGCCCTAATATTATAACATCCTTTGTATGAAGGGACACTTAACTTGTAATAAAGTGTATTAAATTGTACAAGGGTGTATTAAATAATTGAGTTCTCCTAGATTGTGTCTGTAGTTTTAAAAATATTTCAAATAGAATTAAAAACTTATCAGAAAGTCTCAGAACACTGATTTCCCCAAATGCTAATGTGTTTTGGAGAGTCTATTTTTCAAGTCAAAGTCATTCTTATCAGTGCTAAGTGTGAATATTCCAGCATTCAAGTGCATGAATGTAAAACAGTAGATGAGTCTTTCTCTACAGTCTGTTAAAATGAAATGTGATAAATGCAGCATTATAGATAGGAAATCATAATGTGTGACACTCAGAAAAAGGAATCCACTTGAAAAAATACAAGATAATTTTTTTTCTTTGTTATCTAGCTGTGCTTCATTCATTCTTGGGCTGGATGAGATTAGCATGCTGGATCACATATGCAATTAAAAAAAAAAGTAACACTATTGATAACCTGCACCAGTATGTTAGAAAAAGGTTCAGAAATACTTTTCTGAAGTTTATGGAACTTTATGGTTTTATGGAAAGAGCTGTCTTCACCACTCTTAAGGCTGCAGGAAATGACCAGGTCACTGGCCTGTTGCTACACTAATGGAGTGTGACCCAAAAATCTCTGGACTTGGCAGGACGAGTGGCATGACCTGACAGCCAAGAGTGTGAGCACTGGACAAGAGGTAGGAATAGTGCCAAGCAGATGGTGGCATGCTCATGGGTGGCTATAGGAGCCAAGCTCACATTGCAAGTCACATGTAACTGCAGGGGATAATAGGGGGCCCACTACTATTTCTATATAAGGGCAATTTACCCAGGCAATGATATCAAAACCATCAAAACTGCATATAACTATGGCAAAATGGAGCTGACAGGGAAAAAGTAATTACAGAGAAATTATTTACATTGGAGAATGTTGGGGCAGAGAAGGTAAGGTATGAGGGTGGCAAAAAGGAGGTCAGGTGTCAAGGAAAGAAGTAGTAAAGTGTGGAAATCCTGCGAGACAACACAGGGGTCCCTATCAAGCAGCCTGGCTGCTTGCTCCATGCTTCTGGAGCAGGGCAATTATTCAGACCTGTTTCTCTTGGTATAAAATAAAAGTTGATGTGCTTCTGGTTAGGAGGGCTGGGGTGGAAGCAGGGTGGAATGGATGTTGTCCCTCTGTTAGGGAACACTGGATGGATACATCAAGTATCCTAGTGCCACTATGATGGTGCTCACTCCAGACATGAAAGCATTCAAAACATGCAATTTTATATCTGGGTATCATAATAAAACACTGCTAAAGTCTGAAAAATTACTTGCTTGGATCCATCATTCATTGGAAACAGAAAATTTCAGAAACATTTGCTTTAATTACAATAGTTCTTATGTTCTTGATAAGTAACGCTCTAAACCTTTTTTTATGTTAGTTTAATTACGGTGAGTCTTAGATAACTTTGGAATATGACGTCCATCAGATTTCTTCACAGAATATCAATGAACTAAGCAGAGAGGAAGCTGTTTTTCCTTGGTTTGGAGAAATATCAACACTTCAAAAAACTCATTACTAAGAAAATAATCTTCCTTTGGATGACAAGGAAATAATTTGACATAAATGAAAGTTATCAGGGATTTTTTTTCTTTAATTCAATGCTGGCAATTCTTAGAAGTCAGAGAAATTAATCGAGGGAGCTGTACTGTAATGCTGGAATTTGGATGATTTTTTTTTTTTTTTTGTAAAAGATGTAAAATTTATCTAGAATATGTATTTCTTACAGTAAAATACTTCAAACATGGATGGCAAATAGGTGACTCAGAAGATGTATTAAGCCTACAAATGACATGAAGGAAAAAAAAAAAAAGAAGACTGAGAAGAAAAATCTTATTTCAGTGGTCTGTAATAGTTCCCAAAAAAACTAAATTCAGTGTTGTAAAGGATTTAACAACAAATAGGATCAGTTTACTCAACCATATAAATTAAGCAAAAATGTATAAATGCATGAGGGGAAAAAAGGCAAATTTTTAATGGGGAAAATATTAAAGGCAATCTAGGCATTATTCAAACCAGCTGTACTTATAGTTTTCTCTCATGCTTTTCTAATAACAGTGATGTTTCCAAAGGTCCTATAGAAAAATTAAAAGCTAATAGACACAAGTAGAAGGTCATACTGGAAAAGAAGTTGTGAAGGAGTGGACATATTTATATAGAAAAACTAGGCAATTAAAGTCACATTGTCAAAGAACTTTTATAAAACATGAGCCATGTCAGTTTCTAAAAGTATATTATAACATTTGAGGAAAGGAAACACAACATTCTGTGAAGACAGGAAAGAATGAATCTCAAAAATGTCAAAACTGAAGAAATATGAAAATAATGAGGGAAAATAAATGAAAGAAATATGTGGGTTTTTTTCAGATCTACCTTGGATAATATAACCAATAAAGCACTGACATATATGTTATAAATCTTTACATGTTGGGTCATATGATACAATATTATATTGAAAAATCTATATTTGACATACAGACGGGACTTACCACAAGCTTCATTTTTTTTTTTTTATTTTTCAATTGACTAAAGTTGAAGTGGTAATAGTCTTATTGCAAGAAAAAATAATGAACTGTGATCAGAGTAACTGGGAAAGCCATTATGAATATCTTGAGACAGATTGCATTTAATATTTCCTTAATGACCTTGGTAAAAGAAGCTGGAATGTGTTTAAGAAATCAGATAAAAATTTGTAAGATAAAATCAATGATTTGTGTGAGTTATATTTAATATTGAACATTTGGATAACCTTGAAGACTGAACAATGGAAATTAAGTCAAACTTATCAGTGTAACATGTAAAAGTTGGACAGCAATGGGACTCAATAGTACTTTTTCCCTGCACGTATATTGATGATCCAAAGGCTTGCCTAATTTCTGAGCACAGCAAGATTAACTTTTAGGCTTTACCTACAGCTTTGTAGGACTGAGCTAGGTGACCTAGGAAATCAGCCTATTTGGTTTGCTCTAAGATGCAAGAATTTTTTACTTCAGTGAACACTATAGTTTAATTACAAACTGTCATTTAATTTGGCTTAAATTTCATACTTAGTAATTAAATTATATACTGCTCTGTTCCTGACAATGAAATTTTTTCTAAATCCTGTCTTCTTTACCTAACTTTTAAAGAAAATTATCCCAGTCTTTCCATATCAAAGTGTTACTGCTTCTACAGGTTTTTCATCATCTTTCTTAAGGACTCAATATCTGGGTTATCCGCCAATCCTCCAATTTTGATATTATATCAAATAAACTATAAAATGTGAATCACCTATCTTAAGCTTATATTTACATTAATTTTCATAGTCTTCTGACAAACTTTGATTTGTCTACAAGATGGAAAGTATAGGTAGCTTGCATGTGTGGGGGAAAAGAACCAAAAAGCCCCAATCCAAACCTATTTCTTTTTTAATAAAGTTGCACGAGTTGCTATGATGGGGCAGGATTTGCCTGAAAAAAAGATAAATTGACAAAGAATTTGTGTCCTTTTTTTTTTTCTTGTCAGTTGAATGCCATTTTACTGAATAAGATGGTTTTACACCTAATCATAAGGTAAAACAAATCAATCTGAAAGTAACAAAATAAATAAATTAAATGCATCAATTGACTGAGATTTATTGTCACCAAAAGAAGCAATCACGTATGCACTTTTTTGGCCTTCATTTCCAGCCCAGACACCTGCTAGAAAGAGCTTTTGTAACCATTTGTGATTTTTTGTCCTTCATAACCTACTTGTCTCTTTCTCTTAATGATCTTTTCTTAAAATTACTGTTGCAAACAACAGTGACAGCATGTGATCAGCACTTTGCACTCTGATCATCACAGCTTGTCAACTATTTTATATAAGTTAAAAGTGTGTTCTTCCTTTTTTAATTGCAATGATAGGTATGAAGACCAGTCACTTCTCCTAATTTGACAACCCTTATAAATCAAACCGAAATAGAACATGTTTAAGTATTGTTGTTGTCTTCACAACCACTGTGAAATTCCAGAATCTATATTGAAAAAAGTTACCAGAGTTTGGTCTTTCCAGGACAGGCACATTCCACGTCACTAAAATTCACGCTGATGTGCTGGGCAACCTTGGCTGGCTGATGCCTGTCCAGCTTCTCTCTCGCTCAAAGGGACTGTGGGATAAAATGAATCAAAGCTAAAGACAGGGAGATCATTTAACATTAACTGCCAAAACAGACTCAACTTGGTGAAAATCAATGTAATTTATTGCTGATTAAAATGTATTGATGCAGTGAGAAACAAGACCAAATCCTGAACAGATTCTCTCCACTTCTCATATTCAGCTTCATTACTCCATGCCTGACTCCTCTCTGATGCCCTGTCTGATGAAGACATGAGGAGCTGTGGAGCTGTGATCATTCCATAGCATCTTCTCTCTGCTGCTATTCCTTCTCTCACTTCTCCAGCATGGATTCTGTCCACAAACTGCAGTCTTTCACCATAAACCTGTTCCTGTGTGATCTCTCAAAGGGCTGCTGGGCAACCTCTGCTCCAGCACGTGGAGAACCTCCTTCCCCTCTTTCTTCCCTCACCTTGGTGTTTGCAGGGCTGTTTCTCACATTTTTTCCTCACACCTCTCATGGTTTTCTTAAATATCTTTCCTCAGATGTATCACCACTCTGGCTGAGGGGCTCAGCTGTCCCCTGAGGTGTGCCCATTTTGGAGCCAACTGAAACCAGTGCTTCATAGGAGTGACCCTGCAGCTCTTCGTCACCTGGATCCTACATACTTGAAATGGCACTTTCAAAAATGGAAGTTTAATTGATAAAATAGTTATTTGTGTTTAGACCTTTGAGGAAACAATGGCTTCCTTAATCTTATTAAGAGTAGATTGCATTCCAGTTCTTTTCTATAACCATTGGAATACAGTTAAGGATTTCTTAGAAGTTAAGGGCTTCAAGGGAGTTCTTTAATATTCTGTTACAAGTCTTTATATTTCAGGCATCCATCTTCACCTTTATGACAGCTTTTGGAAAAGTCAGGTCTTAATTTTTCATGGTTCCTTAAATACAGCTCAATGTTGAAAATGGACGTGAAAACATAAGGACACCAATGAAAAATTATTTTGCAGAGTAACACTTTTCCAACAGTTCTGTTAATGAAGAAAGAAAGGAAAAACATAATCAAATTGAAGGGCCTGGTAACTAATGAGGTACATTGTATAGAGGCACCATATAGCAACACATGGAAATGTGTGTTTCAGTTTTCCATGGCTTTCCATGGCTATTAAGCATGCATTAACAGCAACTGAAATCAGTCAATCCACCCTTACACAAGATGAGGTTGAACTGAAACAGAAACATCAGTTCAGATCTCACCTGCAATGACAGAATACTAGTTTGCAATTTGGTGTTACCAAAGGAAAGAACATTTAGCTCCAAGGGGATGCCTATCTACAGGTTGAGTAGGCATTGTCAAAAGTTGTCAAAGTCACTGTTAGACATTCTGCCTAGTATTCCTAGCAGAAATACAAGGACCAAACAGCTGCTGAACAGATACTGAATTATTTGGTTATTAACAGAGGTTTGAGCTTCACTGTTAACATACCTATGAAAATCTTGATTTTGGCAAGTCAAGGATAAAAATTCCAAAACTCGATATATATGATAAATTCTTACTGTAAAGACACTTCCTATCCACCATCAATTACATTATAACAGCTTCATAGTCCTTTCTTGACTCTGACAGCTTTCCCAGACATTCTAATTTCATATCTGTGTATCTTACCTTTATTGTAAATATACATAGATAGAAATATATACTTATGATATATAATTATCCAGTTCCCCTGTATCTGTCACTTGTGCTTATCCCCCAGACACTGTACATTAGCCCTCATACTTATAATGGAAGGCACCTACCTGCTTTCCATCAATAATATTTGAAATCTGTGGTATTGTAGGTGAGTGATTAACTCTTCCCAAAATAAAACTCACGTAACTTGTCCCCTGTGTACAGAAAGAAATTGTAACAATTTAGTTAAATCAATTCTTAAATTGATTTAAACCAATGAAATCCCTTGTGCAGATGCTCTTAAATTGGCTTAAGGGTAGCTAATATTGGTGTATCTTATTCATTTTCTTCTAGAATTTAATCCTATTAAATTGGCTAAATTTTTTTGTATACACTGGAGCCTCAAGTCTAGCAGTCTGAATTGAATTTCATGCTGCAGGGTCATGGGTCCTCAATGAAGTTAGGCCCTATAATGACACAGCAATTTCAGAAATTACTTCTGATGGCCCACTAATCATCTACAAAAAATAAACAGAGCTTTGCAATAAATACTAATAACTAGACAGTGATCTGAAGATTTTATATAAGGGGTAAAGTTTTTAAAAACTTATAAGCAATCAAGGATAGAAATTATAGGTAACACATTTTGAGAAAATTATTGCAAAATTAATTATGTCATGCATTTTTGCTTTCTTTATTCTGTTTCCAGCTTAAATTTGCCTGCTGATTATTGCTGGGCCAATGGGTTTTGGCACAGTACTGAAAATGAAAATATGCATGACCATCTGTCAGTAATGGTTCCAGTTCATCAAAATTTCTAGTCTCCATTATGTGCAAGACAAAAGTACCTTTGCCTGTCTTGGGTGCAGAACCCAAGAAATTACAGATGAGAGAGAAAAAAAAACAAACAAACTTTTCAAATTCTCTCATCATAGAGAAAAGGAAATTAATTTTTATCAGTACATAGAAATAAATATTCTTCTAACTTTTATGTTCATCCCCATTTCCAGCTGCTTCAAATTGTGCCTGCATTCAATCAGTTACATGACTATATACAGACTATTTTTGAGGCTTCAGTAATGCAGGCTGGTACCAAAATGGAAAGTACCTCAAGTAAGATAGAGGATAAGAAGAAAGTAATTTCAAACATTGATGCTCCTTATCATTATCAATTTCAGTTTGAAAAAAATTGTAGTTACTCCTCAGTTAGCACCAATACATTTGCAGCTGCAAAAATGCAGCTTTCTCTGATTTTGGCTTCAGTGTGTTTCTACTAGATTTGGATCAAGATGGAAAAAACAAACCCTGCCTGCCTGGCACAGAAACCTTTGCTTACAGTCCTAGCAGCTTTGTTTCATTCTTCTGTGTCAATAGAATTTAAAATATTTTAAAAAATATTTTCCTACTGGTTGTTCTGAAAGGCTTGTGCAAAAGAAGGTGCCTTTTGAATAACAGAGATATGGTCCCATACAATAGCAGTTGCTATGGGAGCAGAGCATAGTGTTTTATGCAGACATGAAGGAAGAGGAGTAGAGAAACACAAATCTGATACAGATTGGCCCAGGTGCTCACTGGCTCTAAGAACAATGTTGGTTCTGTTAAATATGCTGTGGTAAATCACATTTGTACATCAAGGGGTACAAAAGTTTTTATTTAATTGGGTTCTGTTTACTTACATAAGAGAAGATTTATGGTCACTTGGAGGCTCATTAGCATTGATTTTCATAGTCCCTACTTGGAATTAATATGTCCTTGGTATAGGGAATTATCCAGCACTTATATAAAAATCTAGCTGGAATGATTCCATGTATACTTAGCAGATTTGTATTATCTTGTGCTGGAGTCAGAAAAAATTCCAGCTTTCCTGAACAATTGCACTAACATTATAAAAAAAAAAAAAACAACCTGCAAACATATACTAAAGCAGTAATGACAGTGCTAACTCTGTTCAAAATTCCAAGGTCAAAAAGGGACATTTTCAAACCAAGGAAGCAGTCAGCTCAAGAAGGATCAAATAGCATTATATTTCCTTCAGTAAAGCATAAAAGGTCTACAGTGACTTTCATGACTAACAAGGAAGTCTGTAATGTGTACGTGTAACTTTCCAATGCGGCTGAAGTAAAAAGAGGATTTTTTGACTAGGAAGATGGATTTTTTTTAACAGATTCAGAAAGGATTTGGGGATTTACTTGCAGGTTGTCCAAATAATTGCTTCAAACTGTATTATCTTGGTGAGGAAGAAGGCCTTAAAACTGTCTAACAGCTTACCTAATTTGTGTTCATTTCTTTTAATATGATTATCTCTGGGAAGGAATCTTTAAAAATGGTCATTTTACTCATACAAATTGATCAGGTATGGGAACCTGTCAGAACAGTTAATTGACCCTATTATACATGTTTCCTTTTAATATTCCTATTTATATCTTCTGGTGAAATTACAGTTGGCTCCAATTCAGTTGCCCTTAGACTTGGCAGTCTGTGGAAAACTCAACTGCTCCCTCTTCAGTTTTGCCATTTTTTCACACTAATATCTGCTTGCGTGTTGGATTTTTTTTTTTTTTTTTGTCTTTTCCCCACAACATGAGTACAGCTGCTTCGTTCTCTGGACTTTTAAAATTTATCCAAATTTCCTTTAAATGTAAAGCTGTTTTAGCAAGTAAAGTTGCTTCAGCAACTTTACCATGAGTGTTTTCTTCCTGCCCTGGCATAAGAGCACATGCTGACATTATCTGGACAAGAATGCTTCCATAAGGACATGACATGCATGGACACATAACTGCAGGCAACTGTCATAAAATACTGCTGCTTAGCAGTTGTGAGCTTTAGCTGGGGCTACTTGGTGAGTGTCAGGACAGCCTGACAGCGTGTGCGCAACCAGCTGGCAGGGAGAGTGGAACTCATTAGACCACTGGATTGCAGTAACCAACTCCTTAGCCTTAGAGTGCTTTAGGTACTTACACACATTGCTGTTGAGCGACAAACGTGTTAGTATAAATTTATTCATTAATATACAAGCTATTAGCCTTCTATGAGCTTGAGTGCTTAACTGGAATGGAGTCAAAAGAATCCTTTTTGCTTATTCTAAAGTCATTCAGATGCCTCAGAAATATTTAATTCTACTATTTCTTTGTAATAAATGCCAGTTTCATATTTTGAAAATGACTGGATCCTGAAATGGATACTGCCAGAATAATAAATAGGAAATTTGAAAATGTAGTAGTCTACTTTCAGCTCCTATCAGTACTCCTGAAAAAAGTGACAAAAAAATAGCATTCATTGTTAAGATTTCTTCTAGCTCCCCTGTTGCTCAGTAACAGACTGAAGTGATGTTTTTAGGCAAAGTGGCCGCTTTGAGCCTGACTGAATGTGCTGTTTTAGTCAGTAGTGATTCAGCATTGATAAAGACTGAGGAGATCCCAGTGGTGCTAGCTTCTTAAAATTTGAGATAATCAGAGACCTAGAATTAACCAGTTTATAAGCCAGCAAAGTGATTCAGTTATTTCCATCTACAGAAACTCTTGGTCTTTTACTGGAAGACTGAGGCAATCCGTGCAGTCAGACCTTGCTAACAGCTACACAAAAGGCAGCATGCGTTTTTTGGTTTTGTTTACAAAAAAACCCAAACACTGCAAATCATGCTGGTGATAAGGGAAAAAAGTGTTTCTCTCCTCCCTCAGCAGGTGTCTAGCAGATAGTGCACTTTTCAGGACAGAAATTTCCTTAGCTCTGGCAATAGCTTCACACACAAAATAAATTGAAACTCTACCACCAAATAAGCAATCATTCTTATGATGCCCTCAGCCATTTTTCCCAATGTTTGTTGCCCCCACCTTCATCCTAGCACCATAAGCTCCGCAGTCACACAGTGAACTAGAGCAAAGAAATAATCTAACCTAAAATTATTCCCTTTTTTCTTTCCCCTGGAGTTAATGACAGAAAGATGTATAAATATCTAAATATATGCAATGCTGCTTTGTATCAAATCCAGAAATCGAGTCTAACAGTCTTGACAGAAATAGTCATCTTTTACATTTTTAGTGTGTGATGGTTATATTCAATACAAACCAAAAGAAGGTGAAAAAATAAAAAATAAATCAGTGGCTTCAAAGCTGGAGAATGTACTTTAAAATGAAGATTTAAACCAAATAATTATTAAAATTATGTTTCATATTACTTGCCTTTATTATAATATATATATATGTTATTATATAGTAATATAATTTATTATATTTGTTTTAATAAATGGCATTATTATGTAATTTATTATAATAAATACAATAAATTACATAACATAATTTATTATATTTATTATATAATTTAATATTATGATATTACTATAATAATTTGATTGTATTACTATATAATATATATTATATATTATTAAATGATTTATTTTATGCTATAGTAACTATAATTTATTAGATAATTTAAATTTCCATTATATTTATATTTAGTATTTTATTGAATTATATGCTGATTTGTGGTTCAAATGCTCTTGTAAAAATAATTTTTAAAATGGATGTCCAGAAAAAACCTTTAATTATTTTTTCTAAAAAACAACTTTTTTGATTCCTTTTTTAGTCTTCTGGCTTTTCAGAGAGACCAATCTTTTAACTCCAATGACTATGATGAAGTACAAAACCATTGCTTTTGGAGCGTGAGCAAGCTCCAAGATTTTCAAACTTAGTTATCATAGTTTTCCCAAACATGATGTCCAAATTCTTGGGCACAACAAGGAATAGGCCACCCAACTGGACTAGAGAAAAAAGTAGATTATCTATGGCATCTAGCATCTCCAGCAAAAGGATGTATTTTACTAATTATTGTCTAAAGAAATTTTGAAAATATGTATTGTATAATGAAGTTGAAAAGAAATAGTAAAATTTATTATATAAAGGAAAGCAGGAAAAGTAAATCTTGATGAATCTGTTTATTACAAGTGGTAATTACAAGTGGCAGAGCATATGGAGTTATGCTCTGCTTTGAAATTTTCATTTTTAAAATGCAAGAGACAGATCCCATCAGTAGCTGAAGCAGTGGTAGGTAGGCTAGTCTCTCATGTCAACACAGTAATTAAAATTCACATCTATCAGTAAGATCCAATTATTACCCAGACTCTGTGATATAGTGACTATACTTTGAAATGAGGATATCTGCCACACAGTGTTTTAAAGACACAGGAAAACTTCAGAGGCATTTTCTCACATGTCCCAAACTGAATTGAAGAGAAGCTTAGTGATGCAAACAATTTAAAATTAGATTAAATAATTTTAGTATTTTAGCAAGCATCTTAAATGTTCTTACTATTTTGCTAAGTGTAATAATGTACATTAACATAAAGAAAATTATTCAGATAAACAAATTAGACTTTAGATTAAAATACTGATCATAGCAAAAGTTCTATTTTTGCAGATGAGGCCTCAATACATTTAAATTAGAAAGACATTTACTGGTTATGGGAATGCTGAATCAAGTAAATGACTGACACTAGAATAAGATTGTCCAGGCCATTTAAGAGATTTTATAAAATAACTGCCTGGGTGTGCTTAATTTCAAAAGTGTCCTAATACAATTTCCACTGAGAATGCAATAAAGCTTTTTTTTTTAAATTAAAAATCCAACATTCTCCTGTCTCTAAAATGATGCCATCATAAAAATCAGTCTGATTAATGCTGTTATGCAGTTTATAATGTCTGCTGAGGTTTAATCACCAGCAGGATGGAGGAGAGAATCAGGAGGGTAAAAGTGAAAAAACTCATGGGTTTTGACAAAGACAGTTCATCAAGGAAAGCAAAGCACATGCACAAGCAAAGCAAATCAAGGAATTCACCACTTCCCATTGGGAGGCAGGTGTTCAGCCATCCCCAGAAAAGCAGGGCCACATCACAACAGGGACTTGGGAAGACAAAACCCATCACTCCAAACATCCCTTTATGGAGTTCATTGGTAAGTCTTCTTTTATCGGGGTATTTTTATATTACTATCTTCAGTGTCAAGACAGAAGAATGGATTATCTTCCTTTGCCTCTCCATTTACTACTTGTTTTTTTCCCCATAGTTTATAAGTAAAGATTTATAAATTTGAGCATTTTCACACAGTATATAATTGTTTCATATCACCATCTAACTTGTTTTAATCTTTCTTTACTTCAGGGGATGTCTTTGTGAACCTAAAACTCATAGGCAATATATATATTTTGTTTAAACTAGACAAATGTTAATTTAAGTCCATCTGATACAAATTTTGTCACATGATAATCATTCCCTAGCAGTCATAATCATTGTCAGCAGAACAAATGACCAGTATATGATTGCTACCACTGGTATTTACAAGATAGGATTCAAATTTCTAATTTCAGCCCTTAAAAGCTTGAAAGAAATTGGACTCTCCCCACCTATGAATTATAACTAGATTAGCAGGATTGTCACTTTTAAAGAAAGAAAATTGCAAAAGAAAATCAAAGGAGGCTGGTAGCCTTTTAAATCTGAATCAGCCACTGGAAGAAATGGCATATTGTACCACACAAACAAATGTCAGGTAACATGATCAAAAATTCAAGTTTTCTGCAGAAAAGTCTATTTCCGTTGGTATTCGTCTTTGTTGTGTGGATGCATTAAAAGTAAAGCTACCTGAAACCTCACAGAAAAAGCACCTCTGTCAAGACTGGAGAAAAACCTGTTTGTAATGAGTCTCTAGGGTTAGACATTACATAAAAAGAGATCAGGGTAAACTGACCTTACAACCCATCCACCTGTCTATCCTATTATATTGGTTTAAACTAAACAACAATTCAAAATAATCTTGAAAGGTTTCCACTTCTTCTCTTTTGCTTCACTTAAAAAAAAAAAGACAAAAGAATTATTTACTGCCATTTAGATAAAGGTGACATAGCAGATATTTTACTGATGTTTTCAGAAAAAGGATGACAGAGAGCAAAGAAATCCTTTTGCTTCTGGGATGATGAAACAATAATACTGTAGATGAGAAATCAATGCCATGAAGTGTATAAAAATTTAATATAAAAGAACGGACATAAAAGATTGCTTTTGTTTTTTATATTTGTGGGTATGACAAGATATTAGTTCTTTTTAAGTAACTGGTCATACTGATAGCAAAAGATTAAGTCAGAGAGAGTCAGTTCCTTATGCTTGAAATTCTTCCTTATGCAAGATGACAATGTACTAGCACTTATAGATATATATGCCCATAATAAAAGTCCCTCTTCAGGAAAAAGCCCTACTGTGAAAATTTCTAAAATTATTTTAGTTACTTGGTTCTCAACACCACAAAGAGTGCCATATTCTGATTAAGTTTAATTCTCTATTCAAGCCATAAGTTTGAGTTCTGCACAATAAATCAAAGAATATCAACAATGAGCAGAACAACATAAATATTGCTTTAACTATGTGTGTTGGAACTTTTTGAACAGTGTGGAAGAGACTGTCCAATCTCATTAGCCTTTCACCTTAAATGCTGTACATGTTAGTTATTCTTCTTTTATTGCACTATTCTTATGAGACAATCTCAAAAACATAAATGTCCTACTCAGAGTACTTGCAAACCTTCTTAAATAAAAATCTGTGAGAAGGTAAGGAGAGGGGAGAGGGCTTTATCTAGAACTGTTTTCCCAGTCTGAGATTTTACATAAGGGAGCTTTAATGTTTGTTTGTAAAGAACATCAAAAGATGTGATATAAACAGGTCTATGCTGAAGATTTTTCACACAGAAAATCAGATCTTTTTCTTTTATTGTTCCAAGGAAAGGATAATGCCTAGACAATTCTAACATACTGAAAGAGGGTCAAGACTTGCTGAGCAACTGTCAACCCCATTTCTTCTAAACAGAGAAAGGTCAGACATGTCTAGAGAAGAGTAAGAATTAGGATATATCTAAATCAGAAAGGAATGAAAAAAACTCCAAAAAGAAATTATAAAGAAAATCTTCTTAGAAGAGATAACCTCAGTGAAACCAGGTAAAATGGTATTAATCTACCTTTTCAGGATGTTAATATTCAAAATCTAAATCTTAATACTCTAACTTTTTGCTTTCTCTTTTTCCCACCATATATAGTTGAAGTTTATGTTTATGGAATAAATAAAGGAAACATTATGTGTGCTTCCAGTATGGGGAGGTGTTTATTCTGAGTTGAAGTTTTTATTTGTTTTAAGATTGCTTGGAGAAAAATGGAAACTGAAAATTGCTAGAAATAGATAATTTTAAAAATATCTTTGTATGAAGAACGTGTACCAACCCAAGAAGCTTATATTCAAATACGTGTAATAAAACTTGTATAAATATATACACAAAAATAAAATCATTGGATGAAACTTACTAAAATATTATATCAATTTATTTTAAACTAAACATTAAAGTGTTTCTTTGGAAGCCACATCCACAGAATCATAGAATCATGCATTATAAAATGGTTTGGGTTGAAAGTGACCTTAAAAATCTTCTAATTACATGTACATGTAGAGGAAAAAAAATAAAAAAAAAAGTAATAGATATCACTGAAACATATTCTATAGATAGCACTGAAACATATTCTATTTGAACCATTGCAGCATCCAGCTATGATGTGGGAATCTACCAAGGAATTAGTTAAGTAGGAAATTTTGAATTCTTACTAACAAGATGTTGACATGTTCTTCACCTATTACACTGTTTACCTAGAGGTAACAATAATATAGGAAAAAGTATTTTTAGCCTCTCTGCTTCCTCCAGGGTACTCTGCCCCTGTGGTGGCAACCCTTACAGAGCTAGGTCACTACAACCCTGAAGAGCATCAAGATTCAGTATATTTTGGGGAGATATTTAATTGCTGCCCTGAGGTCTTTATATATGCAGCTGCTCTGTCACTGACCAGAACTCACAAGCTTCCAGTTACATATCGAGTTTATGTTTTCCTTAAGGCAAAAATACCGATGAGTTTCTGTTAATTTTGTTTACATTTTGAGAATTCTTCTCCAGTTGCATTGTAAGGTCAGGTAGTTGGTTTCTTCCCCCATGTCTTATATTTCATCACTCAAATAATGAATACAGCTTGTCTCTGGCACACCTTGAATTATCTAGTTTGCTTTGGACTGGAAGCAGCTATAGCCAAGTTTAGGTTCAAATAAAAAATATACTTTGTGTACAGGTGAAAGATTTGGATAAATTCTACATGTTGAAAACACCATAAAATTAGTTCTCAACATTTTGAACTTAAGAGTCCAAGGAATTTATTCTCGTACTAAATTTATAATTAAACTTCATGACCTTAGAGTGACTGCAAGCTAGAAATGAGCTGCTTTGCATTGCAGTTGACTCAAGGTGAAAAATGTTTTCTGAGATTAGTGACTTAGTTATGTAAATGGATCATTCCAGAGAAATAAATTAATCTACATTAAGGCTGTCTCATGTCTACACAGGGCCAGGCTGCTACAGATAACTAGGTCCAAAACATGGTCTTTCCATCATAGCTATAATACTGACACCCATACCACAGCAAAATCAAATCACTCTGATCATGAGGGAACATTAAATTTATTTATGAACCATTTGTGTTTTCATATACATTCTGTGCACCAGGAACATGTTCCTTAGATGTGTGATCAGATGCTTTTAAGACACTGAACTTCTAAGTCACGGTAAATATTTTTTCCAGTAATTTATTTCTAAAGAATTCTCCAACCCTTGTTTTTGTCAAGATCATAATCCTAAGTGCAAAAGTAATATACAGTGCTGTCAGCCAGTTTTGAAAAATAAAAAGAAAGGTTTGATTATACTGCTGCTTACTGTCATAACTCTGTATTTATTATTAACTACACTTGAGGATGCATTGCGAATTCATTTAGCAGATTTTGTCCAAAATAGCTGTGCTAGCTGAATAGTGTGAAAGAGTAGATTTGACTTGAGATATTGCTTTTCTCCCTAGACTGAAGATTAATGCCTCCAAAAAGATGAAAGCAGGAGGATAAAAGCGTGATGTTTTCAAAGATAATTCTACTAGTGGCAATCATGATCACTGGATGAAAACAAATAAGTCATTTTCATTATCATGTGTCCTGAAAGGAAGCAATATTCACTGTGAAAGAAAATAATGAAAGAGGGGAAATTAAAGGCTTTGAAAAATTAACATTGATTTCAGAGTGCACCTGGACTTCTATTTCCACTGTTTTGTCTTCAAACATCAGCTCATATTCGGAGATGTTTTGATAGCAGACAATACAGAATTTAATGCAAAATAGACCAGACGTAACCCAATCAAGGGCTTTTCTTGTGAGAACAAAAGCTTTTCATAACTAAATGTCCTTTTCACTTCTAGTTTCACTGTCTTGTAATATACCAATTCACATGATGGGTGTCATTCATGCTTTGGGAACTGAATTTTCCCAGGCAGTAAAAAAAAAAGTCAAAATTAAAAGCTGAAATTAAAACCTTCCTTCTTCCCATTGCCAGTCCAAAACTAAAGTAAGACAAATCAAATTTTTAGCCTCATATAGCAACTGAAAATAATGAAATAATATATAGAAGAAAGTAAACTAATGAAATGGCAAAAGAGGTAGCTTTACAATGTGTGATGTATCATGTTTTGTTTTGTCGTGCTACAAAACAGGGATATGCTGCTGTGTTGGTACTTACAGTACATTAAATCAGCCATTGCAAAACTCATTAAATCCTCTTTCAACTCATGCCTACCTCTTACATAACTGATCCTGGCTTTCTGCTCTGTTTACCATTCATTTATAAACTCATACACTGTCTCTCAGACAATGCATTTTTTATTGATCTCATTGTCCTATTAAAATTGCTGTCTGACTTAGTGTCTGACATCTTAATGCCAAATTTTAGTTTCCACTTCATCCTAGCCCTGCATGTATTCCCCTAACACTTCTCAAGTTCTGCCTAGCCTAGTCCAACTTAAATGTCCAATCTCTCCCCACGCAGCTTCATTCTGCCAGATTAATTCTTCCTTGCACTCAAATAGATACCTCAAGTTTATTTTTCTCTTTCAATTCTAGCCTAAGATTTTTATACATCTGTTGGCTAGTAGAAACCCCTTCCTGAGTTTTCCTTCAGCACCTCTTTTTTCTGCTATTCACATTATCTGTATTTTCTGAAGTTAAAAAAAAAAGAAGTTTCTTCCTCTCTTTCTTTCCAACAGAAGTCAAGCAGTTGGAGTGACACAATGGCAATAAAAATCTGAAACTCTGTGATTTGGTTACTCTAACTCATATGGTCAGTTCTTGGACTGACTAGTATGAATATCAGTTTATGGATGATTATTTGAACCCATACTATTAACTTTTGAGATTTACCCTTCATTAGCCGCAGCAGTCTGGTATAATTTTTCTTTGATCAAAAGAGATTCAGGTTTCTCAATCAGGGGACATCAAGACTTTTGTAGTCACAAAGGCAGAAATCTAACATTTTAAAGCATACAATTACTGTTAATATATTCTTGAAAAAATCCTGGAAAATGGAAAAAAGTATGATTTTGAGAACCCTTGAACTAACATTAAACATAATTAAAGATTTAATTACAAAAGTTTGAAAACTGTAACAGATGTTTGGAGTGTCAACAGATGAGCAAGAGCATATTTGACATATGAAGAGTTACTGACCCATTCTGTTTGATCTGTTCTTTAATGAAATTTAAAAAAAAAACCAGCTCAGGAACAGACACCACAATACATAAGCAGAAGTACTTCTAATATACCAGTCTGGACTTCAGTGTGCCTTTCTTTTCCTTCACTCAACCTTTAAAATTTACAAATTACTTTGTTGGCTTTCCAATCAATGTGCACAAGAGGTTCCAGCTTTATTGATTTCTTGGTAGATTTTGATGTTCTGTTCCATTCTCTCTTTATGACCAAACAGCAGCCAGGACTAGAACAAGAAGGAATTATCTAGATATGAATGATAGACAAAGAGATAAGAACGATCCCGAGTTTATTTTAGGCCAAACATGGAAGTTTAATAGTTTAAAATTTACCAAAAATTTATCTAAACTTCAACTATATTTCATCTTGATATTAATTAGTAAACCACTCAGCATTTCTTCATTCAGATAAAATCAACATTTGTAATATGCATTCATGTCAATCATACAAGTCAAAGATAAATGTCAGTCTTTATCAGACCAAGAGAATAGAAACTAGACTTGGATGCCATTTCAAACTTTTGTCTTTAGAATTACTTGTGCCTAAAACAATAATATTTTATTTTTTAACACAAAATGTAATTAAGACTCTACCTATAGTAGTAGTCCTGAAATTTCTCCCTGCTTTTAATATTGCTTCTTTACTTATTAGTAGTCCTTTTAGGTACAAAAGCCCTTTTATTTTCTTTGAGAGATGGTTTACAGGGACAGACAGAGATATGTGCCTTTATATCCTGTATACCTCACTCACAGTGACAAGTGAACTCTGTTTTAATGGAGGCGTAAAATTTTGCCTACTAGTTCCTAAAAATTGTTTATCACAGAACCATAGCAGCTGTGATCTTATCTTTCCCTGTTGACTCAACCTATTTCAGCCCGGATGAAGAGATAAAATTCTTCAAGTTCTGGTACTTCACTTTCTGGAATCTTTATTTTCTGCCCTTAAACACAGGTTATACCACAGAAATCTGTAACATCAACTTCCTGAAAGAAGATCAAGCAAGGAAAATTCAACATTGAAATTGTGTCTTAGTGACGCAGATGCTTTCAAACAGCTTTAAATCAGGAGTAATGCTTCCATTGTGTTAGGCTATTTACATACACACACAAAAAGAAGAAAAAAAATACAAGCCCTATTCCAAAGAGCTTTTTTCTGGGGATGAACTTCTCCTTAAAATTTGTCCTTCAGATTTTTAGCATTTTTAAAGACTAATGAAGAAATGAGGCTTTAGTCTCCAAGTAGACTGCTAAAAGTCTTGATATACCCCATTCTGGAATACTTGAAGAGTATAAACTATAACATGCCTGTTTATTGAAGTATAACCTGCTTCCATGCAAATGGTTTATTGAAGTATAACCTGCTTCCATGTGTGAGGTATTCTGTAGGAATTTGTGAGTCTTAAGATGACCAATATTTCAAGAATGTCACATTGTACCCTGAACTTAAGACTTCCTAACAAATTGGAAATGAAAATTTTCCTATAGAAGGTAAAACACACATCTTCTCTTGAAAAAGGTTTTGTCAGCTAGTGCTGACCTTCAAAGTTCATTGGGATGTACAATAGTCTTCTTATTGAGCATGAAACTAAAACCATAAAAACATCAGCACTTGGAGAACATCGAGGCCTTTTCCCATTCTCACAATGCCCCACCAGGGTGGTGCTGGGGGTGCACATGAAACTGGACTTCTATTTCCACTGTTTTGTCTTCAAACATCAGCTCATCAAACATCAGAGGGGACACAGCAGGCACAGCTGACCCCAGCTGAGCAAAGGGTTATCCCGTACCGTCGGATGTCACGCTCCACATATGGAGCTGAACTATGAGTCACTAGAAGAAGATAGCTCAAAGCTATTGTTTTCTTGCTGTAACCCATTCTCTTTATTTGTAAAAGAATTCTTTTACACAGTCATGATCTTTCCACTTGCAAAAGAAACACACTTTGAAATTTATCCCCCTGAGGTTTTTTGCCATCTCATGTTCACCATTCTAGACATTTTCCTTATTTTCTTTATTTTTTCTCTTTAAAATAATATTCTGTAGTGGGAGAGAAACAGAACCACAGGCTGTCCCCTCAATAGCCCCCTAGGAAAACAATATGGTGGAGTAGGCTGGGAGAAGGTCATGTCACAGGCTGCTATGAATTATATGAACTTCCAAAGCAATATTGACCATGAAAAACAAGAAATATGGGCCTACACAGAGCTATGACCTGCAACAAAGAAATTGTTTCTAAGATGAGAATTTGTTTAAGCTCTCAGAACATTAAACAGCGCAAATTGCAAGTATTTTTAATCTTGGTTTTGTGTACAAACTGCTTTCTTTAGGAGAAAAAAAAAAGGTGGTGTAGGCAGAGATACATTGATTTTATTTTTTCCATTAAAAATATAAAATGACTTCTGGCAAAAAAAAAAGATGTTGAAACTAAATTACGTTGGGAATTTTTGGTTGGTTGGTTGGTTGGTTGGTTGGTTGGTTGGTTGGTTGGTTGGTTGGTTGGTTGTTGTTGTTTCCACAGAAAATATTTTTGTTTCGCTTTAACCTAGGCACAATTATTCACAAATTTTAGTCTGAAATTTGGAATAGACCAGTTTGGAAGCATTGTAAAAATTGAGTTATAAACATGAACATCAGCTTGAGTTGCAATACTTTCATTCTTAGATATCATCACCTTTTCTTTTGTCTTCAGAATATCATTGTTTGTGGCAAGTCACCTCAGAGAACAGAAAAACTTTGCAGTCTTCAGTTAATTCTAAAGACCATCTTTACTATTGAAAAGTTGAACACCTGGTTCATCTTGTATACAAAGACCTAGAGAAGGAAGTCTTTTTGGCCCTAAGGACAGACAAGAACTCCACTGGAAAGTTGGATTATCTAAGATGATATAATATATATCCAGGTGTTCTGAAATTCTCTATTTGAAAGATAACATTGTTGCACTAAGGACAGCTTATTTACGCCCATCATGTATCACAAGTCTTGGATAATAGGTTTTGAAGAGAATTAATATGGTATATGCCATGGCAGATCAGATCATCCATGCATTCAAACTCCTGTGACACAGTTAACACCTGATCTGACATACGCCACATAATAAAATTTGAAACTAAGCTAAGTAGTCTGCAACCAATTGTCTAAATATAACAATAGCATGGCAAAAAAAAAGATGCTTCTAAACAAAGACATTATCTTTAAACAAATACTTTTTTTTCTGTTGCCTGACATGACAAACAAGATTTGATTCAGACTATCTTAAAAAACCCCAATACAATATGCTGTGGGGCTTGCTTCAATAGCCAGGATTTGCAGGAAGAAAAGCTTTGAAGGTGCTTGAGACAACTAGAGAGGTTTTATTTCTTTAAAATATGGTATTTCAGGGGAGCTTTTAATTTACACATTCATACTTTATATATTATTCATGTGTTTTTCTGCATGAGGCAGATACGCAGCCCCAAAATAATACAAGCACTTTTCCCATTGCAGAGTAGTACTTTTAAATAAAAAATAAAACAAGGTTTTATGGGTTTAAGATAATTAATCACATTAAAGATATTTTCAATTTCCTCAGGTAAGCAATTTAGGCTACAGCTTCTGGAATAAAAAAATTCTTTATTTTACAGATGACATTTATAGTACATATGGTGCAGCTGACATTTCTTTTTCTAAAATTACTTGCTAATATTTTCAGAGGGATGAATTACTTTTCCACTTCTCAACCATTACAACTACACAGAGAGATAGATATGTTTGCTTCTGTTGTGCTTTTCAAGGAATATGTGTACCATGAATTTTTTATGTACAATACTGTGCTGTATGAAAAAAAGCTAAAATTTCTGGACTGATAAAGTGTTATAGCACCACAAGAAGAAGTAATTCTTTATATTTAAAGTATACTCTGAGGTAAATACCATCATTAATTTGTTGTAGGTTAAATTACTGTGCAATGTTTCCACACAAAACTAAAAAAAAAAAAATCTCGTTTTACTGTTCATTGTTGCAATTTCATGCTATAACTCCACTGTAATGCACACTGGAGTCTTCAGATTTTTAAAAATCTCTATCAAAACTACAAATCAAATTAAGGCTCTATTCTCAAGAGTACAGTTTAGGCATATAAAATCTCAAATGTTTTAACACTTGCTTCCAGTATCTACGGAATTTCTGAGAAATATTGAGCAACTGAATTGCTGTCTCTTACTTCTTCTAAGCATTTCTTCAGTATATTCACATCAGTGGATGCGACAAAGGTGAAAATTCTGCTGCTTCATCTTCTAAAAATTTAATACCTCCATCCCTTGTGGGTTTTTTTTCCTTATGGAAGCATTGGGGTTTATGAACGGAGTCCTTTTTATGAAGAAAATGTGTAAAGATCCCTTAACATCAGCAGGTCTAATACAAAAGTATATGGAGTAAAAAAGAAAAAAAAAAAAGATGAAACTACAGAAACTTGGAACTTTCCGGCTCTTTTCTACTATTGTGCAGAGAGTCTAGACATTTGACTGCATCACCTTCTCTGATATGAATTCCACTCACGTAGAGTAAAGGTCGATCTACAAATGCATCTCAGCTCAAAGCTCCAAACACACCTATGTATAACTAGACATATTTCTCAGGAGCAGTCTTCCAATTTACAGGGGTTTTTTAATGGAAGTTTTGAAACTGCAACTCTTAAACCAAGGCATTAAAAAGTGAAGTTACACACTGACAGTTAATTGACAAGCCAGCCATAACCAGGAGATATTTATATAAAGATTAAATTCAGTTTCTTAATACCATTCCAATATTTTAAGTGATTTATGTGTCTGAGATATCAAACTTTACACTTTAGAATTACAACACCTGTGACCTTCAGAGCTACTTTACCTCCAGATTGAAGGTATCAGTAAGAAAGTCATCATCTCAGTGATTGAGATTAAAATCTCATTTCTGGCATCATGATTGATGACAATACAGGGATAAAATCTATACATTTTGATGTGCTAATAGTGGGAATGCAACTATTATAATAAATGTATATATTGCACATTTTCCATTTGGCACGTCTCTTTTCATCAAAATTTGTTCTTCTTCAGGTTGGTCAGGAATGCCAAAAAACCCAGCAAATGGGAACCTCAAATAATTCTTCAGGAACTATTTTAACATAGTAAAATGGGTGTTATAACTTCAGAACATGCAAGAAAGCAGGGAGTAATATGATGTTCTAGAGGACTAAATGAAGCACCGCCTGTGTTCCTGGCCCTGGGAGCATTTTCCTTATCTTCCACATCATTCTATTAAAGGAATAATAGAAAAAACCACACATAAATGGTAGTGTATGACACACAAGACATGACACGATTGAATTCCATTGCTGTTGTCAAAAGTGTATAGAAAGTAACTTTTCTGTCTCTCAGATAATGCCTATTTTCCTGCTTGTAAGCTGAACAAACGATCAACAGGGGATTATAGTAACTGAAGGAGAGCAAAGAACCTGTACCTTGGGGTTGTCAGTAAGAGAAGAAAAGAAATGGAAAGGAGGGACTTGTAACAGTGTCATTCAATACAATAAATTCTTCACTATCACCTTAATGCTGTCAAACAAAAGTCCAGGTTCCATTTCCACGATGCAGTGTAGTATTCAGTGCTCTTTTTTTCATTGCATTCAGTTCTCCATTATTTTCAGTTAGAAACCCTACTGCTTTATAGCTCATATGTTCGTATTTTATTAATTAATATATTTTTTGTTGTTGTCAATATTCTTTTTATTTATCTATATTCCTAGTCTCCTTTTAAATAATTTTGTTGAATGACATTTTTTATTAAGTTTAGAAGGAGCAAACCTTTGGACCTTACAGTCTTGTACTTTGTTTCCTGACTAGATTGTGAGAAAAGCTGATCTTTGAAGTGCAACACAAAGAGAACAAACAAAAGATGCAGTGGGCGCTGCTCTTTACAATTTTTTGATATTAAAGAGACACATTTACAGATACAAGTAGTTGCTGCAAACTTAAGACAAACAATTGGTGTTTCCAGTAATTTCTTTTAGTCCAGATGATGAAGTTCTGCTTGATGCCTACATTTGCTTAATGCCTGAAGAAAGTTTCAATGGATGTTTCAGTGTAAAGAATATATTATAAAATTGTGCCAATTTTTTCTTCTGTCTTTCACCAAAAACAAGATAAATTTTTTCAGTCTAAAACTTCCCCACATTGTACTCTAATCAATTTTCATCTGTTTAGGAATCTTGTTAATTTTAACATTTCTATCTAAAGAAGTTCCTGTTTTGACAAGCATGGCCTTTCTCCATGCTCAAGTGTACTCTCCCTCTTCTTTCTCAATGTGGACTCTTGTTGATAAATTCACTAAGATAGATCATATTCTCCCATCATCCTTCACTCCCCTTTTAGTTAATCTAAAATTCTGATATGTCATGTTCAGCAGGTCAAAATTTCATTAAGAGCAGGAATAACTGACCTTTTATGAGACTTTTTTATATATTAGTGGAAGTATGGGCTTAAATGCATACTTTCAGTTTGTTAATGTCTGTTTATTGGCTTTGAATATCAGAAGAGTGTTGGCTGTTTCACAGAGGATCTGTGTTTACACCTCATGTTTGGAAAAAGCAGCAAATTGAAAAACCTTATGTTTCAGTCCTTGAAAACTGAATCAAAATTTATTCTCCTTTGACTTAAAATAAAACCTTAAAAATTGTTGTTTTGCCAAGTCATTAACGCTCATTACCAAGAGTGTGGAATGTAAGTACTAGTGAGATGATTCATGGCAACACAATCCTTATTACATCAGTATGGCCCCATAATTGATTTAGTTAATGGCACCATCTGCTCATTTCCAGTGTTTTCCTTCCAGTTAGAATGACACATCATACATTTGATTTTTTAAACTATGTTTTCTGTCTTTTGCTCCACCATTTGTTCTGAATTACCTTTTTCTCTTTACATCCATTATTGCAATCTTGCTTTTGAGGAAATTACATTTTGAAAGAGTTGGTTTGGCTCTCAGTGCTTTGTCTTTCCAACTGCTAAGTGGTTCACTTGTGGTGACGAAATGCTGTTACTTAATGCAAAAATGACCTAGAATTCTCTTGTTATAAACCTTTGATGTGCCAGGCCTCAAGAAAAATAAGTCAATAGTATTAATTTTCTATATCCTGCCAAAAAACCTAGAAATTGAAGGAAAAAAAACAAAAGGAATAGAAAATTGCAGCTGTCCCAGGGTGACAATGTATAAAAGAATAAAAGACATCCACTTCCTGTCTCCATACCAGTACTCTTGGAATATCAATATGCAACCACAGTGTTATAATTTTTGCAAGGGAAAAAAACACACAAGGTTGTGTAGGGAGAATTTCTATGGCTTAGTCTTTGAATACTTGTGGATATATTAATGTAATTAATGGACTATGCCAATTATAAACAAACATTGAGCAAAAAACCTTTTTGCTTACATTAGGATATTTTACTGGAATAGACTTGATTAATTACAATGTGTAGAGTTATAAAAGCAATTTATCATGGTATAATGAGTATTCGGGTACTTATGGCTAATTTAAATGAATAAAATAGAACAATAGCCATTAGAGCATTGCTGTATGTTTAAGGATACATAACCAAGCACATTTTATGAAAGTCTTGGGAAAATAAATACCTAAAGTCATGAAACTAAATGCAAAAACGATGGTACTCTGCATTTTATTTTCACTAAGATTCATTCCTTAAAGGAAGAAAAGAAAGAATAATCTAATAAAGGAAGGGCACTAGCTTTTACTGGTAAACTTAAAGAAAACTGAATCTTGGAGGCATACTGGAGTGGAGGAACATAATTCAGATGTATGGAGTTGGTCTTTTGGTCTTTTGGGGTCATCTGTCCCTCCCATGTCCCCTCCCAACTTCTTGTGCACCCCCAGCACACTCACTGGATGGTATGAGCACCAGAGAAAGCCTTAACTTTGTGTGAGCACTACTTAGCAGTAACAAAAATATCCTTGCGTTATAAACACTGTTTCCAGCACAAAACCAAAGCGCAGCCCCATAATGGCCACTATGGAGATGATTAGATCAGGGCAGACCAATGTCCAGCCATTACCAGAGCAGAGCCATCCTAAAATTCCCTTTTTTCACTTTTATAGCTGAACATGACATTATAGGGTACAAAACATCTTTGCAGTTCTTCAGTTCTTTCGGGTCATTTACTGGCTTTGTCCTCTCACAGCCAATTCACTGTGACAGGGACCGACTGAGAAACAGAAACATAGAATTATAAAATCATCAAAATTGGAAAAGGCCTCCAAGATCATTGAGTCCAACCTTTGACTGAACACCATAGCACTAAGAATCATGACCAGTCATTTCTGGAACACTTCCATGGATGGTGACTCCGCAGCTTCCTTGGGTAGCCCATTCCAATTCTTGACAACTCTTCTCAGTGAAAAAATTCTTCCTAATGTCCAAACTGAACCTTCCCTGTCTTGAGGCCATTTCTTCTTGTCCCGTCACTGGTTGTTCAGAAGAAAAGGCCGAACAACCCTCACCTGGCCACAACCTCCTTTCAGGCAGCTGTAGAAAACAAGGTCTCCCCTGAGACTCCTCCAGGCTAAACACCCCAATCTCCCTCAGCTGTTTCTCATATGTCTCACTCTCTAGACCCTTCACCAGCTCCATTGCCCTTCTGTGGACATACTCCAGCACCCCAATGTCCTTCTGGTAGTGAGGGGCCCAGAACTGAGCACAAGATTTGAGTTGTGTTCCTCACATAACTCAGCAGTGCCAGGCACAGGAGAACAATCACTTCCCCAGTCCAACTGCCCACACTATTTCAGATACAAGCCAGGATGACTTTGGCTTTCTTGGTCACCTTGGAACACTGCTGGCTCCTGTTTAGCCAGGTGTCAAACAGCTGCCCCAGGTTCTTTTCCTCTGGGCCTCTTTCCACCCATTCTGCCCCAGCATGTGACACTGCCCGGGGTTGCTGTGACCCAAGGGCAGGACCAACACTTGGCCTTGTTGAACCTCATTCATCTGATCTCAGCTCATCCATCCAGCCTGTCCAGATCTCTCTGCAGAGCCTTCCTACCCTCCAGCAAATCAACACTCCCATCCAACTTAGTGTCATCTGGAAATCTACTGAGCATCCAGAAGGCACTCATGCTTTGCAGGCACTGTTCATAGTGCTATCAGCACTCTTTCAGTCAAAAATCTAAACCACAGCACCTTATGAGTTGCCATGAAGAAACTCCATCCTAGGGAGACCCAGGATACCAGGCTAGCAATTAGCTCTTAGTACATTGATTTCATCTAATTCCCCAGCACTTACCAGTAAGGCTTGATACTTTGCAATATGCTGGACGTGTCTGCCTGTATATTTGTTCCCTTCTGTATTTAATTTTATTAGGAAATACTGACCACAATTTAATATGAACATTAATATTAGGATGTCACCTGCTGTCTACATTGAACTGATGACAGGACACAGGTTTTGGCCACAAATTTGTGATATTTGGTCCCAGAGCTTGAGTTTTTAATATAGGCTATGTGAACCTTACTGCAAATGATTAGTCAGAATATCTGACACAATCTGATAAACCAGATGGTAAGAGCAAGCATGGAGACAGGGAACAATTGAGATAGTAACATGGGGCAAGAGAGTTTTGAAAGGAGATTAGGCAGGTATATATTCATTAGGATAGAAGTGATTAGCAGAACACAGTGATTAAGAGACACAATATTGAAGGGCAAATAGAAGGCAGATGCCCTGAAAATACTTGGCAGAATAATGGGCTGACAAACAAGGGGCATGAACCAAAGCTAAGGAAAGATGGATCAGCAAGGGACTTCAGGATAAATTGCTTCACAAAAAAGGTAATTAATATGTAGCACTACAAGCTATTAGGTCAGGGAAAAACTAGTTCTCAAATGCTAATATATCTGAGAAGAGATAGGTGGATGAGCTGGATGGACTAATTCTGTGTATTACCTCTGCCACCAGAATAGCAAAAGTGAACCATCACTTAAACTAGCACAATAATAAATTAAATTATTTCAATAAGTCTTAGAGTGTTGAACACTAAAGGAAAAAAAAGTTCGGTAGTTTGGTTTTCAAAAAAAACCCAAAAAACCAAAAGAAACTAAATCAAAACAAAT
>JANIJU010003056.1:96641634-96668879 GCA_025504685.1 Leucosticte australis | reverse complement strand
ACACACAAAACCACAAAAAACTCCCAAACCAATCCAAAACAAAAAAAAAAAAAGACAAAAACTCTGCAAATAACTGAACTTCTGTTACTCCAAAATATTTTATGCTACAAGATTCTTCCTTGATTTATGTTAATAAAAAAACAATAATATGGAAACACCTCCCATGGAAGTTTTGTTTCCATAAAGAGGCAACAAAGAAACCTTTGCTTAAAGTCACAATTCTTGACCAGGAACTTTAAAATGCAGAATTTTCTCCCCACAGTTTGTTACCTGAATTTCCTGCTTGTAGATCCAACCATGGAGCAGGCTGAGCATATGTTCAAGAGATCTATAGTATATTTCACCAACCTAGCAGCAGCAGCTGTGTGCTCAGTCAGAAAAGCAGGTTATGTTCTTGCCCACATGGCTGCTCAGCACTGAGCATAGTTGTATTCCTTCATTCAACACAGAAGCCCCAAACAAGTTCTTCTACTTTTCCCCACTTTACAGCTGCACTAAAAGTCAAACCAAAACTGCCTTCTACCACACTCACTACATCCAGCTCTATTTTTATCTTTTAAGTTCGCCAATCTTAAATGCTGCCTTTTTTTCACTTTCAGCATACACTGCAAGGAGCTCGAGGCTGCACTACAAATGTGCCAGCATGAGCTGGGTGGTTCCAGAGCAGCACTAGGCAGCACTTTGTGAGCACATTTCTGGACACCCCATGCCAGCACTGCAACCCTGCCATGCTGTAATGTCCCTTAAAAGCCAAGAAGCTCTGTGTAGACAGTAAGGACCTGCTGCTGTGAGCAGCTGGCACCAGAGCTACACCCTACTGCTGGGAACTTTCATCTTAGAAAGCTGAATCTGTTCTCATAGAACAGACAATTATCAGGCATGGAAATACCAGTACCCAGTTTTCCACTGGATAAAAACCTGCCGCATGCGAGAGCTGCACCCACAGCGTGCAGTGACACAGAAGATGTCTGACCCTATCAATTCTCACTGCTCCCCTCTGCACTTCCTGCTGCTCCTGAGAAAAGACAGGACAAATAAGCTGGCACCCAAAGCAGCTCATTCCTTTCTAAGCATTGATGCACAAACATTAAATATAGCTGTCTTGAAGCTTAGTTCAGAAGTGTATCAGAAGATATGCAGCTAAGGCATTCAACAGCTTAAACTTCATGTTCTTCTACTTTTCTTTAGCTTCCCTTCCCTCTCAAAACAAACCAAAACAGTCAGCGTTGGATTTTGTGCATTTACATTTTTGAAATGCTTCTGAAAGATAAAAAGTTGAATTTTTAAAATAAAATTAATACATTTTACATAACTGTATCCTAAAAGCCTGTCTTTAAAGAAATATCTGGGGTTTGTATTTCCATAGAATGTATTTACCCAGAATTTGAGTGATGTAAAATTAATTGTAATAATTTGTCAAGTGAAATGTATGTATATGTAATATGTATATATTTCAAAATTAACATTTTTAATACCATTAATGGAACTTAAATTATTTCCACATTACATATCTTTAAGTTATCTTTATGTTATAAGAGGTTGTAGATGATTCTATAAAAAGCATTTGAAGAGATTTAAGAATGCTCTAAGAAACCAAAATGAGCCATTATCTTACTCAAACAATTGGCCTTTATTACATTTAAGATCATCAGTCAGCATGATGTATGATTTTGAAATGTGGATCCTCTCCAGAATGATACAGAGTTTGGGCCAAGAGTAACAACTTAAGTTGCTGTGTAAATGCAGGAGAAAGTATGGAATTTAATTTACAAGAGTTATTTCTGCTGCAAACTTCCTAGTTATGCTGTTCCCAAATAGCATGAACCAATGGAGCACAACTGTCCTCAAAAGAGATCCGAGGATGTCAAGCTTATGCCTAATAATCTCATTTTAAGCTAGGAATAGTCCTTGTAGAGACATTTCATACCAGCAGTAAATAGTTTAAATAGATTCCTATTTGCAAAAGAACAGATTAGTGATACTGACCTTCTTTGTATGGCTCTACCAAGGAAGAGTGATATCTGGGAGGTAGTAGCAAGGAGGTAGAGGAAATTACTGACCTGGCAAGTGCTTTGTTTGGACATAGAGCTGTAAAATAGTTTTCAATCTCAAAGGCTGAAGCAGACAGGAAATGTGTTCATATATTCTTGGTTCCTTTACACAAAGTTCTTAAAATGTCAAATTTCTGCATATTTCTGAGTGCTGTTTTGGCAGCAAATTCTAAATTTGATAGAAATTTATCAGCAGAAAGTGATTATTAGGGGTATAAGCATCCTATGAACCAGTTCATGAACCAGTTATATAACAAAAGAGATTGTAGGTCAGTGAAGAAAGAGTTTGACCACCTTTTTTAGACTGGGGAGCACACAAAAATCTGAATTCTTGTTGTACCACAAATTGAGGGGGATGGCAGGAGAAGGGGGGTAGGGGTGGGGAGGAAGAGTGAAAATAAGGAATTAGCATATTTATTTCAATGCTATTACAGCAGTTCTAAGACAGAACAAAATAATTCCTATAAAGTCTGACCATTGTTTCTTCTTTTACTCTGATCTGTGACATATCAAGCAGACAGCATGGATATCAGGAAAGATTTACAGCCCATTACTTTCCTCACAGGACATCACCATGAGATGTGTTGTCCCCTACCAGCATAGCTGAAAATTTCCCACTCACTAATCTGGGCTCTGGCTGGTAGAGACTGAACAGAACAAAACAGTTGACTGGAATTTCCTTACTAATAGAATTTAAATAGGACAGATACCAAGCACATCCTTGAATTTGTCTATTTCTTGTAACACTGACTTGGGCATAGGAACAGCCTCAGGCTCCACAGCCAGGAGAACAGAGGAGCTATTTGCCCCTGTCCCACAGTAACATATTATATATATATAATCATATTATATCATTAAACTATTATACATATCAGTATATCATAATTTTCTTTCTCCAAAGGTACTTCACCCATCTGAAAATAGAGGACAGATCTGTAAAGGCTTCTCATTTTCTTTCCTCTACCAGTTATCCAGACTGTATTTTTCCCAACATCCTTCTGCCTTTAAGGTTTTTGCATTTGTGTCTGGAAAGGAGCAAGGCAACTTTCAGTTTCCTAAAACAGACTGCTCTGCTACACCTTAAAATTGTTTTTCTTTAATAGTTGTGGTAGTTTCACTCTGTAAATATTGCTTAGAAAGCTCAAATCTTTTCTATAGTTGAGAGTCCATGTACTGGAAAGAAATTTTAAACAAAAACCTAACACAGCTTTTGTTTATCTACAGATGGGAAGCCACAGCATAAGAAGGTGTCACATCATTTACTCACATAACTAGTTTATCTCCCTGCTTCCAGTTACATTACTACTAATAATAATATTATTATACACCTTCAATTTTATTATTCTTAAGCATTCATTTTCAAATAGTTTGTTTTTTTACATCAAATGAGGTGTTGGCAGGAGTATAAAATATTTTGTACCTCCACTATGTGGATTCAGACTGATATTCATACTTGGTTTGCAACAAAATTTGATCATTCTAACACAAATAGAGCTCCTGGTTAAGCATATTTCAATAAAAAGACAAATCTCACATTAATTAAAAAAATAGATGTAAGCATCTAAAGATACACACACAGGAACTTTGGTATAATATGAACAAAAGAGGGGAGATTAGACCACCAAGTAGAGACTGAGTCAGCTCATAAAATATGAACCTAGAAATGATGTGTAGCATTACTCCTTTTCTCTAACTTACCACTAGGGAAAACCCTAGAGGAAAATAATCTCTAACATCACTGCTTCAAGTACTGAGCCCAGAGGAGGTTAAAGGTTGCTGTTCTCTTCAGAATTTATTCCTAGATTCACTCAAGTTTCTTGGATACATTGGATACATTGATTTCCCTATGCTAAGAATGATTGAAGGTTAACAGTTTGCTGCATAACTGATAATACAGTTTTGTTAGATATCAGTAGCCAAGCAACCAAAAATATTTACATACATATATATGTAAAAATACACATACACACATACATAGGTGCTATGGAAAAAAATATAAATCAGTGAAAAATAAAAATACTGCAGACTCAGGAAATAAACAAAAAGCTACTCCTAGATACTTCTACGGGTGTACATGCAATGATCAAACAAATAAAATGGTCTTCAGCTTAGTTTCTTAATGAAAAAAAGTATTAGCAATTTGACTTTTAAGACATTGATCCCTCATAACTGAAATAATTTTTAAACTCATAGACAACATCAGAATTTGTCAAAAAGGTGGAGATCACAGACCTTAAATATCATTTACAACTGGAGACAAGTATTTATTAAAGCCAGTAAAAGAAGCCAAGTATCCTAATTCAGGCTGCTTGAATTGTCTCACAGCCTGCAAATCTAATCATCTGTATCCAATTCTGACCAGCAGACGTAGCAGTAGAGAGCGGCCAACAGGCCAGCCAAAGGCACAGGAAATAGGGATGAAGGGAAGATTTTGTTGTGAATAAGGAACTGCAGAAAACAAAGATTTTGAGAGCAAGATATCACACTTGTGTTTTGGGGAATGCAAGAACAATTTAGTGTATTTTAGCAAAGAAAGAAAGACACAGATAACTTACTGAAGTCTCTTCCTACCTAAAATATTCTATAATATAGAGGCAGAAGAATCTAGTGTACAACACTGTTTCATCATGAATGTGACTCCAGTAATTCTAGTTCTCCCAAAACATAAATTTTTCCTTGAATTCTGTTTTTTTCAGATCACATCAGAAGATGCAAGCCTTATCCCATGTCCTGTAGTATAAAGATGCTTAGTACTCAGCTTTTAAAGGTTTTCTAACTCTTTGTGAAAAAAATAGTTAAAAACATTTATTTAAAAAATTATTAAAGGTGCACTGTCATTGGCATTTCTGCAGCAGTAAGTTCTGGTGTTAATTTCAGTACTTTGCAATGTGATAATTGGAAGACTTACTTCCCTATGTGATGCTGATATCAGCCTTTATTAGATGCAGAGTTACTGGTAAAGATGACCTAAAAACTTTGCAGTGTCTTTTTAGCCTCTGACTGCAGGAGGCCTTCCCTTTTGAACACCATAACACCTTCATGATTCCTACTAAATGGTGCTCTTGAGGTGAGAGAGTGTACCACTTAATGCTTTATTGCAGAATTATAAGCATCCTTAGAACATTTGTCAGGTATTCTTTTGTTAATTTAGCTTATGCTAGCCAAAATTTTAAGTAAAAAACAGTCTGTTCTGATGGCTGAACAGAAAGGCTTTCATGTTCCTTAAGGATGAAAAGGTGGGAATTTATATTTTCTGCTCTAAAGATTTTTGTTACTGGTGATTGATGTAGTCTCCATTTAGAAATCCTGCCTTAGATAAACACAACACCACGCAACACTGACTCCTGCTCTGACAGCTCCAATGTGGCTTGGCAATTGGGATTTGACATTGTTGGTGTGTGTCCCCTCTGCCTAGGTCTCTCTTTGCCTGTGAAGAAATTTCTCTGTCTGGCCCATCTGATCAGTACGTGCCCCACAGAGCACAGTACTGCAGAAGGCTTTGTATGCTGGCCATGACATTTCCAAAGTTAACATAAATACAAGATGTTATAGATGAGCAGTGCAATGGTTGGCTCTTACAATTAAGGAGTGAATGTTATGTGCATGTTAAGAGAAGTTTTGTAGGTGTATAGTTATGTTCCTGTAATATGTCATCCTATAGTCCTCTTTCCCCTCCTCTTGTAGAGCTGTCACAGGATGGCCTTGGCAGCTGGGGCATTTGGGGAGGGTTGGCTTGTTGCTATGGTAACCCCTGACCTCCAATCAAGATGTAAGAAAGGGATTTCCACCACTGGATGGCAAAGGAGGAGTCGACTGACAAGACTTAGGGAGGGGCTAGAGGTATGAAAGGCGGAGCATCCATTTTGTAGATGAGCATTTAATGGTTTAGTTCCATGCTCCCAGTGCTGTGATTTTCCCTTTTTCAGTCTTCTGTTGTATTTTTGTTAAGGTTTAATAAACCTTTGAAATTTTAAAAGTGGGCATCATTTCTCACACAAGAGTTCAAGGACTGCATGTGGATGGGTCTCAGCAGGATGAGGACCAGGCTCACAAGAAGACTAAGAAAAATTAATATTCCAAGCAGAAAAAGAAAAATAGACACCAATAAACCAAAACTCCAATTGAGACTACATTACAGCTATTTATTACAAACATTTCAAAAGTTCATGAAAGAAAACAGAAACATTTACTTATCATTATAAAAGTTCTGTAGCAGCAGTACAATAATTTCTGTCACAAGTGGAGTATCTTGAGATACTCATTGATGGTCAGCCTCAATTTAGGTATCAATAGCAGGTGAAGCTGATATGTTCTTTGAGAAATGCATCATTGAACAGCATACACAACTCTGTACCTTTCAATTAATCCTCCAAATAGAGAAACTAGGAATATAAATTTTTTATTCAGCCAGATTTATATTGATTTCTGATTTTATGAAAAAGAATAAACAAACCAAGTTCGAGTATATTCCTAAGAACTTAAGCCTTAGATAAAGGCTCCTTGGGAATGTAATTTTTTTCAGTGGGCAGCATAAATGAGCATCTGAGATGAATATTGCAGAATTGTTGGGGTTTTTGTTTGGTGGAGTTTTGTTTGATTGTTAGCTCATATCTTCCTTCCATGGAAAGTTAAGCACACTGAGTTGGATAATTTACTCCAACAATATATTTGCTTAATATTTTGCAGCTCTGCAACACAGAAAGTTTTAATTATTTTTGTAAGCAACAAACATAGTTCTCTTAAGGAGAATGTCCATTAATCCATTTTATAGATGAGTAAACTTAGGTGCACTACAGTTAACAACAAAAGTATTTAAAAACAATTTATAAAATGAAAATCCACTATGAGTAAGTCTCTAACAGAATATATCTTTAATTTTGAATGCAACTTTGGCTTTAGTTTAAATAAACTGATTTGCTCCCTCCCAGGTTGTTTGACACAGTCCTTTACAGGGGCCTTTGATAAAATCACTGACATTTCCTGAGTGGATACTTGGATAAGGTTAAAAAGAATTTGAGATATACAGAATTACGTTAGTGTTTGATCCGAGTAGGAAAGCTGGACATGAAAAAGATTCCTGATATCCACATTTCCTCTATTTTACATCAGGCTGAAAAACAAATGTTTTGAAAATAAAATTTTTACATTTCCCAAAAGTAGGTAGCTGACCTAAAGCTACCTATACCCTCAAGGCTCAGCAAGGATACCAGATACATGGATTCAATTATAGTAAATGCTGTAGGAGCCATCCCATTTTCTTTCCTATCTAAACAGGAATTAGAAATTAGTTAATTATATTTCTTATATAATTAACTAATAAACCAGACTTGGTTTACTTTTTATTTTTTAATATCTTCATTAGAACTTGTTATTATTTCTACTCATTGAATTATCTTTTTTCTTTGGAACAATTCCACTTTGTCCAACTGAAGTATTTATTAGCACAAAGAAATGCTTCCAATATTTCATCTTTCCAAAACTTTCAATGCTTCCTTGCTCTTTATTTTAACATTGAACCTCTCTATTTCTACAGGATGTCAGTACTTATTATAATTTTAAAATATTGAAATACATGTAATCAAGATAAAAATGAACACTCCTCACTGCCCAGGCTTGTTCTACAGATAATTCCAAGTCCATTAGAAACAGAAAAGCTTTATTCTAAACATCAATAAGCTGCACAAGTGCTTCTTTGACTATTAGGAAACCTAAACTTTTCTAGTCTTTTTGGGCTCAGGTACTTATGTTATATGATTTCCTTAAACTCTTTAGCTTTTAGGTGCTTGCAGCCTTTAACATATCCATTTTTTAAAACTCTCATTGCCTTATTAGTAAGGTAGTTTTCCCATTAGTCACAGATTATGTACATTGAAATTTCAGTTTTAAAATCTTTCTAGGAGATTCAGAACAATAATAACCAAATCTCATTTCTGTCAAAGTCTGGATCTAACATGAAACATGGAAAACATAGTCCTGATTTATAGCCCCAAGAATCTACCACCAAATCTCAAAAAGAATTAAGCTTCTTGACATGACAAGGCCAAAAATTTAGAAGAAGGAGAGTTCAGTGTAAAGTCAGACATGTTCTGCCTGAATCTGCCTGCAGCAGGCCAGGAGGAAACACTGGCTCTTAATCCTTCCTGAGGCTGAAGTGGCTGGTGTCCTCTTCCACCTGGGATATGCATCTCTTAACCTTCACTCTATGTTAAACATATTTTCGTTAGGAAAAAAAGAAAAAAAAAGGATTTCCTCTCTATATAGAAACAGTGATACCTTTCACTTATAAAATAGCAAGTAAAAACAGTTCAAGGACTAAAAAAGTCTTCTCTCAGGCTAAATGAATTTGACTCTACGGTCTTTAAGATGGGTGCCTTAGAAAGGAAACTGCAACTTATTTACTTAGAAGTTTTTTCAGTTGAAGCTTTGAAGATATGTAGCCAGGATTTAGTCATTGGGGAAAAAAAATCAATAAATAAGAGGCCGAGTGGAAGGTATGTTGTAAACCCTGGAGTTAGAGTGGTCACTTGGGATGAACTATTGCTGAGTCCCTGCTCTCAGCATCACATATAAATTTTGCTAAAGGATTTTTTCACATACAAATAATTCTGAAGAAGGGATCCAAATCCATGGTTCTGAGAGTGCTGCACATTTAAGGTGTTAGCAGCAGGAACGGGGTTACTCCACAAGGGAGGACACCCCAGGGGTGACACCAAAGCAGGCAACTCCTTCATTGACCCATGTGCCAGCCTGCAGAACCCAAGCAGGGTATTGATAGCTGTGACCATCAGCAACCCCAGCCACATGCAGTGAAAGATCCAGAATCCCTTTAGGGAGTCAAGGCCCCAGGAACACACCTGGGAGATGGGCCAGGAAGAAGGTATACCTAGAGTTTAGCTTGGGAAGAGATCAAGGCCAGCCACCAGATTAAGCTGAAATGGAATTCCTGGATCCATGGAGAGGTGTAATGGGAGGGGAAAATGGGTCAGAGTCAGTACAGCATGGTAGTAACCTCAGCACTCTGTCCCAAAAGCATCCCCTGAGCCTCAATCACCAAACCAGATTTAAACTGCATAGTAACTCAGGACAGCACTGGCCTTGAGTGTTGAAATATTCTGATCCAATATTCTGATAGGTCTGGAACTCAGATGCCATATCAGTGTGCAGCCAGGGGAGAGGAGAGAATTACAATGGACATGTCTCTATTTGAATGCAGCCAACCCACATTTTTATCAGATTTGCCACAGAGTTCAGAATCTTGAATTGAGTTTGCTGTTGAGCATGTTGGTAACATTTTGCTTTCAGTTAAAAAAAACCAACCAAACAAACAAAAAAAAAACCCCAAACTAGACCAGTGAGACTAAAGAACAACATTTCACCTTCAATTTTATTCAGTTACCAAAACAACAGGGAACTATCATGATGCTAATTCTCAGTGATAGGGATTTTGTGGCCATTATGTCATTGCTGCAATTAATTTCACAGTGAACATTGTGTTCATCCCATGTAATCCTCCCACTGAGTAGCTTGATCTCACAGCTTGATCTAATTAGACAAAAGTTTCAGGATTATATGAGGGTCAGACAGAAGAGGTTTGCAGAGAATGAGAGAATGCTAACCACATAGTGGTTAGCAGTGGACCTTGAGAAATGATCAAGGCTTGAACCAGGAAAGAATATGGTCTTTTGGGATGCTAAAGCCAAAACTAAACAAACCCCTGAGCTCTTGCCAAGTCTACAAAAACTGAGCAAGAAAGAAAATCAAACAAGGTAAAAATTATAAGCAGTCTGCTTGACTTTAGGAAAGGGTAATCCTGCTTCTTGTTATAGATGAAATGAAATGTTTCTGGCAGAAGCTACATTTTTAATAAAGTATTCTAGTCACTAGGCACTGAAACTCCATTCCAAAGCGGAGTTCATTCTGCTGGGGATAAGCAAAGCTATTTTTCTTAACTACTCAAGCCACTCCACCTACCACAAGCCTTCTCCTGCTCCTTTGAAGTCAATAAAAGGGCTCTTACTGATTTCTACAAGCATGGGATCAGATGTAATGCCAAGATCATCCAGGAGGTAGAAAAAGTTGAATATTGAAATAGCATGATGAATAGCTGCCATTTTTAGCTCTGCCTTTATACGTAAGCTGCTGCTAAATTTGACCAGAGTCAGGAACACTCCTGTCATGTTTTCTTCCAATCAAGCCTAGTATGGGTGGAAATATCTCATCCTGGTGAAATATTACACCAGGAGCTGAAGAAAAGTGCTCAGACATCAAACTCCAACACTGCTTGCTATTGAGACAGTGCTTAAGAGACCTTCCTTTTTTGAGTAGAGTCTCATGACCTGAACAGCTTTTGTGATAGTGCCTTTACTTTGTGCTAGTTTCTAACAGATCTCATACAGCTGCGTTGCAAGGCAATGATTAACATCTGTCCATTGGCAGAATTTCCCAGATTCTTCTTCTCATGTTTTGAAACAAATCAGTAACCAAAACAATGAAAACCTAGCCTTTTATTTAAACCAAGACAAGGTGAAGAACAGTGTGGGATAGACACCTCCAAGAAAGCAGAACATTCTCCCTTATAGAGCAACTTGTTTTCTCTGAAATATGACCCTTAAGGAATACCAGTTTAGAGATTCAGGTGATGGAGAAAGCTGGTGTGAAGTTAAGAGAGCAAAGAATAACAAGGAGAAGGGAGCAAAGGTTGCAAACCAATGTCTTCATAAAAAGCAACAGAGACCGCTATACAAAATACATCAATATAGTGACATACCTAATTTTTTATATTATGTTCATTATTCCTTTTCATCACAGAAATATTTAGATCAAGTGGTAGACAAGCCTTACTGCACTAGGAGCTTCACAAAGATGCTTTCAGAAGAAAAAGTCCCCTGGGAGTTTGCAGTTGAAATAGGAATTTTCACTGTTATTTGTGTAATCTTACTTGTATCTGCATGTTCAGCTGATGTACAATAACACCAAAAAATGGTATAAATCAACTATTATTTAACATGCTTTAAAAAAAATAAAAATCACATTTTTTTAAATTTCACCACTGAGGTAGCAGAAATGAATAAGTGTGCCAGCAGTTAATGGAAATGTTAAGAGGACCAAAATCATGCTGAATTAAACTTGTGGTATACATGCACTAGTGTTTTTCAAGTACATTAAGGTTTTCTTAAGGCAAAAAAGAATCATCTAAGACCCAGTTTTGCTACTCAAACCTACTATCCTGTTTGTCACTCAGGCACAAAATGTTCTCTTATTAATTTTACCTCCCTTCCACATGTATCTTCAAACAATGTGAAACTGCACATTCTTCTGTGTAGGTTCTTCATATGCTTTTGTTCTTCATAATAATGTCACATATAGAAAAGAGACAAAGTGGGAAGGAAAAATTTTCTTTGATAAAACCCTGATTGGAAGACACTGTAGGCAAAAGTAATAACTTCAATACACGTCCAACACATGTGCAGTTAATGTTATTGGCTGAATTTTTTAAGATCTCATGAAATCTACATGAACAAATCACACATAATAGTCTGAGTTGGACGGAGCCTACAGGAATTATCAAGTCCAGCTCTTAAGTCAATGGCCCATACAGGAATCAAACCCACAATCTTGGCATGATTAGCACTATGCTCCAACCAGCTGAGCTAATCTCAAATATTTGCAAATGAACTAGAGGATCTATAAAGAACCTTCACTTTTCTGTTGTACTGTGCTATTCTTACATCGTGGATTTGACTGAACCCTAATAGCTGTGTTAATAGCTGTTAAAGTACTTGGTGTGTCTGTCTATACTGCTGATTGTGAAGTACAGTCTGTTTCTATCAACAGTATGAGAGGCTGTAAAAGAACCTCACAAAGAACATTTTCCTGACATTTAAATGTCACTTGACAGATACAATATTAATGAAAAGCTCTTTCATACTGTCCTCCAGGTTTTTTTGTTAAAAGACATTCCCAGAAATCTTATGCGCTTATCTATTTTCACCTCAGTTTTGAATAATGAAATAAAATTTAACAATTTTTTTAATATCTGTATAATGTTTGTCATATGAAACAATTGCTTATAGTTACCAAGTAGGACAAGTTCCCCTGGAGAAAGGTGATAAATATTAACTACTCAAACAGCAATGTGTGTCCATGACTTTTTATCTTTTCTCTTGTTTGGTTAATGCTTATAAATTGAACCCCTAATTTATTTTCAGCTGAGCTTGAAAAAGCAGTTAGAGCTCCAGTTTTATTGCTTACTGGTGGTGTTATAAGCTTCAAAGTAAACTTCCTTCACAAGATATTATCTCTTATCATTAGCTACCAGGACATACTTTATCCTACCCTTTCTGGATCAAAAAGACAGATAAGGCAGTAATACATCTTTTCAGAAACCAACTGAATCTTCGTTTAAGCAAAGTTTATCAATATTTAACCTAGCATAAACAGCTGATATGGTTGTATTTTAGGTAAAGGTGACTTAGAAAAATACCTAAATGTAAGAACCGTAAAGTTTTTCATCCTGTAGAATTGCACACTCTATCTGCATATCCTGCAGCATGCTGACTTCAGCTTTGACATTATGCTGAGACAGTGGCTAGCATTTACAGACATTTTTAGGATTTCCTTTCAGAACTCTCCAGAGATCTACAGCGATTTCTTACATCACAAATTAAACCTGTGGAGTCAATAATTCTTTCAAAATGTTTCTAACACATCAATTATTAATTTCACTTTTATATTCAGTGGCTTTCTGCTGATGGCTTTATAGATATAAGTTGTTGTTGTGGTGGAGCGAACAGGAGGAAGTGAAGAGGTATATAAAGCAAAGAAAAATCATTAGAAATATTTAAGTTGGAAATCCTTGTCTCTCGTAAATTTCATTTCAAATATTGACATCTCATCTTCAGAAAGGTAAACCTTTGCTTAGACACTGATAGGAGGCTAACATGTAAAATATTTTATTAAATGGTGTGAAAGTTAAAGTTTTGACTGCTAGCTTGTAATAAGGAAAAACATCAGATGGATGAGTCGCCACGTGAAACCTCTGGTCACTGAGGAGTGCCTCAAAAAGAGTGCCTAGGACATTGCACTTTGCAGTGCATTTCTGGGTAGTATTTCTGGTATTAAAAACTTTACCCACAAACTCAGTGTATTTATCATCACCTTCCCTTCTGATCCAGAAAGTGAAATACTGGTCTTCAACCATTGTGCCCTAAGCCCCAGGAACAGCTGTGCTTCAACAGTGGGCTGGGATTCTTGTTCAAATTTCTCATCCTAAACCATATCCAATATTTTTGTTTCACTTAAAAGAAAAAATACATAGAAATACTATAAACCAAAGGACTGTGGTTTGGTTTTGCACTTTTATTTTTCTTTCCCAAGAGTGGGCCTTCATAAAAATTAAGGGCCAAATACTATGTGCTTGCAATCTCTCTAATACTGAGGAGAACTTAATAGGACCATTCATCGAACCCTTTGTTTTTATTTTTAATGTAACATTTTATTTTCTTACTGGAAAAATGCTTTTAAAATAAAATTTGCAGTTTAAAAATAATACATATTTATATGAATATATATTCAAATTTGGAAAATATTTTGAGGGTTTTTTAATCCCAAAGAGAAAAACATGCTGAAATTGTTTCCTTTTCAAGAAAAATATGTGGGCTTTAACTGCTGGCATTCAAAATATGGTAACATCTGATTTTATTTTTCTGTAAAAGGAACAAAATAGAAGACAGCTTGAGAATGAAAGAAAAAGCACTTTACTTAAAGTCTCTTCAGGGAAGCAAATATAATTCATAACTAGATATGTGCAGAGAAAGTAGGCACAGGTCAAGTTTAAAGAAGACATAGTCATAAAACCCAAATGAAAGACACTTGTCTAATTTATGTCAAAGGCCCAACACAACCACTTTGAATGCGTGTGGGAGAACAAAAATGATGCAAACAGAGGGCTTAAGGTTCCTTCTGATGTTTCTTAAAATAAATTGTGGAGGAGTAGAAAGATGTGCAGTGCATTGAAACTCCAAGGACCTGCAAGTATCACCCCTCCAAGAAGACCCTTAGTTAGAAATGTTCTGAACCATCACTTTACATGATTGTCCCAAAAAACAATATACTTGAAACGTTAAGGGAAAAGCTGATACTGAAGATCAAGTTTCTCTCCTCTGGCAGCTGTTAATTGAAGAACACTTTTTATTTTGCTTTCTGTTTTTTGCAGACATTTTTTCCTGCCAGGGTGGATGTGCTGGTAATCATTTGTACTGGTTCCAACTCAGCTGACAGAAAGGCAACACTCTTATCAGTCTGCACACCATAAATGTTTGTCAAATCTATGGAAAACATCAAAAGCACTAACACAGTCTTGTCTAACCCACAAAAATACCTCTGTCTTCACCAGAGTAATTTTGTATGTCTTCCAAATAGGAGGCTAAACCTGATACACCTGCAGTGCTGGTCAAAACCTCATACAATTGAACTTACTCCCTCATTGTTTCTATATAAAGATTTTTAATTTGAAGAAATGTTGGTTTGGACTTTTCTATTCTAAATAAGAATGATTTTGTCTTATTATTTTTGAGCTTTAAAATAAATACAATAGATTACTAATAGCTGACTAAATGTATTTAATCTGCTTTAATGTACAAAAAAAGAGATATTTTATGCTATATTTGATAATATTTACAGATATGAGAAACTTAAAATTTTTATTTTTCTATTCCAAGCACCCATCTGAAAAAAAAAAGAAAAATGTAACATAGGATATAAAGTAGCAGGTGTTTTTATATTTTTTTTCTATACAGCAAATTGCAATATTCTTAATTTCAAAGTATACTTATTGTGTGGATTAGACAAATCTTTTCAAAGAATAAAATTTCAATGTGCATAACCAAGCATGTTTGAACTCTGGCAACTTCTCAACAGAGGTTTGAGAAGCTGGAGATATCCTATATGCAGGCAAGAACTACAGAAAATTTAACCTTCTCTTAAAAAGATTTTGCTCATCAGTAATTATTTGAGTCCATAGGCAATGACATTTTCTAATCCTAATCATAATTTTTTGAAGATCCATTCCTAAAAGAAAAAAGGTGATGATTACATCCTTATCCCAGTATTGATTATATTCTTTTGAAGGTATTAAGCTGCAGTTTTCCTCAAGACCTACAACACAGCATAGTTCAAGTACAAAATAATGATTGCCTCTTATGCTTCATAGCTGAAGTATAAAATAATGGCAGGGTGTCAAAACATAGGATACTGAAGGATTTTACCTTTCAAGAGGGCAAAGAATGAACCACTCTTCTTGTACAGTGTCAGTTTTGTTTATACGAAGAGGCAAAGTTATCTCCCCAAAATGATTCTTTTTATTTCCTTCCATCTTAGTTTCACGTGAGTGTTCTTTGTCTCACACACATGTACATCTCTATTTGCCTACCACTACCCCACCTATATCTGGCTGCATATTCATTGATGGCAATTTTGGTAAATTCTAGTGACAGGCTATTCAACATCATCTGCAGGAGCAGAAGATATAGGGCAATTTTTTTCCCAGTAAAATAATTAACAATACAATTGTTTTATCTCTAAAACCCCCAGTTTCCAGACTATTGGAAGGAGTTAGGGAAGATGAAATATCTGTTTTAATTAATGTGCCTTGTATAAAAGTGCTCAGACTTAAAAATATGCAAAAATATCCACTGGCCTCTGTGAGGGAATATATAAAGGCTTGATTCTTGTCCTGAAGATCTTAGTCTCAAAGAAAACTTAATATTTAAAGACAATTAATGTGAGAGAGGATGATTAAATTGTCTGCCAAAACACTCCCTAAGAATCACTTATTATTTAAATCCACCTAAATACCCATAAAAGAAGGACTGGTTGAAGGCTTCCCCATTCAGCCACTATATTCCTGTCCCTTTAGCTTCAATCAGCCTAATTTATACATGCCAGCCCACCTATCCCCACGCCACCCCCCTCAGCAGCTTGCTAGTTTTTAGGAATTAATATTTCATTAAAATAAAGGTTAGCACCATAGGGTGTTAATGGCATTGTATTTCTATTCAGAACACTAAGTGTAATTTGAATCATCAATAGAAGAAACAGAAGGAATGACCTTTCTTGAAATGTTCTGCAGGAAGAGAAATGTCAATAAAAAGCAAACAGTGTTTTGCATATCCCCTTACAGACAGCCAATTCCTGTTTATGCAGTTAGGAGAGCAGGCTTTTTCTGAGCCATCAGCTGGGCACAAGGGATCACTTGACAACGTGGGAGTGAAATAAGAGCTCACACATCCCATGCCATGTCCTGCTGCTCAGCTTCAACAATCAAATATACATGAAGCTCTTTGCTTCAAGATGGCAACAAGTTTAGGACCAGCAGATTAGAGAAATCAATGACTTTATCTTCTGTTATCCTGATCTCTTTAAAATTCCAAGAATGTCAAGCAAACAAATACATGACCATAATACAAATGCTATAAAAGGACCATAATACCAGAAGCATTCACTACTTGAAGAAATAAACACTATTAAATGTGAATATTTTTATACAACTATATAGCCTCTGAATAAGGCATCAGATCTTCTGGTTCTCCTAAAACTGCTGTAAAGCTTGGGGAAAGCCCTTTTGAATTATTCTCCCTAAAATTTCTGTACTTTTCTGTAGTAAACTTGATCCCAATCACTTTGTGTGAGAGAAACAAAATACAACAAAACAACCAACAAAAAACCACAAAACAAACACAACTGTTTAGAAAGCCAAAAAAGACATCATCAAATAAATGTGAATCTTCAAGCATAAATGTGACAAGAAAAGTTTTCTAAGTCAATAATTTAAGAATATATCCATTCTGCAATAGAGAATGCTTTTTGAAAGGAGTTGCTTTTGAGAGCAGTTTACAATGTTGCAGTACAGATCAATCTCTCTCCCATGCAGTTCATACCTCTGCAGTAAAGAATCCCCAACTAGATCCACTCTGAGCATTTTAAATCTGTGTTCTTTATCCTCTTAATTTCCCTCTACTAAATAATACCATGATCCGGAAAGAAGAAGTGCAGTAAATGAAGAGACTAAATATGTTGGAGAGAGAAAAACATGCCATGAGAGAGTAATTTGACAAAATGTGGCCTAATATTGTCCTCATTTTCGAGTCTTCTTAACCAGCCTGTCAATAAACCTCAGGATTTACCTCTGAGCCTTCAGCCGTGTTACTCCATGACATGCTCAGTATGAACTGGGCTCAGCTTCGGAAGTCTTACCAGAACTGGGGATGATGAGTCATCAGTTTAAGCATTTAATGTAGCATGAGTTTACATATCAGGACAATAAAAGACTGTGGGACAGCAACTAGAGAACTTGGACATGCACTTTAACCCTCATTCTGGATGTCTTGTTCCTCTTCCACTTTTGCTGTGCTTAGGGAGCACATTTCACATGAACTAAACCATGTAAAAAACCTATCATTTGTGTGGCTGTATACAAAACACAGGTCAGATTTCTGGAGGAATTGAGGATAAACATGCATTGTTATTTTTACTTCCCCCACAGAAAATTGATTATCAGTAGTTCTCACAGGAGAAAAGAATTACCTGCCTGGAATCCATATAAAAAGAGAAAATCTGAATTACTCTCTGGGGAACATCTTGATCAATTTTATTCATACTTTCAGGATAGTTTTAATTCCCTTTAAAAGTTCAGCTGGGAAAAAAAAAAAAAGATAAAAATAATACCCAGAGGTAAAAAGAAAAAGAAGGGGAGGGAGGAGGGGAAGAAAGAAGACATACAGGCTACTAATGGAACTCTTATTGAAGCCTTAATTAAAAGGAGGCACTTGATCACTCTGTAATCACTGCCTTGAATTAAATGTCTCAAGTGCAATAACTAAAATATAATGGGACCATTCAAAGTGGTATAATGGAACAACATACCTTTTTTTTTGGCTTATTCTTGGTTCCTCCAGATCTCTTTTTATAAGTATTATTAAAAATGCATATTTATATTGCTTGGAGGCAACCTCTTCCCAAGAGTTCAATCACGAGAACAACAGAAGTGGCAATTGCTAAGGTACTTCTCGGATTAAGAATCTCCTACGGGTTCAACATTTGTATAGGCAGAGTAACAAGATCTCTGAAGCTTTGAATAATTAGCCTTTCTGCAAGGAAAATGAGACCACTTTCCTTCACATCAGGGTAACCTTGAAGAAAGTTTGTTGAAGTTAAGTTTCCGCTAATTAAAAAGGAGAAATAAGGGAGATGAAAGGGGGAAAAAAAAGGATGTTTTATAGGGCAACATTGTAAAGGCACAACAGGGAAAAAAGAAGTCGTTAAGCAGTATACAGATGAAATGAAACTGAAATAATATATAAAGATAAAAACAGATAAAAAATAAAATGTTCTTAATTTAAATTTTTATTGCCAATCAACTTAAGATACCCCGGCATTGAGAGGATATAACTACAGCATGTGTAAGCAAGTTTTCAATTCCTACTTCTGAGTTCATATTCTTGCAGCAAATTTAGTACTAGAGTTAAGGGGTTTTTTTTATAAATTTTGACAAGCACTATAACAATACCTGGGTGGATTATTAAGGAAAGAGAAACAATGTAAAAAGAGATTTCATTAGCAGGATACCTTGCTGTAAATTAAAAGCCTGCAGGCAAGCACATATGGCACATCAGGTATGGGACGCAGAGACTTATTAAATGCCCAAAGCATATTTCTAACAAGAACTGAAGCAAAATCCAGAAAATTAAATGCAAGAAGTTTCAATATATTCAAAATACCATTCAATTTCTAAAGCCCTTATTATATGTATAGCATGAAAAATAAATAATAAGGGATAGATTTATGTGCTAACAGACAAAATATAAAGAAAAAAAAAAGAAAATTATGAGGAAAACCAGATCTTGCTTCCAGTATAGTAGTAGGACTCTGGTTTTGCTGTACTGTAGGCTTCATTTAAACCAAATTTGCTAAATCCGTCAGCTTTCAGAAAAGGAAAACAACTTGTTTCCAGCTGGGTATCTTTCAGCAGGCTAATTCTTTACTTTTTACAAGCCTAAAAACCAAACAAAAAGAAAGTGCTAACTTTAGAGTCATAAATGTCAGCATGAATAACAAAACATGATAAAATTAAAAAAAAAAAAGTGAGAAATGCAAATTCTCAAGGCTCTTACCAGCTTTCTCCTAGTCAAGATGAGGGATCATATTCTCTGAGTATTTAAGGAACGTTAAAGGACTTCATGGATTCGTAGGCCTTTCTGATTATACAGGTCCCACTGAAATGAAGTGTCTGTGTTGTGTCCTCATCGTAGGTATCAGGATCATAATGCCCAAGAAATTGCTGCCTGTAGTAGCTGAAATGTGGAAGAAAGCTGCAGCTGCCTCTGAGTGCCTGCACAGTCCATTTCCCAAGTGAGAAGAAGGTCACCTAGCTCCTTCTGGAAAGATCTTTCCCCACTGTTAACAAGGTTACCCAAGAAATCATCCCCTAGAGCCCACAACAGAGATGAAAATCCTGCAGAAGCTGAAGTCTGCTCTGCACCTCCTGGGTTAATATCCCTGAAGGGCCTTCCACTTATACCACACTGAACTCAAATGCAATGTGACAAACAGGCAAAGAAATTCATGTTGTGATTACACCAGTTAAGCAATTTTTATAATTGCTTGTAGCTGTATGATTGTTTATTTATTCCTCTGGCAGCATAGAAATGTTAACAGTTTAAACGAAGGGAAGTGTGAGTAAAAGTTGAATCAATTACTGACAAAACTTGCTAAAAATGACACAGAAGTTGACACATTAGAATGACATAGAAATGACGCAGTAATTATATTTATAAGTTTGGGTAGTAGTTAATAAATTTCACATAATTTAAATTGGAAAGTCATATGTGGCATCACTGAACCTGAAGTGTATCTCTAAAAAAGGGGGAGCCCATGGGTCTGAATAGTAAGTTATGCCTTATTATGCTCATTTTTAATGTCACATGTTGTTTACACTGAACTCAAAAAATTACAATTAGAAAACAACAAAATTTGAATTTCATGGGCTGGATTCTTTGCTGTGATGGCTCCACTTGAGCTTATAAAAAAATAAGGGTTCTAAATGGGATATAGGCAGTAATGTAATAGAACATTCAATTCCTTACCCTGGGTTAATATTAGGGTAGAAATCTATCAACTGAATGTGGGCAAAATATTTAATATCTCTAAGGTACAAAAGAGTCAAGTGCAACCCCTGGCAAGGATACTGCAATAATAAGTGTTCAGGGGTTATTCAGAATAACAACAGGGCCGTATGCCACCTTCTCTAACCCATCCTCTAATACACATGATGACAAGATTTCTACTTGGATTTTTATTTATGTTGATTTTCATATTATTAGGCATGAGTGGAAGTAAGGGATCTCTGCATTCTGCCATTGGAGGAAAAACTAAGTCATTTTCTTCCATAAATGCTAACCATTATCAAAGTTTTGCTGACATCCCAAAAGAATTATATGCACTTGCCTTTGCTTTCAGCTGGCACTCAACACCTTAAAGAATTGCATTCTCTACTGAAACAATTGAAAGAGTTATTTTTTTCTCCTTTACACCTCATACATGGAAGAGGTAAAGGCACAATGTGATATATGGGTTTCATTTTGGAGAAAGTTTTCTTTGTGGAATTCTTGAAAGAAAAAGCTCTAGTTCTTTTCTAACCCTCTATTATTCCTTTATGGTAGTGGCACAGATGTTGGTTTTGGAAAATATGTTTTCTCACAGACAAGAAATCAGCAGATTGGCAGGAATGACTCATTCTTGTATTGGCTGGGTTCAAGAAACAAAGCATTTAATGTGGATTCTACTTATGGTTTTTGAAATACCTGCTTCTAAAAAATAACACAAAGGTTGATGAAAGTATTTCAGCTTATTTTTGACTGCCATAAAAGATTCCTTTGAGACAAAGTACAACATATCAAATCTTTGAGCGCTTTTTACACTAGTAAAACACAAAATCTCAGCTTCACAAAATTATTTTCTAAGATAAAAATAAGAAAGAAAGTTACACACACTCTTCAAATTTCAATAACACAATAAAGTTAGACTCATTACACATCATTTTTTAATACAAATGTTTTCTTTTCTCAAATATGAAGTGATATGTATCATACAATAGCATTGTTGTTTCTTTCAAGAAAAGTGCTGTCACTCAAAAAAGTGTGACAAATTTCTTAGCATTTACCAAAAACTAAATAAATAAAAACTACTCTAATTTCACCTAAATTCAAGTGTTAACGTGTTAACTAGTTAAGCTAGTAGTGCAATGCCATGGAAATTTATCGAAATGCTTTTGGGAGAAGATTATTTTATAATGGTCTCAAAGCAACATTTCCCTCACATTTCTTTTCCCTTTTGTGGGCTCACATGGGTGTGTAAAGAAAAGGAGATACGATGCAGTCTGACCCCTAGATGAGATTTGGAGAGCAAAGGATAGAAGTTGTTGCAACCTCTGCAAATATGGGTAGGTATGACTCAGGCTTTTTTCTTATTGCAGCATGTAATGCCAGTGAAAAATATGAGACCAACTAGATAGCTGGGAAATTCTACCATCCTTGCTAGTAGGTAACAAAGGTAGATACCCAAAAAGGAAATATGGAGATGCTCCTGCATTATAAACCAGGAAGTAACAAAGGAGATTCTAAGTAATAAATTGTGATGGAATGAAGAGCATTTATCCACTACCAAAATGTAGATACACTAAACCCCTAGTGTTTGTTTCCATAATCCAATGCCAAAAAAATTCTGGTTTCACTTTTTTTTTCTCTTGTCATGGAAGAAATTAATATTTTTAATTTTCAAATAATGTTTATAATGACAAAATTAATATTTTATTAAATCTTATGGATTCTGTTTCTGAGAAACTATACAGGAAGCAAAACATTTTGCATCCCAAAATACAACTTCTATGAAAAAAAGTGACAAAAAAAATGTTAACTTCCACTTCAACCTTAAACTCATTCCAGGTTGCTGTTGGACTTCAAAGGCTCTTTGTTCCTCTCATCTTTGAGAGACTTTTTGCAAATCTTGTAGAAAGCTAAACATAAACTCACTAGCAAAACTCAAATGCTGTTTCATGTATTACAGCTTACTGAAACTGACTGAATTTTTTAAAAAAATTCTTGATTTAAACTTTTAAGGTAAACTTTAAAAGAATGATGTATCCCTCTAGCTCAGTACAGTTTGAATCTCAGTCACCATTTTCCTTTGATAGTCTTTGTAAGATGCAGGCACAGCCTCAAGCAAAGACAAGTAAAAAAAGGGATGTATGGATGCATTTTTCATACCAATAAGCAAGGGAGAAATTTAAACTCAAGTCCTTGCCATAGAAGAAATAGACTAATAACTACAGATACAAAAATTAAAATACAAGGTATTATAATAAATTATATATTAATCTTGCTTCATAAGTTAAATATCATTTTTATATTCTGTACTGCATAGTGAAATAAATGATATTTAATCTTCTTGCACGTATAATACAAATTTTTACAAATGTCGTATCATGATCCCACTTTGTAAAGCACTTCAGGGTTTTTTTTTTCCCCTCTAACAGAAAACTGCAAAGGTTTTCCACTCAAAATCTGACCCAGTCCAACCTTTTTTAATTCATAATTTCTCAACAGTGAGAGTTAGTTGCCTATCTCAAAGCAGGATGAGCAAATATTTTAAAACAAACAACAATCCTGTGCTAAGATATTGTTATGATTGAACCCCTTAAAGTGATAATAATATGGAAATTATAAAGATTTGAAGTCCCAAGGGCAACTTTTACTCAAATGTCTTATATGTACATAGCAATATATTTTCTTCTTAAAATTATAATAGTAAGGAAAAGCTTTATGGCAGTTTCTTCTCTTGTGGGCAAGGACACCTCTTAAAATGATAAAGACTAATATTTCAGGTGGTGTACATAAATCACAGCACATAACATTTTAAAAGCCTGATTCACTGATGCTTTGTAAGACTTATCCAGACAACTAAAATAAATACTGATGGTACTGACATCTCTTCAGAAATTCTCAGAGACATCTGTTCACCAGTGGGGTCTGTAGTCTTACAAAAGAGAAATCTGAAGGGATGCAAAATGGAAAATATTCCTTTGAGCCTTAGAAATGCTTAGGGTTTGGCTTGAACTTCAAGTCAGTTTCCTTCCTTCCTTCCTTCCTTCCTTCCTTCCTTCCTTCCTTCCTTCCTTCCTTCCATTTTAGATTTTCTCTTACCTTCTTCCATTTTTAATACCCCAATTTCATTGTGCTCTAAATTGTTTTGTTCCATTATAAATTATAATTGCCACTCAGCTTTGAATTTCTGGCACTGGGGAACTCACAGCTGCAAACCTCTGCAAAATACTCAAAGTCATGGAAAACTGGAGCTTAATAAAGCTGATTTTAGGTTTAACAAAGATTTCAAAGAAATGGTCTCTAATGTGTAATGGGTACCATATGTAGTAAATTTGGATGCAAAGAGAAACTGTGGACCATTGAAGGAAGAAAACTAATGTATAAATATATGTTAATAAACATATAAAAAATTATACAAAGTAGATCCCAGAGTGAGGAATAAGAAACCATCAACATAAATATCATACTCCTGGCAAGGGACTTGCATGCTGGCAATTAGCTGCTAACATTGGCATTCATCACCAGCACCGGAGTGAAGCCACCCAGAAGAGCAGAGGAAGGTGAACATAACTGCTAAAAAACAAGGTAGGTTCATTCAACTTAACTATATAATATATAACTAATTTCTAAAGCACATGATTATTCTTTCTTTTCCTATGTGGAACAGACTTGGACTAATAATATTGAGACTTTCAAGATATCAGTTGTATTAGCAAGAAATTCTTGTGATTATGTATACATAATGTGTTCTTTCTCTGACTATAAACAAGATTTGAATGTTACATGCAAAATTTGTTGTATAAAATTTAGGGGTAACCATCTGTAACGTTTTTTTAATGTCACCTTGACAGAAAACAAATAAAAAAGAAGAAAAACACTGAAGAACAGAATTTAAAGGATTAATTCCTACTTTTATGGGTTAATTACAATTTTAATAGTAATTTTTAATAATTCCTACTTTTGTGGGTTAAATTGCAATTGGCATCTGAAGTAAAATGAGGATATAGCGACTAGACTGAATTGTAATTACCAGGCTATGATATCTCCTCTTTTATTTTGTTGGCTTTGTAGAATGTTCTAATATTTTGGACTGAACAACAGAAATATTAAGGAATGGATGTATTGTCAGCAATTAATATGATGATAGCATTTACCCAGCAAAAGAGAAATATATTCCTCTGTGTTCTCTGTGTAGAGATAAGATTACCTCTTATCTCTCATATCTGTCAGCTCTAACATTCATCCATCTCTGAGAATGCAGGTCTGTGAACAGAGATCCCCTTCCTTGTGCAGACTTGTACAGAAACCATAGGAGGACTCAGCCTTGCAATACTTTTAAAGGATCAAATCTGCCCTTGAGGCAATCCTGAGGTATTCTGGGAAGGTATGTGTCCTGATTTTACCTGAGATTAAATTATTTTTTTCCCTTTCACTTTCACAGCTAAAGTGCTGTGTTATTTATTTAGTATATACAGAGAGAATCATGCTGATGATACACTGACATTATGGTAATTGTTCAGTGGTGCTTACTCTAAATAAAGCTTTTTTCACTGTCTCATGCTCTGCCAGTGAGCAGGTGCACAAGAACCTGAAAGAAAGCGCAGCCAGGACAGCTGGCCTGCCCTGGCCAAGGGGATATTCCACACCACAGAATGTCATGCTCCCTCTATAAACTGGGGAGAGATGGCAGGGAGCTGCTATTGCTGTTCAAAGATGGACTGGGTGTTGGTCAGTGGGTGGTGAGCAATTGTGTTGTGTATCACTTGTTTTTGTAGGGTTTTACTGCTGTCTCCTTCTCTCCTTTTCATTACAACCATTATTAACAGTGGTAATGTATTTTATTTTGTTTTCATTATTAAACTGGTTTTATATCAACCTATGATGTTTTACATTTTCTTTACTGTTCTCTGTCCTCCATTGGGAGGGATGAGGGAGATTGGTAAGTGGGCAGCTTAGGAATCCTTATTTGCCAGCTGGTATTGCATGATGGCATGCAATAGCAGATTTTTGTTGGTGGTTTTGGTTTTGGTTGCTTTGCTGAGAAAACTCATTAATTGGTTTGCTGTCCTTTCCTCAAATCCAAAATAACTTTACTTCACAAATGTGTTTGGAATCCTGAGTGCAGCCTTTTTCACTCAGCAAAATCATCCTTAAAGCCAAACCAGCAGATAAGTCTCTAGAAATGTCTTTGAAGAGACTGGACCAATCAAAGACTTGCACAGAAAAAGTCCCCAGGTTTTATTTTCCAGTTTTGTCTTTCCAAGTAAACATTATGTGTGCTGAGGACTTTCTTTCCACAAAGTACCACTTTCTGACACTGCATAAGAAATTAGGAATTAATTTCTGGTTTTGCTTTTCTTTGCTTGTTCAGATTGCTTCACCTTTTTTTTCTTGACCAGTCTAAAGGTGTGATTATCCTCCTGTATTCAGGACTGGTACAGCTTCTCCTTTAGCACTGTGCAGTTCTGGGGTACACAATTTAAGAGGGAAGGTCCCTGAATGCATCCAGTGGAAAACAACAGAGCAGGTGAAAGGGCTGGGAATCTGGAACTGTGAGGAGTGGATAGGGATTTGACTTGTCTAGTTTGGAGAAAAAGAGGCTCAGGGGAGATCTCATTGCTCTCTGCAGCTTCTTGAGGAGAGGATTTGGGGAGGGATGTGCTGAGATCTCCCTGGGATCCAGTGGCAGGATGCATGGGAATGGTTCTTTACTACTTTTGGAGGGTGGTCAAAGACTGAAACAGTATTCCTAGAGTGGTGGTTGATACCCCAAGCCCCAAAAATATATTTCCATTCCAATAATCATATTGCTTTTCTCGGCCTCTGGTAGCCTCTGATCATAAAGTTAATATTTTATAGTGAGTTGCTTTTTCATTTTTTTACTGACTTCTGTAACAGAACATGCAAGGATCAATAGAAAGTTAAGCCTTATAGTTGCCTTCTGCTAGGTTAGCATCGTGGGGCTAAGATGGCATATATCATTATGTGACAGCTTCAGTTACAGTTCTTTATCACTGGCAGAATGATGTAACCCTCATTACAAAAGAACATTGTTTAATTGATCCATTTGCTCCCAGAAGTCCTGTGGCTTTTTTTCCCTTACAACATAAAGGCCAAATTGCAGTTCAGCTTCAATCAAATGAAAACATTTTATTGCAGCAGGAATAAGAAATACACTCTGCACAATTTAATTACCATGCTTTAAATATGAGGAAATCATTAGACAATTAATGTTACAAATGCTGCCAGAGGATATTTTAAAAAATAGTTAAATTAGTGCAGAGAAACCATGAAAAGATTTTTTTAAAATGTACTGGCCCCCAACCTTTTCCTAGTTCTCAAGTAATTCTTTAAGTTTGCCAGAGTTAATATGAATGCACTGCATAGAATTTCAACAAAATGCCTATAGCTTCTAAATGGCTTTAAATAGGCAATCATTTTAGAAAGTGGAGCTAATAACTTTTTCCCTCACCACATGGAATCCCGTGGGAGAAAAACAAAACAAGCATTTTTATTTACAAAAAGCAATTGTAAAGAAACAAAAATTACTCAAAGTGCATCCTCTGTAACAGACCAGAAGCCAAACTGAGAACAAGTTATTCCAAAGGTCTAATTGGGTATTGGCAAGAATAAAGTGGTTTCTGCTGTGGCTTATTTCTCACCACTTACATTTCAAATAACAGAAACTGTTGGCTTAAAGTCTGGATCTTTTTAAGCACTTAATTTTTTGCATCAAGCTCTGCACTGCTACCTCTCCCCAGAACAATAGAAACCCTGGAGCCTTCCCTTGCTAGAAAGTAATTAATTTCCTCCTTCTGCAAATCATGCCAAATCTAGGACTGAATAGAATATATAAGAATTTATTGAAGAGCTTAGAACATTTTGATATCTTCCTATCCATTTTTAAGAAATCAAACTTATTGACATCTGCGGTGTCTATATCTTAATAACTTCTCTTAATCTTATTTGGGATAGCAGGAGACCATTACAAAACAGACACAGTCCTTTCCCTTCCCTTCCCTTCCCTTCCCTTCCCTTC